>CP136065.1:248686145-249022542 GCA_032622095.1 Siphonodentalium dalli
TCGCGAACTGTGTTCGGTATTTTCCGTTGAAAATATTCCGTAGATTTTCAACTAACAACGCAAATTACGATGAATTCTCCATTGTAATCGTAATTATGTGTGTCAATAAATAAAAAAATAAATAGATTAATTAAACATTGGAGATATAAATGTAATACATTAAATAAATTATGGGAATTACAACCCTCTCAAAGTTTAAAACAGTGTAAACACAACGAGCATTAGAATAAATAATATGCCTTATATGGTGCTACATTTCACCCATATTTGGTGGACTTCCGCGAAATTAAGATATATACTAAGCGAACAGGGCAATATACTACTCTTGTTAAGCACACAAAAAATAAAACAAAATGTGTATAAATTTTGAACCTTAAGTTTGAAAAGTCCCACTAAAACGGAAGAACTATATTTCGAAACTGTGTGATTCGGTTCTCCGATTATTTTATCAACACAAATGTCAAAATGCACATCACACGCATGGCAAGTCAGACACAAGAGTTCTAATTTGCTCCAATTTTGACAAGTTGCTTGCGAAAATTGTCAACAAAACTACCGTTCTGATCCTCCATTATGTCATTAAGTTTTTAGTGCGGGAATTGTTCTCAAAGCACATAGGAAACAGGACTTTGGGGCGATCGGTTTTCGCCATTTTGTTCGGAAAATCCCGCGCTATATATAGAAACGGAAACTAGAAATATCCAGAACAAACAGCGGATTATGCCGAAGTTATTCGGACCACTTCGGCTTTCAGTTAAAATGTAAACAAACAGAGAAACAAAGCGATGTTTGTGGCAATCAACCGGAATATTCTATGTGTAATCTAACATTAAAGTTAGATTATTATACACCATTATGACCATAAGATGTCTCTCTTTCCGATGTATATAGCAACATGTATTGATTTGTTAGTTAAATCGAGTAAAATACACCACAAATTCCCGCCACAGATCCTGGGCGTAAGTCATGTTATAAGAAGCCTATGCAAGCGGGCTCGGACTAAATCCAGCATCTCGCCATCCCAATATCTTAGCTGGTTTTAGTACGAGAAGACTAGGACTAAAAAAATAGGACTGTAATGGTTATCATTGACATCCAACCTGGAATCAGGTTATTAAATAGAATTACTGGCACATAAACAATGGTTCTGCGAAAGTATATATATATACCTAAACATAATGACTATTATCGTTAGGGTGTAGGCCTATACTTACCGTCCTCTGGTTTATTGTTGTATCTAAATTCTAATTTCCCGAAATTGAACATTTCTCATTTTTCGGGGAGATAATACAAATATTACAACAAATTATTCAACACGAATTAAAAAATTTATAAACTTTTGATGTCTATACGAGGAATGCACGGTTTTATACGATAGGTTATTTACTGGAACCAAAACATGGGGTTTTCTCGCTAATCACTACCCGTCACTAGACTGATATATACGATTCAATATCTGATTTGATTCATGAATACTGTGCACTATTCGATTCGGAATTCGATTTGATCATATTTGAATATTCGTAGGAGCCTAATATCTGAGTACAGGTGCTTCATGTGTATGATTCGGTGATTCAGGGTGGGTTAATGAAGACTTAGGAAAGGAGAATTGTGACCCGCCATATCAAATCCAGTCGTAAGTCGGGATTTTTTTACCCTGTGCCAATGCATTCTCTTATATATGCGAGTCGACCATAGGTCGCCTCGCATATATACATGTAAGAGAATGCATTGGCCTAACAATTTTTTATCATTTTTTTTAAATAAATGTTTCTTAAAATTTTTAGGACATAAAATAAAAAACATCCATTACCATGCAGGGAGCCCCACGCATATATAGAAGAGTGTCGTCTGCTCATGTTTGTCTGGGGCTCTGTATGGGTGAAATTATAAAATTGTTAAAGAATACAAGTAAAAATTATTAAAATTGTAAAAAATTGTTAGGCCAATGCATTCTCTTATATTATATATGCGAGGCGACCTATGGTCGACTCGCATATATAAGAGAATGCATTGGCACAGGGTAAAAAAATCCCGACTTACGACTGGATTTGATATGGCGGGTCACAATTGTGGAACAGAAACCCATTCAGTTGTTTGATTGTACGCAGTGTTCATGTCAACATGGAGGGACTAGAAATGGCTATTATTTGCATGGATTTCTTTTCCCGTTTCAGAGTACGTCACCGTGACTTACATTGATAACTCACGTACACGACTTATGTAACTGTAGATATATGTTTTGTTCATTCATGAACTGGAGGAAGCCGAAAGCTCATTTTGCATAATAAATGTCATACTCTCGGGATCCATATAAACATATGGGTACTCTTATTAAATTTCAAGTAAAAATCCTCCCTGTATACTGCTTACCTCCCCTGTATACTGCTTACCTCCCCTGTATACTGCTTATTAAATCCTCCCTGTATACTGCTTACCTCCCCTGTATACTGCTTATTAAATCCTCCCTGTATACTGCTTACCTCCCCTGTATACTGCTTATTAAATCCTCCCTGTATACTGCTTATTAAATCCTCCCTGTATACTGCTTATTAAATCCTCCCCTGTATACTGCTTATTAAATCCTCCCTGTATACTGCTTACCTCCCCTGTATACTGCTTATTAAATCCTCCCCTGTATACTGCTTATTAAATCCTCCCCTGTATACTGCTTATTAAATCCTCCCCTGTATACTGCTTATTAAATCCTCCCCTGTATACTGCTTATTAAATCCTCCCCTGTATACTGCTTACCTCCCCTGTATACTGCTTATTTGAGGCCCCCTTATAATTTTTTTTATTTTATTCCAAATAACTGCTTTTTATATGAAATATATTAATAGTATATGCAAAACGATTATTAAGAATCAGATAAAGACTAACTCAGCTTCTCTTGATGCTTATATGGCTGAACAAAAATTATGTTGGGAAATGACCCCATTATTTCACCCCTGTACTATTATTTCATTTTGAAGAAATTTCCCCTTGTACTATTATTCCGCCCCCTATGTTTATTTGGATCCCAAGAGTAGGTGTTTAAAATGTTATCTATACAAATAACCATCTATATATTGTACTGTTATAAATACTAGGGCTGCAACGATTCAGACCTTCAGAATGCGACACGACGCGAATCACGATTTTACTATCACAATGCCATGCGCATCACGATGCAAATTTTTGGCAACTAACGGTTGTCAAGTCTAGATGAACCACTCAATCATTTTTAGTTTGTATATTCTCATCAGTGTTCACCTCAGCATATTCATTGAAGTAAATTACAAGACCTACATGTAACTAAAATGGCCAAAATGCATGGCCAGGTATTACAAGTAAACTATATTAGCTAACACAGTTCCCAGATCTGCCCATATCGGAAGTTTCGTGTGGAAAAAGTTTGTACAGGTATCTCTGACTATTGATAACTCTGCAAATATGAATTGTTTTTGCATCGCATCGCACCGTCCCAATAAGATGCATTGCATCGTGAACTTTAAAATGTGAAGCATCGGAATCGCGATGAATTGTTACAGCCCTAATAAATACCATTGTTTAAATTCACTTGTTTTTCAGGACTTGTCATCACCCACTTCTCTACAAACACATCCATAAACGGCACCATGAATGGACTGCTCCTATTGGAATCACTGCGATATACGCCCACCCGATTGAACATGTTATGAGCAACATGTTACCGATAGCGATGGGTCCGTTCCTCATGGGTTCCCATCTCTCCACCACTTGGCTGTGGTTCTCGATGGCCCTTCTCTCCACCACAGTGGCTCACAGCGGATACCACTTCCCATTCCTCCCATCACCAGAAGCTCATGACTTTCATCACTTGAAGTAAGTGTTATTTGTCCCCCGACATTCTGAAAGAAAAGGGGGACTATAGAAACGGGATCCGTTCGTCGCACCGTCCGTTCATCCATCCGTCACACTTTTGAGTACCTTCATGGTGTAATAATCTCCTCCTACAGATTTCATCCCAGAGATTTGAAACTTCAGAATATTGTTGCGCATATATTGAAGATGTGCAACATGTATATTGATGACGGAAAAATAATTTTTTGACAGAGTTATTAACCCTTTTCGACTTAGAACATATCAACATTTTTTTAATTTCTTTATCAAAGTGGCATCGACTTGCCACGTTGTTGGGGAACACTGTGGTCGGCTGACCTTTTATTTCTTATATATGCGATTCAATATACCTTACTCATATTTAAATTTGGGCAGTACTATTTTTTGCTGAGTTTTCAAATTGCGCACTTAAAACTCACGTACTTATCTGCGCGAATTCAAAACAGAAAAAAATATTTTCATAAGAGTCTTGTAAATGTACCTGATGAAAGTTTCAGTTCTTACTCGTTATTGAAGATACAATGAACATTAAACACGACCATGGCAGATTTTCATCGCGTAGACCATAACGGCATCATCATTTTGTTGTGATGATGGATGTTTATAAGCTCCAAATAATTATTCTGATATTGAAATGGTTATGGACTGGACATCAATGAAATGAACTCGAAAACAGAAAATCACAACGGCGAAGGCAACTGACTTCAGAAAAATCAACACTTTGCTGCGGGTTGTGATGACATAACTAATTTAGACTGTATGGTCACTCCAGGGTTGTGAATAGGGAGACGTGCATTCATGCTCACGTATTCTGGATTATGTGTATTTCTTAAAAGAATTTCAACACCGTCAACCTTACCATGATTTGTACATCGCTTAGCATTGAGTAAATGTTTTTATTTTTTATATTGGTTGACCAATTTAAAAAAATAAATATAGGCCTACATGTATAGGCGAAATTACCTATTCAGTCTCCAACATATCGTAATGTATATAACTCATCAACATAACCCTCTTGTTTTCCCTGTTATGTGGTATATTTTAAATTTAGAGTCATACTATTTTTCGCTCAGTTTTAAATTCGCGCACTGACAGGAGCGTGAATAATAGTACTGCACGAATTTAAATACAGATAATACACTCATAGTAGAGTACCAAATTTTCACCACTAAATGGATTCTTCCATTCAGTTAAAAAAGTATACAATGGAAATGGTCCATTATTCATTTGGAGGGATTTTCAGGTAATAAAAGCAGACAAACAAAGAGATTAATATAAGTGGTGATGGTTATCTATTAATTTAGTAAAGAAAGGGTTAATGTATTTCAGATTCAACCAGAACTTTGGCGTAATGGGAGTGTTGGATCGTCTCCACGGAACAGACGCCATGTTCAGGAAGACTCCACAGTATCAAAGACACATCCTCTTACTGGGCTTTATACCACTCACACAGGAGATACCAACATCGCCAAAACACAAGTCTGAGTAAAATGATCAACACCAGTGAAGTGCGGAGGGGTTAACCCTTTACCCAACGGCCCTGTGCCAATGCATTCTCTTATATATGCGAGTCGACCATAGGTCGCCTCGCATATATAAGAGAATGCATTGGCTTAACACATTAAAAATAAAAAAATTAATTTAGGCCAATGCATTCTCTTATATATGCGAGGCGACCTATGGTCGACTCGCATATATAAGAGAATACATTGGCACAGGACATAACTGTAACTATCACAATGTGGTCAAGGAGCCGGTTCCAATGATATCCATATTTGTATGGTTTTATTGAGACAGACCCAAGATAATTTAGGCTGTTGCAGCTTTATTTGGGCGTTTTTGGCCGGTTTGTTGGGTAAAGGGTTAAGCATGGGTTATCTCACAATAGGCCTTATTTGTACAATGTATATCTCAATAATCAATGGACACTCCCTGGTTTTATTTTGTTATCATGTGCATCATTTGACAGAATGTACAGACCATGATCAGAGGTTTACAAAGTTAACGATTGATGACTAGATGGGAGACATTTGATTGCCTAATTATGGCCAATATAAAAACTATTAGTTGATTCTCATCCTCTCTTGACCAAGCCCGAGTTTAGTGTGCCTGTCATTTGCTGAATGAGGTCTCCAGAGGGTGAATTTATTGATGCTATCCCACATAGCAGGCTAGCATCACTAAATTCACCCTCTGGGAACCTCATTCTGCATGGCCTCATCAGCTATGGGAGACATAGACTCAGATTGAAGTTCCCAAATGGTGAATATTGTGATGTACACCCATTGGGAACCTCCATTATGCAATGTGTCGTCTGCCAATTACAGCGAGCTAGCATCACTAAATTCACCCTCTGGGGACCTCATTCTGCAAATGACAGGCACACTAAACTCAGGCTTGGTCGGGAGACCCTATTTTTGGGCTCCTCAAATATTTATTTTGGATAATTTTAAATTTTATATCTCATGTCTTAACCTTCACAGTAGATTGCAATGACCCATTAATCAGTATATTTCAATAGTAAGTTGAGCCAATTAAATTGCCTTGTATTGTATAAAACAGACTATGACCATTTCATCTGGAGAATGAGCAGACGACAAACAGACCAAAGAATAATGTAAATGTAGAAGGGTTCTTATACATTGGTGGGAAATGTTCAGATAATAAACTGTTTGTTGAACTTATTGTCTGAACATTTCATGAGGGAACTACTTGTTTAGATGTTTATCCATCAACATGCCTTATACTATATGGATAAAGGCTGCATATAAAAAGAAAGAAGATTTAGTGTGTGATTTTATCCGTCACCATGCCTTATACTATATGGATAAAGGCTGCATATAAAAAGAAAGAAGATTTAGTGTGTGATTTTATCCATCACCATGCCGTATACTATATGGATAAAGGCTGCATATAAAAAAGAAGATTTAGTGCATAGGGTATAACATTTGAAGTGAAAACTGTACCTTAGGCGATAACATCAGTCGCTATAAGCCCAAACTAGGCCTATTTTAATATTCTCTCTTGTTGTGTCTTCAATTCTCATACCCATTGTGAATGCCTGAACAAGCTTTAAAACAACTCAAGTACATTGTTAAAGTATTTACCCAACAGAACGGCCCTGTGCCAATGCATTCTCATATATATGCGAGTCGACCATAGGTCGCCTCGCATATATAAGAGAATGCATTGGCTTAACACATTAATAATTATAAAATTGTTAAAGAATGTAAGAAAAAATGGTAAAAAGTGTTAAAAAAATATTTTTTTTAGGCCAATGCATTCTCTTATATATGCGAGGCGACCTATGGTCGACTCGCATATATAAGAGAATGCATTGGCACAGGGCATAACTGTAACCATAACTGGTCAATGAGCCGGTTCCAATGATATCCATATTTGTATGGTTCTATTGAGACAGACCCAAGATATTTTAGGCTGTTGAAGCTTTATTTGGGCGTTTTTGGCCGGTTTGTTGGGTAAAGGGTTAATTAAGAGATTTATCCCACAGGGAGCCTCACACAGATGGAAGCATGCACTGCATAGTGTCGTCTGCTCCAGTCTATGTGGGGCTCTATAAAGGGTTAAAGTATTTAAAAATACATATTCATGAAGTAATTTGACCTTTGACCTGATTTTAAATAAATCTTTTAAGCAGCTTTCCATCCATTGGCCAACAAAAAAATGCAATCACGATATACTATATATGGTGTAGTGCTCATGTGTATTATATTATAATTTTGCTATTTTATAGCCAGGTTCAGACACACGTATGTGTAACTTGTAACATGTGCTACTATGCTGTTGATATGCCGCAGCCCTTCCCACGAGGAAAACACAACGAGAGCACTTATTTGCTCTCGCATTTCAGAAGACGGGTGTAATTGCTCCCATAATATAATTGTAAGGTGGGTTTTACTCAAACAAAATGTCATTGTGGGATAGACATATGTCGAGTTAAACTTTCATATACCAAAATTTAACTGAGATGGGAAAGGTTCTAAATATACCTTCAAAAAGTTCAATAATGAATCAACTATTGCAGTGACCATGAACATTTTGACAAGAGGGACGAGTGCGAATTTTAGCACCCGTGAATTAAAAATTGCGAGTGTATACGGGTGCGAGAGCAATCGCTCCTGTCTCATGGGGAGGATTGAATTATGGATATGCACTTTGCGGGACAAGTCATGTGATTTTACAGTGCCAAAGCCACACGTTTTGAGATATTGGCCCAACTTGTAGCAGAACATGTAAACAATAATCCAGTGGAAGTGACATGTCCACAGTGCAACCGCCATGCTACATGTTTGTCACAATACCTCTGAACAGTTTGACCGTGTAGGCGGAATTGTCATGTGAGTCATGTGATGATAATGGCGTGAGTCATGTGATGATAATGGCGTGAGTCAGGTGATGATAACGGCAACTCAACATTTTACAAGTTACTGTACTTGTGGCTGAATATGGCAATTATAGAAATATATACTTAGGTTATGTCATTTCTTATAACTGATTATTATATTGTTTGATTTATTTGTTCTGTTTGTTACTTTGTCTCTTGATTATTGTGACTGGAATTTTGTTTCTGCTTGTAATTTTTTGTTGTTAATACTTCGCCACTTCGATATGAAATGAGAATTTATTTATGCACGTTAAAGCTATGTACACTCATACTGAACCAGTTCTGAATGTGTTATAAAGATTCATATTTACCATGAAGTTGTGGGTATTAAAGTTAATCAATCTGATTTTACATATACCATACCAAAATTAAACAATGGCTACTTTTCCCAAATGTAGTATCAAATGGACCAATTTTGCGTGACTTTGATCCACATTTGTGATGACTTCAAACCAGCTTTTAGACATTTTGAACCCAATTTAACCAGCTGTGGTGAGCCAGAGATTTTCCAATGTCAGTTTTTTCCTAGTATTCCACTTTGCCTCTGACATCAATAAATTGAGATCCAAAAATACATAATTCATTTACTATATTAGAAATATATAAGCAATCTTTATTCTAAGCTGACAACACCATAAAAGCAATCAATCCTTACAATTTACTGATCAATATTTGGTTTTGTCAAATTTATGACTACATGTATCCTGAAGTAGGCCTAATGTATCAATGAAAAATGCAAAACTGAAAGATTGTTTATTTCATGACCACTGTGATGAAATGATCATGACACCAAGTATAGCGGGCTAGCATCACTAAATTCACCCTCTGGGAACCTCATTCTGCATTGCTTCATCAGCTATGGGAGACATAGACTCAGATTGAAGTTACCAAATGGTGAATATTGTGATGTACACCCATTGGGAACCTTGATTATGCAATGTGTCGTCTGCCAATTTGGGGATATAGAGAAACTAAACTAAAAAAGAAATAGAATCTTTGTGAAGAAGTTTCTATAGAAATTTGATAATAAATAAACTTTCCAGAGAAGATGGGGACTAAGCATAATGAGGTCCCCAGAGGGTGAATTTAGTGATGCTAGCCCGCTATGCTTGGCGTCACGGATACTCTTCTCCAAAACCTGAGGAGATCTTTCAACAAATATAAGTATCTTTTTCTGTTTGTCATTGTATTCTGTTGTTACTGTACGTTTCTTTGATATATATCATTTTTTTTAGAATATCCAGTGAGATTACTTCGAAGCCATCTTATATCAGTAATTCATGACTAAGATCTCTCATAGGTATCTGACCAGCCTAGAAGATGACTTGGGAGAGGACCAGCCTAGAAGACGACTTGGGAGACATGTTCTCCCTAAATTGTGTCACTTCCTATGTTTGACCTTGACCTATGGAGAAGTGATTTCTCTCTAATATACCAGTATGCATTTGTCCAAACATCTTATTTTTAAAGTGTATGTCCTACTTATAATGGTGTAATTATTCATTATAATAGTTTTATAAATGAACTTTTGTATTGCATAAATAGAGGATCTCACATGAGTTTCTATTTTATACGGAATTTATCAACCGAGTTCACTAAATTCGATTTGAGCCGAGGTTTACCAAGGCTCAAATAGAATTTAGAGGACGAGGTTGATAAATTACGTATAAAATAGGACGAGTGTGAGATACCTTTTATCACATGATCAAATAAACCCGAAATATTCATCGAAAACAACAATCATAAACTACAGCTATCGCAAGTTATTTGAAGAACGCCGTGACGTCATCGCATTAAACGTGTCTATTACCGATAATTATGAAACTGCTTTTATGGCCAAATTATGTGATAAAAATGATTAGATCACAGTAAGTGATGTTGGGGTGTAAACTGAACTTCAGCCAATATGACTTCTTACACCTCAGCAGAATGGGGTTCCCAGAGGGTGAATTTGGTGATGCTAGCCCGCTATGCGGGGTAGCATCACTAAATTCACCCTCTGGGAACCTCATTCTGCAAATGACAGACACACTATTTGAAGGCTTGCTGATAACAGCCCACTTCTCCCTGATAACAGCCCACTTCTCCCTGATAACAGCCCACTTCTCCCTGATAACAGCCCACTTCTCCCTGATAACAGCCCACTTCTCCCAGATAAGTGAATAGGAAGAAGTGACTTCTCCCAATTTGAAACTTATAGGCTGGTCTCTGAGATATGCATCATTGCTTGTTCGTGGTCCAATATATATGATTTTGTTCATTAACATTATTCAAGAAACAGGAATAACAGAAATAATTCTATCATTTCCATACATGTACAGTAATGCCCTAAGTAATCGACCTCTTAACCAAAGCAGAATTATTGGTAACTTTTCAGGATTTAGTCGGAAATATGGCTTGTTGCCATTCATCGGAAAGCTCTTTTGGATGAGATTGGGTACCTTCATGGTGTAATCAACTCCTCCTACAGTTTTAAATGTAGAGATTTGAAACTCTGGGATATTGTTCCTAACATGTTGGTGATTTGCAACATCTATATAGCTAATAAAAAATATAATTTTTTCCATATTTTTGGGGGGTTTTCGACTTAGAAAATTTGGAACATTTTTGCCTTTTGGATGAGATTGGGTACCTTCATGGTGTAATCAACTCCTCCTACAGTTTTAAATGTAGAGATTTGAAACTTTGGGATATTGTTCCTAACATGTTGGTGATTTGCAACATCTATATAGCTAATAAAAAATATCATTTTTTCCATATTTTTGGGGGGTTTTCGACTTAGAAAATTTGGAACATTTTTGCCTTTTGGATGAGATTGGGTACCTTCATGGTGTAATCAACTCCTCCTACAGTTTTAAATGTAGAGATTTGAAACTTTGGGATATTGTTCCTAACATGTTGGTGATTTGCAACATCTATATAGCTAATATTTTTTTTATGGAGTTATTAACTCTTTTCGACTTAGAAAATTTCAACATTTTTTTTTAATTTCTTTAACAAAGCGGCATCGACTTGCCATGTTGTCGGGGGACACTGTGGTCTGCTGACCTTTTATTTTTTTTAATATTAATATTAGCGAGGTTTAGCCACACCTACATGTAACATGTAATGTGTGTTACTATGGTGTTGCTATAGAGATACAATTGGTGAGAAAAGTCAATGATTTTATGGCGCAAAAACCTACACGTTTATAGATATCGACCCAACTTGTAGGAAAACGTGTAAGCAATAGTTGGCGACTAGTTAACTAATGTGGTCTGTTGACAGCTATTCATATCTTTTCTTTGAAAGCATGGCAAGTAGTATATAATGCAACTATTGTCTATTTATTTGTATTAATGGACTTAATTTTACCAATAAAATGTGTGAAAGATGATTTTTTGACACACAACAATTTTTTTTGTTGAGCAGACAAATTTTGTGCCATTATAATAGTTAACTGATTGCAGGAAATTTCCTTTCCTTGATGTGCTATGTTTTTGCGGACATTTGTGTAAAATACTCTACTATTTATATTAAGGTTATAACTGCAGAATATTTATTCTGTCACACATTTGACGTGTTTGCGTGATGACTTAAAGTTTGATTGGTGTGTTAGTTTGGAGGATAAGCTTGATTGGTGTGTTAGTTTGGAGGATAAGCTTGATTGGTGTGTTAGTTTGAAGGCTAACCTTGATTGGTGTGTTAGTTTGAAGGCTAACCTTGATTGGTGTGTTAGTTTGAAGGCTAACCGTGATTGGTGTGTTAGTTTGAAGGCTAACCTTGATTGGTGTGTTAGTTTGGAGGCTAACCTTAATTGGTGTGTTAGTTTGAAGGCTAACCTTGATTGGTGTGTTAGTTTGAAGGCTAACCTTGATTGGTGTGTTAGTTTGAAGGCTAACCTTGATTGGTGTGTTAGTTTGAAGGCTAACCTTGATTGGTGTGTTAGTTTGGAGGCTAACCTTGATTGGTGTGTTAGTTTGAAGGCTAACCTTGATTGGTGTGTTAGTTTGAAGGCTAACCTTGATTGGTGTGTTAGTTTGAAGGCTAACCTTGATTGGTGTGTTAGTTTGAAGGCTAACCTTGATTGGTGTGTTAGTTTGAAGGCTAACCGTGATTGGTGTGTTAGTTTGAAGGCTAACGGTAATTGGTGTGTTAGTTTGAAGGCTAACCTTAATTGGTGTGTTAGTTTGAAGGCTAACCTTGATTGGTGTGTTAGTTTGAAGTTTGGTAGAGAGTTATGTTAACCCTTTATGTACTAAATACTCATTGATGAGTAGTTATCTATTAGGACATTTTCAGATAATAAGTTCAACAATCGTTTGTTGAACATATTATCTGAACATTTCCCACTCATAAATAGGATTCCTTTGGCACTTTCTGCTATCTGTTGTCTACTTATAGTTCTTGAACATCCCTCCAGATGAAAAATAGACCATTCCAAAGTTTACATTTATAGATGAATGGTTAAAGATTGATAGTCAGTGTGTTACAGATAGAGTCTCTATTCCTGGTTAATGTACAAAAACAATTATAATCTGATGTTACCTGTGTATATATTCCAGAGTAGGGACACCAATATCATAGCCTCATTTATAAACATTTGGGTGGGAAAATCTCATTTCCAACTACAAAGTATGTGAATTGCTTCATAGAATTTTTGCTGACAATCATTTCTCTTGCACTCTTGCAAGTTATATGTTGGTCTCTTTGATATCATGTCATTAACTAATGGCAGCTTGACAAAACATGGAACCACATAAAATCTCACTCTAACAAGATAGGCCTAATTTTAATTTGGAAATTAATTATTTAAGTCGCTAAGGCAATGTCTGTCATACGCCATGTAAAATTCCCCACAACAAAATTTACGGCCATGTTTGGGTAATATGCATGCATGGATACGGCCATGTTTGGGTAATATGCATGCATGGATACGGCCATGTTTGGGTAATATGCATGCATGGATACGGCCATGTTTGGGTAATATGCATGCATGGATACAGGGTCATGATAATCTGGGATTTATTAACCATCCGTAGACATTTTTCAAATTTGTTGATTATAATAATGTGATACATTGATGGAAAGAGCTCTTAGAGCTCTTTCCATCAATGTATCACATTATTATAATCAATAAATTTGAAAAAAGATCAAGGAAATATGGGTTGATACAAAAATCAGACTTGGCACTGAAAGGGTTAAGCATGAAGGAAAGCAGCTACTGTAGTAGTACATGAATCGCTGATCAGTCACTCGTAATCAGAATGTGACGACAAATCGATGTTATACACAAGGCGCCTAATACATAGACTGAATCACACAGCATGTGAATATGGTGAACATTATCACACAAATTTGTTGTGGTTCAATGTTAAAACGAGAGCCGTTAGAATTTACTCAGATTTAAAAATTGTACTAAAAATTTACTCAGTGCAGAACGAAACAATCAAATTAGCCTTGAGTACAATCATTGTTGAGCAGTGATATGGGGTTTTACCTTCAAAATATTCAGGCATACTGCGATTTCAGTGTACCAGTTAAAAACAAAATTGACGGTACCAGAAATTCATACCGATTATAATAGGTATACCCAAATACCGCCAGCACTACACCATAGACCTTTTGTCAAGGGTTCTGAAATCCTGAGTACATCTTTTAACATTTCAGGAATTCTACAGCTTTCATGAAACCACTAACTGATGTAGCAATATGTTAATCAGT
Organism: Siphonodentalium dalli; assembly: GCA_032622095.1. Taxonomy (NCBI): domain Eukaryota; kingdom Metazoa; phylum Mollusca; class Scaphopoda; order Gadilida; family Siphonodentaliidae; genus Siphonodentalium; species Siphonodentalium dalli. Next base: position 248,700,118 of record CP136065.1, read on the forward strand.
GTGATAGCGTAATCAATGCAATTTCTCTATATTATGTCAATCATTTTTTTTTTGTGTTTCTATATATATATATGATATTAAAGTGCTGATCTACATATTCGTCAATATTTACCACCTTTTGATACTTTCCTGTTACTCCTTGGGTCCTCTGCATGTTCGCTAACTCAGTCGGTAAGGTGCATCACACCATGACATCATAAGTCATATCAAACTGCAAAGCGGAGTTCAATCTCGGCTACGCTGGCCTGACCACTACCACCATACACACAAAATGTGAGGAAATTTATAGGCCCCTGCAAATCGGATTTTTTCGACCGAACCGAATCGAATCAGGTAAATGATATTCGATTTTGAAACGAATTCGAATCGAATCAGACACCGTGTTGAAATGTGAGGAGTTCATAAACAAAACGTAAATACCTATGAGAGAATTCATCGTACACCTCGGCAGTAATCCCGTGTGGAGTTGTCAACCGGAAGCCATTCATTTTATCCACGGAAACAGCCGAATATGGACGATGTAAAACGGAAATAGTTTGGGATTACTAAAAATCGGGAATGATACATCGGAACGAGTCATTTGCGCTGCTCCTGGTGGTTGTATTTTGTATCTATAAATCTATTATACCACAACTTGTGTACCCAACTAAAACATTCAAGGAACAGGGAGCATAAGATTCTACTGGAGCCTGGCGATATGAATTAAAATCTCGAAAGTTGGACTCTTTGGAAGCATATTTAATAGCTCAGAGTATGCTGACGACTACAGTACGGCCTATTAGTAATGTTGAAGGGTCAAGTTCCAACTTCCATCACCTATAAGCATTATGGTACCCCGAGTTAGGCACGTGGGAACTAGTTCAACTGGAGTATAGGCCTGCCCGAACTAAACGAGAGGACGAATGAAAGATCGTACTCCGCGAAAAAACATAACTTCAAACAGGCAATGTCAACTCAGAAATCTGGTGCCACGTTTGTTGCAAATTAGTTTCTTTTTAATCTTTTAATACCATAATTTACATTTATTCATTTAAGTACACACTATTAATTAGAAACTATACTGAGTACGTTGACCTTTCGCATGATCGTTGACTTTTGCGACAATCGGTCAATTTTGTCAAACCACCGGGTATATACTCTAGTTCCCGCGTGCACAAACTCGGGTACCCTAATGCCTATATGTGGTGGGACTTGGCCCCTTCACTGGCCTTCAGCCTTAGTAGTCTAATTAATGTTTAGATCGCAATTGCATAGCTTATATAAAACATGTCGCTGGGAGATAATGGTCAGACTCTTTGGGCATAGGCCTACGTCGCGAAAAATAAATTGATTCAACAATACTCATCGTTATTTAGGAGCTCGGAGAAGTGGGTCATTACCTTTTTTCTAGCATTATAGACCCCTTGTGACGGCACAACAGTGTTTTACCGCCAACGGGCAAGCCACGGAATCGTGTGCGACATTAAACTGGATAAACGCCGACCGTATACACGACATGATTTTGCCCAACCGTTGGCGAGATATTCGATCTAGGTATTCGTCGACAAGATATTCGAATCGAATCGCACAAACGATTCGAAATTTCGAATCGAATTTGTATCTTCGCAGGGGCCTAGAAATTTACTAAAAAAATTAAGACTGCTCAGTTACAATTCATTCTGCGTTATTCTGAGAAACCAAACTGTCCATTTTCATTTGGAAATTGGCTAGATAGAACCAGAATTAATTGTAACTGAAAAAACTCTTGAAGAAAAGATAATAGCTTTAAAAGCCCACTAAATTTTCGAGTCACCGATTATTTATTTGATAGTGCCTTAATATACGGTTCTAACAACAATCTATGCCATAAAATATGATTAAAATACTATAATTCATCACCATTTGAAACTTCCCCCGTTGTGGCTCCCAGAATGCAACAAAATTCAAACAAAAAATGTATTTTCAATGGAAGGGTTTAAAATAGAGTTATTTCCCCCCCTCCATTGAAAAAAATACACTTTGCACTACAAAACAGATGAAACTTGAGCACAAAAATATGTCGGTAACTCAACAAAATCAACATGTTCACAGTTTATAAAACCGGATAAGTTGATAATACAATGTTTTGGAGCTACCTCTTTCAAATGGTTATTAATATGGCATATATTTTTTATATGTGATCTGGGGGTTCGAAAATTAAGTGGGCCTTTAAATTTATGGAAAGTTTGTGCTCTTTGGAGTAATAAGTATCCATTTTCTTCCTCCATATCCGGCACTTATCGCAGTGACAGAATTTTAAATATAGAAGCGATTCCCAACTTAATCTTGACAACAGAACTCTCAGACTTTTTTTCATGAAATATTTATCTGTTGTTGCCTAAAATGGACCCCATGAATTAAATTCCCAACTTTTATTCATAAACAATGTGAAGCGATGCATATCATATAAGCTAACATATTTTGGTCTCAAGTGTTTTATTCAATAACGAAGCACAAAAAATATTAAAGCAACATAAATTAAAAATGTTCACAATTTCATATCTTGAAGGGGAATGGGACCACACACTCCAGAGCTACCTGCCCCAACAATATGTTAGAATTTCCGTCGGCTTTTCAAAGAGAATGGGACCAGCCAAGCCTGAGTTTAGTGTGCCTGTCATTTGCAGAATGAGGTCCCCAGAGGGTGAAGCTATCCCACATGATGGGCTAGCATCACCAAATTCACCCTCTTGGGACCTCATTCTGCATGGCCTCATTGCTATGGGAGACATAGAATCAGATTGAAGTTCCCAAATGGTGAATATTGTAATGTACACCCATTGAGAACCTCGATTATGTCGTCTGCCAATTTGGGGAAAAAGAGAAACTAAAGAAATGGAAATTTTTATAGAAATTTTATAAAAAGAAACTTTCCAGAGAAAATGAGGCCTAAGAAGAATGAGGTCCCAAGAGGGTGAATTTGGTGATGCTAGCCCACTATGCAGGATATCGTCACTAAATTCACCCTCTGGGGACCTTATTCTGAAAATGACAGGCAAACTAAACTCAGGCCTTGAACGGGACCACACCCTCCAGAGCAACCTCGTTACTTGCCCCCAACATGGTTCTACAGACCACAGAATGGTGTAACCTCGTTACCTGCCCCCCCCCCCCCCAACATGGTTCTACAGACCACAGAATGGTGTAACTTCGTTGCCTGCCCCCAACATGGTTCTACAGACCACAGAATGGTGTAACCTCGTTACCTGCCCCCAACATGGTTCTACAGACGACAGAATGGTGTTACCTGACCCCCCCCCCAAACATGGTTCTACAGATCACAGAATGGTGTTACCTGCCCCCCCCCCCCCCCAACATGGTTCTACATACCACAGAATGGTGTAACCTCGTTACCTGCCCCCCCCCCCCCCAACATGGTTCTACAGACCACAGAATGGAGCAACCTTTTTACCTGACCCCCCCCAACATGGTTCTACAGACCACAGAATGGAGCAACCTTTTTACCTGACCCCCCCCCCAACATGGTTCTACAGACCACAGAATGGAGCAACCTTGTTACATGACCCCCCCCCCCCCCAACATGGTTCTACAGACCACAGAATGGAGCAACCTTTTTACCTGACCCCCCCCCCCCCACATGGTTCTACAGACCACAGAATGGTGTAACCTTGTTACCTGCCCCCCCCCCCCAACATGGTTCTACAGACCACAGAATGGAGCAACCTTTTTACCTGACCCCCCCCCCCCCCCCCCCCCACATGGTTCTACAGACCACAGAATGGTGTAACCTTGTTGGGTTGGTGAATTCTGAGCCCAATCAGAACACCTGCAGCAAACAGTAATCGCTCTAATGCTAGAATAATAGAATAATAAATCCTACTGATGCTTACCTGACAGATAGGCTTCCCTTGTTGAAAACATTTCTTGCAACTATTTGCGCAATTCTGTGCCATATTGGGAAAGATTAATTTCAGGAGTGATTTTTTTTCTCTGTGATAATAATGCTTTTCTCTTTATTTTCAATAACATTTACATTTTATGAACAAATCCCAAAAGTGTCCTCAGTACGTTCCTTGTAGATTTATTTAGCTCCTCGACCCTTCCCTCATTTTTACATAAATTAACAGCTATTTGCATTTTTTTTTGTAACCAGCTACAGTAATGTCCTAAATAATCGACCCCTAAACCACAGCAGAATTATGGGAAATTTTTCAGGATTTAGTCGGAAATATGACTTGCTGCCATTCATCGGAAAGCTCTCGGTGAGAGCTTTCCGATGAATGGCAACAAGCCATATTTCCAACTAAATCCTGAAAAATTTCCCATAATTCGGAGGGCCATATACTTCGGGCATTACAGTATGTCTAGCATTAGCTGATATTGGCCATATGTATTAATTGATAGGATAAGCATTCTTGTGTCAATATCAATCTGAGCAACGACCACAGACACCCTGGCTGTTGAGCCTCACCTTTCACGATGACATGTGCGTGGGTGCAGCGTTAACGATCCTGTACCAGTGCATTCTCTTATATATGAGAGGATCCCTATGCAAATATAAGAGAATGCACTGGCACAGGATCTTTAATACTGCACCAGCGGCCTGATATCGTCTGGCAACTTCTGAGTGAATTTGGCAATAAATATTTTTATTTGGCAAAAGTAAATTTTGGACCAGAGCTGACCCTGGATCCAACTGAACTATAAAATAATCCACCTTGGAACACAGTTGCTAATGTGGACATGCTATTGCTGTACTATGTAGCAGGGACCAGCCCAGAAGTTTCAAATTGGGAGAAGTCAATTGTCCATATTTGGTTATTAGGGAGAAGTGGACTGTTATCAGATAGAAGTCATAATGACTGAAGTTCAGATCACCCTTCTATGATCCAATAAGTGTTATGCATTGCAAGAGACCATTTATAAACCACTACAGTGAGTATGGACATCATTATATTCAGTAAATATACTTTAAATATGCTGTTGGAACATATGCATACTGGTAAATGAGAGAGCAGTCACTTCTCCTGGGAAAAAAGTGGCACATTTTGTCTCCCAAGTCACCCTCTAGGTGGGTCCTTGCTCTGTAGCTGTGATAATAACATGTACTTGTGTTAAATTTTGTCGCCCTCTAGGCGGGTCCTAAGTAGATGTACATGTGTTACATTTTGTCGCCCTCTAGGTGGGTCCCTGCTATGCGAAGTACATGTGTTACATTTTGTCGCCCTCTAGGTGGGTTCTTGCTCTATAGTTGTGATAAGTACATGTACTTGTGTTAAGTTTTGTCGCCCTCTAAGCGGGTCCTAAGTACATGTACTTGTGTTAAATTTTGTCGCCCTCTAGGCGGGTCCTAAGTATATGTACTTGTGTTACATTTTGTCGCCCTCTAGGCGGGTCCTAAGTACATGTACATGTGTTACATTTTGTCGCCCTCTAGGTGGGTCCCTGCTATGTAGCTATGCTAAGTACATGTACTTGTGTTTCAATAAGAATACAACAACCATGTGAAGCAATAAATGCAATAAAATACAGCTGTAAAACACAACAAAATTAAAATGGCATTTGTTAGTGCCACGTAAAATCGTTATCATAACTCCCAATCAGATTCACTCTTAGAACGGGCTGTCGCTCAATAGGTAATTGTTAATTACTAGAGTTGGAATTGAGTAGTCCTGGAGTCTTCTCTGGAATAAGTTATCTCCCTTGTGCCTCATCCAGCTCTACAATACTTCCTTCTTGTCTATGAACGAAGAAACCTCTCGCATGAGTGTAAAAATTATCATAAACATTGAATTTCATTTGAATTCCGGGCAGTTCTTCGACCTTGGAGTTTATACATAACATCATTTCCCAATTCCCTGTTCAAGCTGGGACACGATTTTACATGGCAGCAATAAAAATGTTGCTGCCACTTAAAGGTACTCAATCCGATTAGACGCTCCTAAATTACTATTTCTTTGGCTTTGGTGTAAAAAATATTTGAATCGAGTCGAGGAAGCCACCCATCAAAGCTCAGAGTGATCAGATATCAATTTTTGAATTTTGTTAATTTTTGGAGATATGGACCAGAACCACGTGCTCAAATGAACAAATTGCGGTTGTAAGATGGATAACACTAAAATCAAGTGGTTGCTATTAACAATAATAACCACTTGATTTTAGAGTTATCCATCTTACAACCGCAATTTGTCTGTTTGAGCACGTAGTTCTGGTCCACATCTCCAAAAATTAACAAACTTCAAAAATTGATATCTGATCACTCTGAGCTTTGATGGGTGGGTTCCTCGACTCGATTCAAATATTTTTTACCCCCGAAGCCAAAGAAAGAGTAATTTAGGGGTGCTTATTCGGATTGAGTACCTTTAAAAAACTTATGTGGCAGCAACCACTTCGAATAAAAATATATCACTTCTATCGCCTACAAATACAAACTCATTCTGTAAATGCATAGAAAACATGTATACCATAAAACAGCTCATAAATTATACGATAAAACAGCTCATAAATTATAATATGCTGTAGGGTGGGAACCTGCATCAAAATTCACTCAAAAATGGCGGCAAGATGTCTCATGCACATTGAAGCGAGTATTCACTGTTTTCTTCATCTATATATAACTCAAACAAAACAGATTGCAAATGAGCTATTATATGTATCAATGTTTGTGAGCACACTATGAATCCCGTCCCCATATAAACACGACTGTTGAGAAGATGTATAAGACTTAAGTGTTAAAGCGACTTCAGGCACCATTTTTCGAGGTTGTGAAATTTTAAATCTGTTCGATATTGCATTTTTGCTGTATCTGAGATGAGTTAAGCAGCATTAAGATGAGTCCGTTGCGTGCGTTGTGTTGAATTACAGACAATAACACCAAGGCTGTGATCCATCCTAGGCCTATCCGTTAATGCACACAGCAGATAGATTAAGATTTCAACACAACATAAAGCATAACTCATACTTTATATGGCATGCGTCATGACGTTTCTTGCTTTCAATCGATAAAAGATGGCGACATATCGACTTGTATTTATGTCAATAAATTGTTAGCTGTTTGGAATTTGACAGGTTAGACATTATTGTACAATTCTTGTATTACAGACAGATTGATTTGCAATATTGCATTTATTCCAATATATTTACATACTAAGTGTGATTATCACTAAATTCAGCATTCTGATTGGTCGGCGCCCATGTGGCTAGTTGCAATTATTTCTCGGTGAACGCGCAACAGCTCATAACTGCAGCCTCATAATTACATCGACGCATCATAGGTTTTGGAAAGATGAACGTGTAATGTTATGGGCGCATTTGGACTCGCGCAGGATTGACTTAATAAATCATCGGGTTTCAATATAAAGAGAAATTGTTCCTGTTAACTTTTGCCAAGGATGCTATGGGATATTTTGGGCTGGTTTTGTCACAATACATTTACAAAAGTGGCTTTTTCGCTAAATGTATATAAATTTATAAGGATTAACTGTCATGTGGACTGTTTTTATGGAGATGTAACCATGAGGTAAGTGGTCATAACTTGTATGTAAAACCCTTCGGTTTTACACAAGTTATGACAACTTACCTCACGGTTACATCTCCATAAAAACAGTCCACATGACAGTTAATCCTTATATCAAACTTATTAGCTGCAATTAATTATTAATAAGAAGCTCTGCGTTTTATGGGAATGTACGCGCTCGTGTGAACGGCTTAACACAGACAACAGATCAATTCAACACAATGTACGGACCAACGGCAACGCAAAGTATGCAACGGACTCATCCAAATACTCCTTTATTGGGATGGCTCATTTAGGTCTAAAATCTCGCAAGATATATAAAAAAATGGCAGAATATTGAAATTGCTGCAATTTTTGAGCAAATTAGGACACAAGATTCACAGCCCTGATCTATATAAAAACAATGTCAGGATATTCTTAAATATATGTTTTAACCAATGTCATGATATTCTTAAATATATATATAAACAATGTCATGATATTCTTAAATATATGTGTTAATATACAATGTCATGAGATTCTTAAATATATGTGTTAATATAAAACAGAGACGCATAGCATAGCTAGCAGCAGATCATTTATCCCACCTGGTTGCATTTGGAACAGTAAAGTCGTGATAACTATAAATAGAGCTGACAGTACAGAACAACCACATATCTGATAAAGTCAGTACACGCGGAGCGATATGGAAATCAGTCACTCAATTTACCTGCTTCTATTCCTCACGTTTCACCAATTGTCAACTAACTGAGGTAATGCCTTTGTTTGCCCTAAAGTGACGAGTATATGCTAAAGCGTTGAACAAAGCACGTCGATATTGAGGGAGGTTCAACTATTTCATCTGATGTCGGATTACACTGTAATCATAGCAAACGGCCTCTTCCAGCTAAACTCTTGACCGAATCGATGGGCAATTATTTTGCGCACCCACCCTCCCACCCAATATTTCTGCTTCAGTTTTTTATGAGGAGGTACCCCTTGTGCTAACGCTATGCATGCTTAGTGTGTTTCAGGTCTAGATATGTGATCGTAGACCAGGATCCCATGGTAGGCGCTTGGTTGTACCAAAAAAAGGGCTTCACCAATAACAAGAAAGCTGAAGGTCCTTAAACAAGTTTTCGACTACCTGTTGCTTTACCCAACAGAAGGGCCCTGTGCCAATGCATTCTCTTATATATGCAAGTCGACCATAGGTCGCCTCGCATATATAAGAGAATGCATTGGCTTAACACATTAAAAATTATAAAATTGTTAAAGAATGTAAGAAAAAATGGTAAAAAGTGTTAAAAAAAAGATTTTTTTTAGGCCAATGCATTCTCTTATGTATATGCGAGGCGACCTATGATCGACTCGCATATATAAGAGAATGCATTGGCACAGGGCATAACTGTAACTATCACAATGTGGTCAAGGAGCCGGTTCCAATGATATCCATATTTGTATGGTTCTATTAAGACAGACCGAAGATATTTTAAGCTGTTGAAGCTTTATTTGGCCGGTTTTGGCCGTTTTGTTGGGTAAAGGATTAATAAAACTAGTCGTTAATTTTAAAGCAAACCTATCTTGTTATTAAAACAACCCGGTGGGATAAAAACAATGTCATGATATTCTTAAACATATGTGTTAAACAATGTCATGAGATTCTTAAATATATGTGTTAAACAATGTTATGAGATTCTTAAATATATGTGTTAAACAATGTTATGAGATTCTTAAATATATGTGTTTAAACAATATCATGAGATTCTTAAATATATGTGTTAAACAATGTCATGAGATTCTTAAATATATGTGTTAAACCATGTTATGAGATTCTTAAATATATGTGTTAATTTGTGGAATGAATGTTAGGGCCACGAACCTACATCACTACTAGTAATGTTATCTCTTCATCACTACGTCACTACTAGTAATGTTACCTCTAACCCAAAGCAGTTTTGCTTTTAACTTTGTTTAAAACATAAAATATAAATGTTTGTCTGACAGGATAAACTAGTGCATGAGTGGTGGAAATTCACAATTCACATTAAAAAATCAGTTAATGTTAAAAACTCAGATTTCTAACTGAAATTTAGAAGCAAATTATGTATCGATTGTGTCCCGATTTTGAACATTAAACATACCTCAACCATTTAATAGATGTTCGTAAACTTCACATATCCCACTTCACTTGTAAGTACCATAACTCCTGCACAAATATCTAGCCGAACTACTACATGAGTTCTAGATAGTATATCAGATCTTCTGAAGCGACGGTTTAGAGATTACATTTAGTGAGGTATATTCCTGGCCCTGAGTGTTATAGTAAACATTGAGGTAGATCATGCCATGAATCTCTACTATGACTAACGCCCGTAGAGATCATATTCCACCAGTACAAAACCTGGGAACTTTTTGACGTTTTGACCTTATAAAGTAGAAAAATAATGCAGGAAATATATTTCTTAGTTATCTTTTCCTTAATAATGTACATCACTGTAGGTGAATGTCCCAACTCAAAATTACATGTTTTACTGTGACTTCTGAGCAGATATCGCTATAAATTAATTATACCCATGAGAAATTCCATAATTGTAAGCCACGCAAAGCAAAATCGCTCACAAAGTCACTTAAGTCGTGATATTTCAAGTTAGGTCCTTCACCGACAGTGAAGTACAATATGTTCCCGGCATTAGTTTTTCGACTTTATAAGGTTCCCTGTCCTATTATCAAATATCATATCAAATCCAGTCGTAAGTCGGGATTTTTTTACCCTGTGCCATTGGCCAAACAATTTTTTATCATTTTTTTTTAAATAAATGTTTCTTACAATTTTTAGGACATAAAATAAAAAACATCCTTTACCCTGCAGGGAGCCCCACACATAAATAGAAGCATATAGAAGAGTGTCGTCTGCTCATGTTTGTCTGGGGCTCTGTATGGGTGAAATTATAAAATTGTTAAAGAATACAAGAAAACATTATTAAAATTGTAAAAAAATTGTTAGGCCAATGCATTCTCTTATATATGCGAGGCGACCTATGGTCGACTCGCCTATATAAGAGAATGCATTGGCACAGGGTAAGTCGCGACTTATGACTGTGCTACCGGCATCACTAAATCCACCCTCTGGGGACCTCATTCTGCTCAGGCCTCATCTGCTCTGGAAAGTATTTTTTATTATCAAGTTTTTTGAGTTTCTTTAGAAAGTTTCTTTTTCTTATTTAGTTTATCTATAAAGTATATTCCCAAATTGGCAGATGACACAATGCATAGTCGAGGTGCCCAATGGGTGCACATCACCATCTGGAAATTTAAATCTGTGTCTAGGTCTCCCATATCAGATGAGGCCATGCAGAATGAGTACGTCCCAGAGGATGAATTTGGTGATGCTAGCCCACTATGCAGGGTAGCGTCACTAAATTCACCCTCTGGGGACCTCATTCTGCAAATGCCCAGCACCATATTTTGACACCTTCATATTTCCTAATTCACATAAGTGTTTAACCCTTCCGTGACTGAAGCTTTCTGAAATTTTGTGAAAACCCTGTCCCAATGTATTCTGTAATATATGGGCATCCTGTATAGGGAGCTTCACATATATAAGAGAATACTTGGCCTAAAAATATTTACAAAGACCTTGTAAGCCAGTGTATTCTCTTATATATGCAAGGCTCCATATGGGAGACTTGCATATATAAGAGAATACACTGGCTTACAAGATTATTTAATGCTGCACCAGCGCAGCTCCTGCGATGAAAGGTTAATAATATTAGATATCATTCGAGAATGAAAGGGCAAGCCTTGAAATAGGGTGTCTGTCATTTGCAGAATGAGGTCCCCAGAGGGTGAATTTAGTGATGCTACACCGCATAGCGGGCTAGCATCACCAAATTCACCCTCTGGGGACCTCATTCTGCTTACACCTCAGGCTTGTGAAAGGGTAAGGCAGGATATAGGATTTCATGAGGTGATTCTGATGTAAATGGAGAATTTACGTTAATTTGATTTGTGACACACTGAATCACATCTGATGCCTTATACAACCGTCTGGGTTAGCTATGATCGGCCTTATATATCTATGATCATATTGGATAGCTATGATCATCTTGGATAGCTATGATCATCTTGGATAGCTATGAATGGCACGTATATATTGTAGCTGTTAATATTGCCCGGAGAGCTGCTGTAGGGCATCATGTATATATTGTAGCTGTTAATATTGCCCGGAGAGCTGCTGTAGGGCATCGTGTATATATTGTAGCTGCTAATATTGCCCGGAGAGCTGCTGTAGGGCATCATGTATATATTGTAGCTGCTAATATTGCCCGGAGAGCTGCTGTAGGGCGTCAATCATTGGGGAGAACGTCAGGATGCATGTGCTCTAAGAGCTGCTGCTCGTTGTTTATGAAGATCACTTTGCTGGCTGTTATGTCATTCAACCTGTAAAACAAAACACTCTATTTCATATGATGTCACTCTATATTGTGTCACTCTATTTATATCGTGTCATTATATTTATATTGTGCCACTCTATTTATATCGCGTCACTCTATATTGTGTCACTCTATTTATATTGTGTCACTATTTATATTGTGTCACTCTATTTATATTGTGTCACTCTTATTTATATTGTGTCACTCTATTTATTTATATTGTGTCACTCTTATTTATATTGTATCACTCTATTTATATCGTGTCATTCTATATTGTGTCAATCTATTTATGTTGTTGCATTCTATTTATATTGTGTCACTATATTTATATTGTGTCATTCTATTTATATTGTGTCACTCTATTTATATTGTGTCACTCTATATTGTGTCAATCTATTTATATCGCATCACTCTATTTATATCGCATCACTCTATTTATATCGTGTCACTCTATTTATATTGTGTCACTCTATTTATATCATGTCACTCTATATTGTGTCATTCTATTTATATTGTGTCACTCTATTTATATCGTGTCACTCTATTTATATCGTTTCACTCTATTTATATTGTGTCATTCTATTTATATTGTGTCACTCTATTTTATATCGTCACTCTATATTGTGTCATTCTATTTATATTGTGTCACTCTATTTATATCGTGTCACTCTAATCTATTTATCTATTTATATTGTGTCACTATATTTATATTGTGTCACTCTATTTATATTGTGTCACTATATTTATATTGTGTCACTCTATTTATATTGTGTCACTCTATTTATAATGTGCCATTCTATTTATATTGTGCCAATCTATTTATATTGTGTCAATCTATTTATATCGTGTCACTCTATTTATATCGTGTCATTCTATTTATATTGTGTCACTCTATTTATATCGTGTCACTCTATATTGTGTCATTCTATTTATATTGTGTCACTCTATTTATATCGTGTCACTCTATTTATATTGTGCCACTCTATTTATATCGTGTCATTCTATATTGTATCAATCTATTTATGTTGTGTCATTCTATTTATATTGTGTCACTATATTTATATTGTGTCACTCTATTTATATTGTGTCACTCTATTTATATTGTGTCACTCTATTTATATCGTGTCACTCTATTTATATTGTGTCACTCTATTTATATCGCATCACTCTATTTATATCGTGTCACTCTATTTATATTGTGTCACTCTATTTATATCGCATCACTCTATTTATATTGTGTCACTCTATTTATATCGGGTCACTCTATTTATATTGTGTCATTCTATTCATATTGTGTCAATCTAATTATATCGTGTCATTCTATATTGTGTCACTCTATTTATATTGTGTCACTCTATTTATATTGTGTCACTCTATTTATATTGTGTCATTCTATTTATATTGTGTCACTCTATTTATATTGTGTCACTCTATTTATATTGTGTCACTCTATATTGTGTCAATCTATTTATATTGTGTCACTATATTTACCCAGTATATTGTGTCACTATATTTATATTGTGTCACTCACTCTATTTATATTGTGTCACTATATTTATATTGTGTCACTCTATTTATATTGTGTCAATCTATTTATATCGTGTCATTCTATATTGTGTCACTCTATTTATATTGTGTCACTCTATTTATATTGTGTCAATCTATTTATATCGTGTCATTCTATATTGTATCACTCTATTTATATTGTGTCATTCTATTTATATTGTGTCATTCTATTTATATTATGTCACTATTTACATTGTGTCACTCTATTTATATTGTGTCATTCTATTTATATTGTGTCACTCTATTTATATTGTGTCACTATATTTATATTGTGTCACTCTATTTATATTGTGTCACTATTTAGTTCTAAGTGCTAAATTTCACACCCTAGGTCTACATTTCTCAAAACTTAAGATATAAAAGAGTCTTGTGCGGATTAGTCTTGATAAAATTTAATAGCTAATACATTAATGAATCCAACGATGTGAAGTTTTCCACTGTAACCCATATATTTCAGTCGTGACGGCAATTCAAACTTTGAAAATCGATTTACTCAAAATCATAAAAAGTGCACTTAGGACAGATTGGAACTCAGGTCGCGAATTGACAAAACAATTATTTTCCAAATCAGAAATCTGACTGCAGATTAAAACTGATTCTCAAAACATCGAGTTAATTATTTGATAACCTTTAAATTTCCTTTACCTGAAGTCAAATTTGATATTAATTCTGGATTTTGACCAAATGTACAGAAGAATTTGAATTGTTACATACCATGGACGTATGACAGCCCAGCACCCATTGAATAACAGTGATGAGTTGATTATGAGATAATGAGAGCCACACCTAATCTCTCAGGGTAATACATACCATGGACGTATGACGGCCCAGCACCCATTGAATAACAGCGATGAATTGATTATAAGGGCCACACCTAATCTCTCAGGGTAATACCGACTGAGGAGGTATATGAGGCTTTTAATAAACTGGTAGTCCATGTTTGCGTAGGCGAATCCTTTGAGATCGAACACAACACATACATTGTCTATGATTTCCTCATGGCACTTGTTACAAGACTGCTCCTGAAATTGAAGATTTCAAAATGAATGATGTTGTGCTCTATGCGACTTGCAAGCCTTGAAATAGTGTGTCAGTCATTTTCATATGAGGTCCCCAGAGGGTGAATTTAGTGATGCTATCCCTAAACTCACCCTCTGGGGACCTCATTCTGCAGACGTACTATTTCAATGCTTGGCGACGGCATGAAATCAAGGCTGAAAGGCACTTTCTTTTGTACTCCCCTCTGTAGACAAACTCCCCATAGGGAGCCTCCCATCTAAAAGAGAATGCACTGGCTTACAAGGTCAAGGTAAATATTGTAAGGTCAAAGTATTCACTTTAACATGCGAAACTCCCCATGGGAGATTATATTCCAATTGATATATCTAACACTATCACTGATGGGGAGATTATATTCCCATTGATATATCTAACACTATCACTGATGGGGAGATTATATTCCCATTGATATATCTAACACTATCACTGATGGGGAGATTATATTCCCATTGATATATCTAACACTATCACTGATGGGGAGATTATATTCCCATTGATATATCTAACACTATCACTGATGGGGAGATTATATTCCCATTGATATATCTAACACTATCACTGATGGGGATATTATATTCCCATTGATATATCTAACACTATCACTGATGGGGAGATTATATTCCCATTGATATAGCTAACACTATCACTGATGGGGAGATTATATTCCCATTGATATATCTAACACTATCACTGATGGGGAGATTATATTCCCAATGATATATCTAACACTATCACTGATGGGGAGATTATATTCCCATTGATATATCTAACACTATCACTGATGAAAATTACAACCATGCACTGTAAATAACAGATTTCTCTCCCTCTTTGTGATAATGGAGATGATGATAGATGAATACAGTGATTCTGGTCCAATAAAGTAGACTATCCGGGTAAGAGGTAATTTAATATTCGGGTAAGAGGTAATTTAATATATTGGTTAGAGGCAATTTAATAATTGGGTAAGAAGTATTTGGGTAAGAGGCAATTTAATATTTGGGTAAGAGGTAATTAAGGTAATTTAGAGGTAATTTAATATTTGGACATATATGAGACCTCTTACCCTCATTGAGGATAGAACAGTCGTAAATGTCCAAATATAAAATAAGTTCTTTCCGATTAGTCTACTTTGGTGGACTATGGTGATTCAGACTTTCTGACGTGGGGTCAGTCAGTAAAATTCCAATTTGACGCCTTCATGAAAAGAAAAAATGTCTTTGTAAATAATTCTTGGATAATAAACACTGATACTCTCTTTTAATATTTTGGATTAAAGTTTGGTGTGAACAGGTATGTCCTAAATGTGATTAACACTTTTTATACTAAAGCATCATTGATGAGTAGTTATCCCACAGGAAATGTTCAGATAATAAGGTTAACCCTTTCTATACTAAAGCATCATTGATGAGTAGTTATCCCATAAGACATGTTCAGATAATAAGGTTAACCCTTTCTATACTAAAGCATCATTGATGAGTAGTTATTCCATAAGACATGTTCAGATAATAAATTTAACACTTTCTATACTAAAGCATCATTGATGAGTAGTTATCCCACAGTAAATGTTCAGATAATAAGTTTAACCCTTTATATACTAAAGCATCATTGATGAGTAGTTATCCCATAAGACATGTTCAGATAATAAATTTAACACTTTCTATACTAAAGCATCATTGATGAGTAGTTATCCCATAGGAAATGTTCAGATAATAAGTTTAACACTTTATATACTAAAGCATCATTGATGAGTAGTTATCCCATAGGAAATGTTCAGATAATAAGTTTAACCCTTTCTATACTAAAGCATCATTGATGAGTAGTTATCCCATAGGAAATGTTCAGATAATAAGTTTAACACTTTATATACTAAAGCATCATTGATGAGTAGTTATCCCATAGGAAATGTTCAGATAATAAGTTTAACCCTTTCTATACTAAAGCATCATTGATGAGTAGTTATCCCATAGGAAATGTTCAGATAATAAGTTTAACACTTTATATACTAAAGCATCATTGATGAGTAGTTATCCCATAGGAAATGTTCAGATAATAAATTTAACACTTTCTATACTAAAGCATCATTGATGAGTAGTTATCCCATAGGAAATGTTCAGATAATAAGTTTAACACTTTATATACTAAAGCATCATTGATGAGTAGTTATCCCATAGGAAATGTTCAGATAATAAGTTTAACCCTTTCTATACTAAAGCATCATTGATGAGTAGTTATCCCATAGGAAATGTTCAGATAATAAGTTTAACACTTTATATACTAAAGCATCATTGATGAGTAGTTATCCCATAGGAAATGTTCAGATAATAAGTTTAACCCTTTCTATACTAAAGCATCATTGATGAGTAGTTATCCCATAGGAAATGTTCAGATAATAAGTTTAACACTTTATATACTAAAGCATCATTGATGAGTAGTTATCCCATAGGAAATGTTCAGATAATAAGTTTAACCCTTTCTATACTAAAGCATCATTGATGAGTAGATATCCCATAGGAAATGTTCAGATAATAAGTTTAACACTTTATATACTAAAGCATCATTGATGAGTAGTTATCCCATAGGAAATGTTCAGATAATAAGTTTAACCCTTTCTATACTAAAGGATCATTGATGAGTAGTTATCCCATAGGAAATGTTCCGATAATAAGTTTAACCCTGTCTATACTAAAGGATCATTGATGAGTAGTTATCCCATAGGAAATGTTCAGATAATAAGTTTAACCCTTTCTATACTAAAGGATCATTGATGAGTAGTTATCCCATATGAAATGTTCAGATAGTAAGTTTAACCCTTTATATACTAAATCATCATTGATGAGTAGCTATCCCATAGGAAATGTTCAGATAATAAGTTTAACCCTTTCTATACTAAAGCATCATTGATGAGTAGTTATCCCATAAGACATGTTCAGATAATAAATTTAACCCTTTCTATACTAAAGGATCATTGATGAGTAGTTATCCCATAGGAACTGTTCAGATAATAAGGTTAACCCTTTCTATACTAAATCATCATTGATGAGTAGTTATCCCATAGGAACTGTTCAGATAATAAATTTAACCCTTTCTATACTAAAGCATCATTGATGAGTAGTTATCCCATAGGAAATGTTCAGATAATAAGATTAACACTTTATATACTAACTCATCATTGATGAGTAGTTATCCCATAGGAAATGTTCAGATAATAAGTTTAACCCTTTCTATACTAAAGCATCATTGATGAGTAGTTATCCCATAGGAAATGTTCAGATAATAAGTTCAACAATCACCATTGGTAACTTATTATCTGAATATTTCCCACCAATAAATAGGACTCCATCTGCACTTGTATTACCTGTCGTCTGCTTATTTGTTGGTGAAATCCCCTATAGATAAATAATAGACTACTCCAATATATACTTTTATAACTGAGTGGGAGAAACCATTTAGTATATAAAGAGTTAATAGATGTGAACATCAGTGTGAACATTTGGGGTTTTCAGTGTAATGTACCCTATTATGCTTTTTAACCCTCTATGCTAAATGGATTCTCCCATTCAGTTATAAAAGTATATAATGGAATAATTTATTATTTATTTGGAGGGGTGTTCAGGAAAAATGAGCAGATGACAGTATGAGGAAAAGATAATACCAGTGCAGAAGGATTCATATTCATTGGTGGGAAATGTTCAGAAATAATTCCAACATTCGTCCTATAGCCGTTTGTTAAACTTATTATATGGACATTTCATAAGGGAACTACAGTAATTGCCCTAAATAATCGACTCCTTAACTACATCAGAATTATGGGTAATTTTTCAGGATTTAGTCGGAAATATGGCTTGTTGCTATTCATCGGAAAGCTCTCAGTGAGAGCTTTCCGATGAATGGCAAGAAGCCATATTTCCGACTAAATCCTGAAAAATTACCCATAATTCTGCTGTGGTTAAAAAGTCGATTATTTGGGGCATTACTGTAACTTGTCAATGAGTATTTAGTATAGAAAAGGTTAAATGCAACCACTTATGGTATTAAACTATGGTACTACAAGTCTTAATGTGTGATGGTTATACTTACAACCACTTATGGTATTAAACTATGGTACTACAAGTCTAAATGTGTGATGGTTATACTTACAACGACTTATGGTATTAAACTATGGTACTACAAGTCTAAATGTGTGATGGTTATACTTACAACGACTTATGGTATTAAACTATGGTACTACAAGTCTAAATGTGTGATGGTTATACTTACAACCACTTATGGTATTAAACTATGGTACTACAAGTCTAAATGTGTGATGGTTATACTTACAACCACTTATGGTATTAAACTATGGTACTACAAGTCTAAATGTGTGATGGTTATACTTACAACGACTTATGGTATTAAACTATGGTACTACAAGTCTAAATGTGTGATGGTTATACTTACAACGACTTATGGTATTAAACTATGGTACTACAAGTCTAAATGTGTGATGGTTATACTTACAACCACTTATGGTATTAAACTATGGTACTACAAGTCTAAATGTGTGATGGTTATACTTACAACCACTTATGGTATTAAACTATGGTACTACAAGTCTAAATGTGTGATGGTTATACTTACAACCACTTATGGTATTAAACTATGGTACTACAAGTCTAAATGTGTGATGGTTATACTTACAACGACTTATGGTATTAAACTACAGTACTACAAGTCTAAATGTGTGATGGTTATACTTACAACGACTTATGGTATTAAACTACAGTACTACAAGTCTAAATGTGTGATGGTTATACTTACAACCACTTATGGTATTAAACTACAGTACTACAAGTCTAAATGTGTGCTGGTTATACAATGTACTTACAACGACTTATGGTATTAAACTACAGTACTACAAGTCTAAATGTGTGATGGTTATACAATGTACTTACAACGACTTATGGTATTAAACTACAGTACTACAAGTCTAAATGTGTGATGGTTATACAATGTACTTACAACGACTTATGGTATTAAACTACAGTACTACAAGTCTAAATGTGTGATGGTTATACAATGTACTTACAACGACTTATGGTATTAAACTACAGTACTACAAGTCTAAATGTGTGATGGTTATACAATGTACTTACAACGACTTATGGTATTAAACTACAGTACTACAAGTCTAAATGTGTGATGGTTATACAATGTACTTACAACGACTTATGGTATTAAACTACAGTACTACAAGTCTAAATGTGTGATGGTTATACAATGTACTTACAACGACTTATGGTATTAAACTACAGTACTACAAGTCTAAATGTGTGATGGTTATACAATGTACTTACAACGACTTATGGTATTAAACTACAGTACTACAAGTCTAAATGTGTGATGGTTATACAATGTACTTACAACGACTTATGGTATTAAACTACAGTACTACAAGTCTAAATGTGTGATGGTTATACAATGTACTTACAACGACTTATGGTATTAAACTACAGTACTACAAGTCTAAATGTGTGATGGTTATACAATGTACTTACAACCACTTATGGTATTAAACTACAGTACTACAAGTCTAAATGTGTGATGGTTATACAATGTACTTACAACGACTTATGGTATTAAACTACAGTACTACAAGTCTAAATGTGTGATGGTTATACAATGTACTTACAACGACTTATGGTATTAAACTACAGTACTACAAGTCTAAATGTGTGATGGTTATACAATGTACTTACAACGACTTATGGTATTAAACTACAGTACTACAAGTCTAAATGTGTGATGGTTATACAATGTACTTACAACGACTTATGGTATTAAACTACAGTACTACAAGTCTAAATGTGTGATGGTTATACAATGTACTTACAACGACTTATGGTATTAAACTACAGTACTACAAGTCTAAATGTGTGATGGTTATACAATGTACTTACAACGACTTATGGTATTAAACTACAGTACTACAAGTCTAAATGTGTGATGGTTATACAATGTACTTACAACGACTTATGGTATTAAACTACAGTACTACAAGTCTTAATGTGTGATGGTTATACAATGTACTTACAACGACTTATGGTATTAAACTACAGTACTACAAGTCTAAATGTGTGATGGTTATACAATGTACTTACAACGACTTATGGTATTAAACTACAGTACTACAAGTCTAAATGTGTGATGGTTATACAATGTACTTACAACGACTTATGGTATTAAACTACAGTACTACAAGTCTAAATGTGTGATGGTTATACAATGTACTTACAACGACTTATGGTATTAAACTACAGTACTACAAGTCTAAATGTGTGATGGTTATACAATGTACTTACAACGACTTATGGTATTAAACTACAGTACTACAAGTCTAAATGTGTGATGGTTATACAATGTACTTACAACGACTTATGGTATTAAACTACAGTACTACAAGTCTAAATGTGTGATGGTTATACAATGTACTTACAACGACTTATGGTATTAAACTACAGTACTATAAGTCTAAATGTGTGATGGTTATACTTACAACCACTTATGGTATTAAACTACAGTACTACAAGTCTAAATGTGTGATGGTTATACTTACAACCACTTATGGTATTAAACTACAGTACTATAAGTCTAAATGTGTGATGGTTATACTTACAACCACTTATGGTATTAAACTACAGTACTATAAGTCTAAATGTGTGATGGTTATACTTACAACCACTTATGGTATTAAACTACAGTACTACAAGTCTAAATGTGTGATGGTTATACTTACAACCACTTATGGTATTAAACTACAGTACTATAAGTCTAAATGTGTGATGGTTATACTTACAACCACTTATGGTATTAAACTACAGTACTATAAGTCTAAATGTGTGATGGTTATACTTACAACCACTTATGGTATTAAACTACAGTACTATAAGTCTAAATGTGTGATGGTTATACTTACAACCACTTATGGTATTAAACTATGGTACTACAAGTCTAAATGTGTGATGGTTATACTTACAACCACTTATGGTATTAAACTACAGTACTACAAGTCTTAATGTGTGATGGTTATACAATGTACTTACAACGACTTATGGTATTAAACTACAGTACTACAAGTCTAAATGTGTGATGGTTATACAATGTACTTACAACGACTTATGGTATTAAACTACAGTACTATAAGTCTAAATGTGTGATGGTTATACTTACAACCACTTATGGTATTAAACTACAGTACTACAAGTCTAAATGTGTGATGGTTATACTTACAACCACTTATGGTATTAAACTACAGTACTATAAGTCTAAATGTGTGATGGTTATACTTACAACCACTTATGGTATTAAACTACAGTACTATAAGTCTAAATGTGTGATGGTTATACTTACAACCACTTATGGTATTAAACTACAGTACTATAAGTCTAAATGTGTGATGGTTATACTTACAACCACTTATGGTATTAAACTATGGTACTACAAGTCTAAATGTGTGATGGTTATACTTACAACCACTTATGGTATTAAACTACAGTACTACAAGTCTTAATGTGTGATGGTTATACAATGTACTTACAACGACTTATGGTATTAAACTACAGTACTACAAGTCTAAATGTGTGATGGTTATACAATGTACTTACAACGACTTATGGTATTAAACTACAGTACTACAAGTCTAAATGTGTGATGGTTATACTTACAACCACTTATGGTATTAAACTACAGTACTATAAGTCTAAATGTGTGATGGTTATACTTACAACCACTTATGGTATTAAACTACAGTACTATAAGTCTAAATGTGTGATGGTTATACTTACAACCACTTATGGTATTAAACTACAGTACTATAAGTCTAAATGTGTGATGGTTATACTTACAACCACTTATGGTATTAAACTATGGTACTACAAGTCTAAATGTGTGATGGTTATACTTACAACCACTTATGGTATTAAACTACAGTACTACAAGTCTAAATGTGTGATGGTTATACAATGTACTTACAACGACTTATGGTATTAAACTACAGTACTACAAGTCTAAATGTGTGATGGTTATACAATGTACTTACAACGACTTATGGTATTAAACTACAGTACTACAAGTCTAAATGTGTGATGGTTATACAATGTACTTACAACGACTTATGGTATTAAACTACAGTACTACAAGTCTAAATGTGTGATGGTTATACTTACAACCACTTATGGTATTAAACTACAGTACTACAAGTCTTAATGTGTGATGGTTATACAATGTACTTACAACGACTTATGGTATTAAACTACAGTACTACAAGTCTAAATGTGTGATGGTTATACTTACAACCACTTATGGTATTAAACTACAGTACTACAAGTCTTAATGTGTGATGGTTATACAATGTACTTACAACGACTTATGGTATTAAACTACAGTACTACAAGTCTAAATGTGTGATGGTTATACAATGTACTTACAACCACTTATGGTATTAAACTACAGTACTACAAGTCTAAATGTGTGATGGTTATACAATGTACTTACAACGACTTATGGTATTAAACTACAGTACTACAAGTCTAAATGTGTGATGGTTATACTTACAACCACTTATGGTATTAAACTACAGTACTACAAGTCTTAATGTGTGATGGTTATACAATGTACTTACAACGACTTATGGTATTAAACTACAGTACTACAAGTCTAAATGTGTGATGGTTATACTTACAACCACTTATGGTATTAAACTACAGTACTACAAGTCTTAATGTGTGATGGTTATACAATGTACTTACAACGACTTATGGTATTAAACTACAGTACTACAAGTCTAAATGTGTGATGGTTATACAATGTACTTACAACCACTTATGGTATTAAACTACAGTACTACAAGTCTAAATGTGTGATGGTTATACAATGTACTTACAACCACTTATGGTATTAAACTACAGTACTACAAGTCTAAATGTGTGATGGTTATACAATGTACTTACAACGACTTATGGTATTAAACTACAGTACTACAAGTCTAAATGTGTGATGGTTATACAATGTACTTACAACGACTTATGGTATTAAACTACAGTACTACAAGTCTAAATGTGTGATGGTTATACAATGTACTTACAACCACTTATGGTATTAAACTACAGTACTACAAGTCTAAATGTGTGATGGTTATACAATGTACTTACAACGACTTATGGTATTAAACTACAGTACTACAAGTCTAAATGTGTGATGGTTATACAATGTACTTACAACGACTTATGGTATTAAACTACAGTACTACAAGTCTAAATGTGTGATGGTTATACAATGTACTTACAACGACTTATGGTATTAAACTACAGTACTACAAGTCTAAATGTGTGATGGTTATACTTACAACCACTTATGGTATTAAACTACAGTACTACAAGTCTTAATGTGTGATGGTTATACAATGTACTTACAACGACTTATGGTATTAAACTACAGTACTACAAGTCTAAATGTGTGATGGTTATACAATGTACTTACAACGACTTATGGTATTAAACTACAGTACTACAAGTCTAAATGTGTGATGGTTATACTTACAACCACTTATGGTATTAAACTACAGTACTACAAGTCTTAATGTGTGATGGTTATACAATGTACTTACAACGACTTATGGTATTAAACTACAGTACTACAAGTCTAAATGTGTGATGGTTATACTTACAACCACTTATGGTATTAAACTACAGTACTACAAGTCTTAATGTGTGATGGTTATACAATGTACTTACAACGACTTATGGTATTAAACTACAGTACTACAAGTCTAAATGTGTGATGGTTATACAATGTACTTACAACGACTTATGGTATTAAACTACAGTACTACAAGTCTAAATGTGTGATGGTTATACAATGTACTTACAACGACTTATGGTATTAAACTACAGTACTACAAGTCTAAATGTGTGATGGTTATACAATGTACTTACAACGACTTATGGTATTAAACTACAGTACTACAAGTCTAAATGTGTGATGGTTATACAATGTACTTACAACGACTTATGGTATTAAACTACAGTACTACAAGTCTAAATGTGTGATGGTTATACAATGTACTTACAACGACTTATGGTATTAAACTACAGTACTACAAGTCTAAATGTGTGATGGTTATACAATGTACTTACAACGACTTATGGTATTAAACTACAGTACTACAAGTCTAAATGTGTGATGGTTATACAATGTACTTACAACGACTTATGGTATTAAACTACAGTACTACAAGTCTAAATGTGTGATGGTTATACAATGTACTTACAACGACTTATGGTATTAAACTACAGTACTACAAGTCTAAATGTGTGATGGTTATACAATGTACTTACAACGACTTATGGTATTAAACTACAGTACTACAAGTCTAAATGTGTGATGGTTATACAATGTACTTACAACCACTTATGGTATTAAACTACAGTACTACAAGTCTAAATGTGTGATGGTTATACAATGTACTTACAACGACTTATGGTATTAAACTACAGTACTATAAGTCTAAATGTGTGATGGTTATACAATGTACTTACAACGACTTATGGTATTAAACTACAGTACTACAAGTCTAAATGTGTGATGGTTATACAATGTACTTACAACGACTTATGGTATTAAACTACAGTACTACAAGTCTAAATGTGTGATGGTTATACAATGTACTTACAACCACTTATGGTATTAAACTACAGTACTACAAGTCTAAATGTGTGATGGTTATACAATGTACTTACAACGACTTATGGTATTAAACTACAGTACTATAAGTCTTAATGTGTGATGGTTATACAATGTACTTACAACGACTTATGGTATTAAACTACAGTACTACAAGTCTAAATGTGTGATGGTTATACAATGTACTTACAACGACTTATGGTATTAAACTACAGTACTACAAGTCTAAATGTGCGATGGTTATACAATGTACTTACAACGACTTATGGTATTAAACTACAGTACTACAAGTCTTAATGTGTGATGGTTATACAATGTACTTACAACGACTTATGGTATTAAACTACAGTACTATAAGTCTAAATGTGTGATGGTTATACAATGTACTTACAACGACTTATGGTATTAAACTACAGTACTATAAGTCTAAATGTGTGATGGTTATACAATGTACTTACAACGACTTATGGTATTAAACTACAGTACTACAAGTCTAAATGTGTGATGGTTATACAATGTACTTACAACCACTTATGGTATTAAACTACAGTACTACAAGTCTAAATGTGTGATGGTTATACAATGTACTTACAACGACTTATGGTATTAAACTACAGTACTATAAGTCTAAATGTGTGATGGTTATACAATGTACTTACAACGACTTATGGTATTAAACTACAGTACTACAAGTCTAAATGTGTGATGGTTATACAATGTACTTACAACGACTTATGGTATTAAACTACAGTACTACAAGTCTAAATGTGTGATGGTTATACAATGTACTTACAACCACTTATGGTATTAAACTACAGTACTACAAGTCTAAATGTGTGATGGTTATACAATGTACTTACAACGACTTATGGTATTAAACTACAGTACTATAAGTCTAAATGTGTGATGGTTATACAATGTACTTACAACGACTTATGGTATTAAACTACAGTACTACAAGTCTAAATGTGTGATGGTTATACAATGTACTTACAACGACTTATGGTATTAAACTACAGTACTACAAGTCTAAATGTGTGATGGTTATACAATGTACTTACAACGACTTATGGTATTAAACTACAGTACTACAAGTCTAAATGTGTGATGGTTATACAATGTACTTCCAACGACTTATGGTATTAAACTACAGTACTACAAGTCTAAATGTGTGATGGTTATACAATGTACTTACAACGACTTATGGTATTAAACTACAGTACTATAAGTCTAAATGTGTGATGGTTATACTTACAACCACTTATGGTATTAAACTACAGTACTACAAGTCTAAATGTGTGATGGTTATACTTACAACCACTTATGGTATTAAACTACAGTACTATAAGTCTAAATGTGTGATGGTTATACTTACAACCACTTATGGTATTAAACTACAGTACTATAAGTCTAAATGTGTGATGGTTATACTTACAACCACTTATGGTATTAAACTACAGTACTACAAGTCTAAATGTGTGATGGTTATACTTACAACCACTTATGGTATTAAACTACAGTACTACAAGTCTAAATGTGTGATGGTTATACTTACAACCACTTATGGTATTAAACTACAGTACTACAAGTCTTAATGTGTGATGGTTATACTTACAACCACTTATGGTATTAAACTACAGTACTATAAGTCTAAATGTGTGATGGTTATACTTACAACCACTTATGGTATTAAACTACAGTACTACAAGTCTAAATGTGTGATGGTTATACTTACAACCACTTATGGTATTAAACTACAGTACTACAAGTCTTAATGTGTGATGGTTATACAATGTACTTACAACCACTTATGGTATTAAACTATGGTACTACAAGTCTAAATGTGTGATGGTTATACTTACAACCACTTATGGTATTAAACTATGGTACTACAAGTCTAAATGTGTGATGGTTATACTTACAACCACTTATGGTATTAAACTACGGTACTACAAGTCTTAATGTGTGATGGTTATACTTACAACCACTTATGGTATTAAACTACGGTACTACAAGTCTTAATGTGTGATGGTTATACTTACAACCACTTATGGTATTAAACTACAGTACTACAAGTCTAAATGTGTGATGGTTATACTTACAACCACTTATGGTATTAAACTATGGTACTACAAGTCTAAATGTGTGATGGTTATACAATGTACTTACAACGACTTATGGTATTAAAATATGGTACTACAAGTCTAAATGTGTGATGGTTATACTTACAACCACTTATGGTATTAAACTACAGTACTACAAGTCTTAATGTGTGATGGTTATACTTACAACCACTTATGGTATTAAACTACAGTACTACAAGTCTTAATGTGTGATGGTTATACTTACAACCACTTATGGTATTAAACTACAGTACTACAAGTCTTAATGTGTGATGGTTATACAATGTACTTACAACCACTTATGGTATTAAACTACAGTACTACAAGTCTTAATGTGTGATGGTTATACTTACAACCACTTATGGTATTAAACTACAGTACTACAAGTCTAAATGTGTGATGGTTATACTTACAACGACTTATGGTATTAAACTACAGTACTACAAGTCTTAATGTGTGATGGTTATACTTACAACCACTTATGGTATTAAACTACAGTACTACAAGTCTAAATGTGTGATGGTTATACTTACAACGACTTATGGTATTAAACTACAGTACTACAAGTCTTAATGTGTGATGGTTATACTTACAACCACTTATGGTATTAAACTACGGTACTACAAGTCTAAATGTGTGATGGTTATACTTACAACCACTTATGGTATTAAACTACAGTACTACAAGTCTAAATGTGTGATGGTTATACTTACAACGACTTATGGTATTAAACTACAGTACTACAAGTCTTAATGTGTGATGGTTATACTTACAACCACTTATGGTATTAAACTATGGTACTACAAGTCTAAATGTGTGATGGTTATACTTACAACCACTTATGGTATTAAACTACAGTACTACAAGTCTAAATGTGTGATGGTTATACTTACAACGACTTATGGTATTAAACTACAGTACTACAAGTCTAAATGTGTGATGGTTATACTTACAACCACTTATGGTATTAAACTATGGTACTACAAGTCTAAATGTGTGATGGTTATACTTACAAGGACTTATGGTATTAAACTACAGTACTACAAGTCTAAATGTGTGATGGTTATACTTACAACGACTTATGGTATTAAACTACAGTACTACAAGTCTAAATGTGTGATGGTTATACTTACAACCACTTATGGTATTAAACTACAGTACTACAAGTCTAAATGTGTGATGGTTATACTTACAACCACTTATGGTATTAAACTACAGTACTACAAGTCTAAATGTGTGATGGTTATACTTACAACGACTTATGGTATTAAACTACAGTACTACAAGTCTAAATGTGTGATGGTTATACTTACAACCACTTATGGTATTAAACTACAGTACTACAAGTCTAAATGTGTGATGGTTATACTTACAACCACTTATGGTATTAAACTACAGTACTACAAGTCTAAATGTGTGATGGTTATACTTACAACCACTTATGGTATTAAACTACAGTACTACAAGTCTAAATGTGTGATGGTTATACTTACAACCACTTATGGTATTAAACTACAGTACTACAAGTCTAAATGTGTGATGGTTATACTTACAACGACTTATGGTATTAAACTATGGTACTACAAGTCTAAATGTGTGATGGTTATACTTACAACCACTTATGGTATTAAACTACAGTACTACAAGTCTAAATGTGTGATGGTTATACTTACAACCACTTATGGTATTAAACTACAGTACTACAAGTCTAAATGTGTGATGGTTATACTTACAACCACTTATGGTATTAAACTACAGTACTACAAGTCTAAATGTGTGATGGTTATACTTACAACGACTTATGGTATTAAACTACAGTACTACAAGTCTAAATGTGTGATGGTTATACTTACCAGAATGTATACAATAAATTTTGTGAGAGAATCTACATCCCGCTCCTGGGAAACAACATGCTTCCTCACAGCGATATATACAACGGGCCTGAAAAATATACAAGAGGCCTGCAATATAATACAGCATTATATACAACGGGTCTGAAAAATATACAAGAGGCCTGCAATATAATACAGCATTATAAACAACATGCTTCCTCACAGCGATATACACAACAGGCCTGAAAAATATAGTACAGCATTATAAACAACATGCTTCCTAACAGCGATATACACAACAGGTCTGAAAAATATAGTACAGCATTATAAACAACATGCTTCCTAACAGCGATATACACAACAGGCCTGAAAAATATACAAGAGCATTAACAAGAGGCCTGCAATATAATACAGCGATATACACAACAGGTCTGAAAAATATAGTACAGCATTAAAGATATAATATGGACTTACTTCAGTGAATAAAACCGATAAATTAGTATCCGAACACTATCTCCACTCGAAGAATGTTTAGTAATCAACAAAGATTGTCAAAAATTCAA
Source organism: Siphonodentalium dalli (assembly GCA_032622095.1). NCBI lineage: Eukaryota > Metazoa > Mollusca > Scaphopoda > Gadilida > Siphonodentaliidae > Siphonodentalium > Siphonodentalium dalli. Next base: position 248,729,887 of record CP136065.1, read on the forward strand.
ACCATATCGACTCTACCATTTCACAGAACATGTTTGAAATACGCACATATGTAAATATTTACTAATTTATTCGGGACATATTATTGGACATAAACAATAACACAATTATTCTGCCAACGACAGTCACTATATGTAATTTGGTTATAACAATGATGCTGTTTTCTGTCTATTTTGATTTCACATTTATGAAAATAACTTATTTTGGTATGAATCTTTGTTATTCTGTTCTGAACAGCTCAGCAAAGTGTTTCACATCACTTTAGGCCAAAAAAATGAGGGAGGGTTTTATTTTTATTTTTTATTTTTTTCTGCGCATAGTAAGCATGGACAAAGATACCTTCCTCTGTCTAGTAATAACCAGAAAGGTAGAGGGAACTGTTATGCATATAAACTCATTTAGTCTTATATAAAAATGACATTGTACTACCAGTGTATGACTGCGATTACCTTATTTACCTAACAATATATAATGCCCCTGACATTAACTACTGTTATTGTTGTCTAAAAACTGATACCTCCCCATTCTAATATGTGATCCTGAATTTAGTCCTGTGCCTTTCAATTGTATAAAGTTACAATTAGTGTAAGTTGTTCACAATAACTAATTGTAAGAAGAGCATGAGGATCAGCTAATCATTTCTTAATTGTAGTCATCTACTTCATGTTGTAAGCCTGCAAGTCACTTTTTAACACATTACATGTTAGAGCTCAATTTGTTTTTTTTTCAAATGTTTTTTTTCGTAAGTTTTTTTGTCATAACATCAGGCATTGCAATAAAAAGGCCTAATGCGGCCCTTTTTATTCAATGCGGCGGGGCCTGAGAACCAAAACTTTTTTTTTGGCCTTAACAACAGGTAATATACAAGGTAATATACAAGAGCATCAATGCAATATCAACATACAGAACATACTTGCAAATATATAGAAGACCATCAACTAAACATGCTCGTGTGGATTAATATTACAGGGGTCCATGAACATTTTTTTTAAATTACATACATGTACATGTATCAAAATATTATTATTAAAGGCACCCAAGGCACTCGCAGAGGGTAAATGTGCAAAAAATATACAAGTCTGTAAAAACATCACTGCTAAATGGACACAAGGCACTCGCAGATGGTAAATGTGCAAGAAATGTGCAGAGAATGCACAAGGTCAAGGTAAATATTGTTAGGGCCAATGTATTTTCTTATATATGCGGGGCTCTCTATAGGAGACTCGCATATACAAGAGAATGTATTGGCACAGGGTTTTCACAAACTTTCAGGAAGCTCCAGTCATCGAAGGGTTAACCCTTTACCCAACAAACCGGCCAAAACCGGCCAAATAAAGCTTCAACAGCCTAAAATATCTTCGGTCTGTCTCAATAGAACCATACAAATATGGATATCATTGGAACCGGCTCCTTGACCACATTGTGATAGTTACAGTTATGCCCTGTACCAATGCATTCTCTTATATATGCGAGTCGACCATTTTTTCTTACATTCTTTAACAATTTTATAATTTTTAATGTGTTAAGCCAATGCATTCTCTTATATATGCGAGGCGACCTATGGTCGACTCGCATATATAAGAGAATGCATTGGCACAGGGCCGTTCTGTTGGGTAAAGGGTTAATAAATAAATTAACAAATAAAAATAAAAGTGGCCTTATCCAGACTTATCGCTCAATATTTGTCAGAAAAGGAGATTGCACCAAGAGTGCTAGACATACTCTGACGCTAAATTGAATAGAGGGCAATGGTCAAATCCCTACAATAATTACCTATGGCTGAGATATCTGAGTAGATGAACAGAAAATCAATGTTTTAGATGAAATAAAAAAGATTAATGACAGAAAATACATGCTTCATTGGACACTCTTTTGAAAGCATTCCTAATGACGAACATCCATGCCAGATCCAATAACTCATGGCCGAAACATATGCTTTGATAATGAAAATGAACATTCTGAGATGAGGCCATTTAACCCTTTACTCAACAAACCGGCCAAAACCGGCCAAATAAAGCTTCAACAGCCTAAAATATCTTCGGTCTGTCTCAATAGAACCATACAAATATGGGTATCATTGTAAACGGCTCATTGACCACATTGTGATGGTTACAGTTATGCCCTGTGCCAATGCATTCTCTTATATATGCGAGTCAACCATAGGTCGCCTCGCATATATAAGAGAATGCATTGGCCTAAAAAAAATCTTTTTTTAACACTTTTTACCATTTTTTCTTATACTCTTTAACAATTTTATAATTTTTAATGTGTTAAGCCAATGCATTCTCTTATATATGCGAGGCGACCTATGGTCGACTCGCATATATAAGAGAATGCATTGGCACAGGGCCATACTGTTGGGTAAAGAGTTAATAAAATATCTGTGTTCTTAGTCAATTAGATCTAAATTTTGAGATGAAGGAGGGAGGCTATTTATTTTTATTTTTTTCTTAAAATCTGAAAGACATACTCCGGAAACAAAAAAATTTCGTTCTACAAATCCAATATTTCTAACAGAAACTATTTTTTTTTAATTATTGACAAAAGTATATATATTGCAAAAGTGGGGGTATAACTGAATGATAATGATTTGTCATTTGCAGAATGAGGTTCCCAGAGGGTGAATTTAGTGACGCAATCCTGCACGGCGGGTTAGCATCGCCAAATTCTCCCTCTTGGGACCTCATGAAAGAAACTAAAAAAGAAATAGAATCTATACGAAGAAGTTTCTATAGAAATTTGATAACAAAGAAACTTTCCTGAGAAGATGAAGCCTAAGCAGAATGAGGTAACCTTTCATTTTTTTTCACTGGAAAATGGCCATAGACTCAACAGCACACAACATAATGATGTCATTCAGAAGAGGTTAACCCTTCCACGACTGTTTGTCATGATGGCACCAAAATTAACAATGGTAAACATTGACCACCCGATTCGATTCAAGATTTGATTCGATGTCGATATCAGGAAGGAGATTCGATATCGATATTTGATTCGATGCGACGCCCCGATTTGCAGATCCGTAATGGAAGGGTTAAACTACCCTTATGGAGCCCCTCACAGACGTGAGCAGACGACACTCAGCAATAAGCTGCCACATGTATGGGGCTCCCTGCAGGAAGCTCCCGTCATGGAAGGGTTAAAAGGCTGTTTGCTTTCTGAAGCTATAATAACTTCACAAACTCCTATCCCAAAAATTGTCAATACCTGTTAAAGGTACTCAATCCGATCAGACGGTCCCCATATCATCAGGTTACAAAAATAACAACATTTCTTCAAAATACGCTTCAGTTATCGATTAATTACAACAAAATAATGCTATAGTATAAAATTTCCCAAAATATGTTATTTATCAATATGTTGTTCAACAAAATATGGCCGTATTAACACTTGATTTTAGAGTTATCCATCTTCATCCGCAATTTGGTCGGTTTGACGACTATTTGTCAGGTTGAAAAAATTACATATCTCGAGAAATAACAGATTTTAAAAATCGATATCTGATCATTCTGAGCTTTGATGAGTGGGTTCCTCGACTTGAATCAAATATTTTTATCCCCATAAGCCAAAGAAATAGTAATTTAGGGGCGTTTAATCGGATGATGCATCTTTAATATAGTCTGTTGCAGAGGATGGTTTAGACAAATGTGACCCGCCATATCAAATCCAGTCGTAAGTCGGGATTTTTTTTACCCTGTGCCAATGCATTATCTTATATATGCGAGTCGACCATAGGTCGCCTCGCATATATAAGAGAATGCATTGGCCTAACAATTTTTTACAATTTTAATAATTTTTTCTTTTATTCTTTAACAATTTTATAATTTCACCCATACAGAGCCCCAGACAAACATGAGCAGACGACACTCTTCTATATGCTTCTATATGCTTATGACTGGATTTGATATGGCGGGTCACAAATGGAGTCATTGTCATCATTATGTGGTCAACTTGTTATCCGGCTTCAGATAAAGGTTTCTTGGGTACTTTGAATTATTTTTCCATTTTAAAATCAATAAATTCCAGATGAATTGTCTTTCTTTGGATGATGCAGCTAATTTAAACCCTTTCTTATACTAAATACTCATTGATGAGTAGTTACCTTATAAACCCTTTATTATACTAAATACTCATTGGATATGCTCAGATAATAAGTTCAACAAATGACCTGTAGCCGTTTGTTGAACTTTTTATCTGATCATTTCTCACTAATGAATAGGATTCCTTCTGTACTTTGTTGTCTGCTTATATTTCCTGAACACCCCTCCAGATGAATAATAGACTATTCCAATGCATACTTTGATAACTATGGGAGAATCCATTTAATAAAGAAAAGGTTAACTGACAAAGATTACAGACCTTCCTGTGTGGGGGGCAGGCCTGAGAATAAGGTGCCTGTCATTTGCAGAATGAATGAATTTAGTGACCCTATTACGCATAGCAGGCTAGAATCATTAAATCCCCCCTATAGGGACCTCATTCTGCTTAGGCCTTATCTTCTCTGGAAAGTTTCTTTATTATCAAATTTCTATAGAAACACATTGCATAATCGAGGTTCCCAATGGGTGTACTTCACAATATTCACCATTTGGGAACTTCAATTTGAGTCCTTGTCTCACATAGCAGTTGAGATCTAAGCTGAATGAGGACCCAAGAGGGTGAATTGGGTCATGATAGCCAGCTGTGTGGGATAGTTTCATTAAATTCACACTCTGGGACCTCATTATGCAAATAACAGGCACACTAAACTCCGGCTTGTTCCGAGAGGGTTACAGACCTTCCCTGGATATCCCTGTGTGGGGGGTGTTAACTGACAGAGATTACAGACCTTCCCTGGATATCCCTGTGTGGGGGGGGGGGGGTGTTAACTGACAGAGATTACAGACCTTCCCTGGATATCCCTGTGTGGGGGGGGGGGGTGTTAACTGACGGAGATTACAGACCTTCCCTGGATATCCCTGTGTGGGGGGGGGGGTGTTAACTGACAGAGATTACAGACCTTCTCTGGATATCCCTGTGTGGGGGGGGGGGGGGTGTTAACTGACGGAGATTACAGACCTTCCCTGGATATCCCTGTGTGTGGGGGGTGTTAACTGACTGAGATTACAGACCTTCCCTGGATATCCCTGTGTGGGGGGGGGGGTGTTAACTGATAGAGATTACAGACCTTCCCTGGATATCCCTGTGTGTGTGTGTGTGGGGGGGGGGGGGGTGTTAACTGATGGAGATTACAGACCTTCCCTGGATATCCCTGTGTGGGAGGATATGAACTTTCCCAGTGGCCAGTTCATTCTTTACACATTCCTCTTCCGCTGTAATTTTTTCGACACCAAATTCATTCCTCCATTTGCCGTACTTGATCAGTGCTTTATGCGCTGTATTCAGATCTCCGAACGCTCGAACAAATCTTTGAAGACAGTTATCTGTGTATATGTCTCCCTGTGGAATAGAAGACAGTTATCTGTGTATACAGTAATGCTCTAAATAATCGACTCCTTAACCACAACAGAATTATGGGTAACTTTTCAGGATCGCTGAGAGCTTTCCGATGAATGGCAACAAGCCATATTTCCGACTAAATCCTGAAAAGTTACCCATAATTCTGCTGTGGTTAAGGAGTCGATTACTTAGAGCATTACTGTATGTCACCCTGTGTAATAGATTGAAAAATTATTTTTGATTTTCACACGGATATATAGAGGATCTCCAACTCATTATGTTGGGATTTAAGATTTTATGAAACGAGTTGTGAATCAAAATGTATGAAACGAGTTTCATAAAATCTTATATCCCAACATAACGAGTTGTATATCACATGAAAAAACTAGAGCTTTATGCCTTTTTAACAAATCAAAATCTTTAAAAGAAGATGTTGGTGTAAAGTGCAGCTTTTCTAAATAGCATATTAATCTGCAAGGTAATTTACTTGGTGCGATGCCAAGTATCCCGGGAAGCACATGGCTATTACTCACTAGTGAGAGATAAGAAAATATCTAATGGATTTTTCAGTGAAATTATAGGGGTTTCATGTGATATATTTACATAGCCTGTATGTTACACTAAATCCTGTCAACTGCCAATTGGGTCATGCCACAGGTAACAGGTCATTCCACTTGTTTCTGCAGTGGGAAGATCTGGACAGATGAAACATTCATAAACTGTTACAATGTGTTTCTACTTGGAAGATATCCACACTGGGCTTCTTGACATATAGTAATGCCCTACATAATCGACTCCTTAACCACAGCAGAATTATGGGTAATTTTTCAGGATTTAGTCGGAAATATATGGCTTGTTGCCATTCATCGGAAAGCTCTCAGTGAATGATCTTGCTAACAGTGTGAGAGATTGCACCTGGCTATAGAATGCTGAAGTTGTTAATCATTGATATTAATGGATGTAAGGTAGATAAGTAAAATATATCACCTAAACCGTGAGATATTAGATCCTATTTTATAAGAATCCAAACTTTCTATGAATGTGTGAACTGATGTCAATCCCTGACATTAACACAGACTGCCAACATATTATCTCCTAGAAGCAGGGCCCATCCTAGATCATTAACACAGACTGCCAACATATTAGCTCCTAGAAGCAGGGCCCATCCTAGATCATTAACAGAGACTGCCAACATATTAGCTCCTAGAAGCAGGGTCAGTTATAGGTTAACCATTAACAGAGACTGCCAACATATTAGCTCCTAGAAGCAGGGCCCATCCTAGATCATTAACAGAGGGGCCATTATATTAGCTCCTAGAAGCAGGCTCTGTTATATGGGTTAACCAATACAGGTAAGTGGTTGCCTGACAAGGCGACACATCTGCCCGGATCAAGAAAAATCTCACCTAGCCCTCCGGAATGACTATAACAAGTCAGAATGGAGCACTGGCTGACGGGCATTACGGCCTTACTTTTGTCAACATAAGTATTATATATAAGTGAAAGAAATAATAGATTACAACCTATTTGTCATGAAATTTCCCCACATAATGATGTTGGTACATAAATGTTTGGATGTCTGCAAGGCATATTAAAGAAGATTCAAGGCTAAATATGATGATGACGACCAAGGTCCCAATTTCTCACAGACAAATTGCTCCTCGTTCACATGACATTAATTTTGAGGTGGAAGCTGGATCCTAGAGTTTAATGGAATTTTGAAAATAGTTTTAGAATGTACCCCACAAAATCAAGATTTTATTTTCATGCCCAAAGTAGAATTTAGACATTTTTTGAAATTATCCAAATGAGTTAAAAAGATGCCAAATTGTTTTGATAAGAACATCATCAGTTGCAGATTGCTGACTATGTGCCATACTAAGCTGTCACAATGTGACATTTGATGAGTACAGTAATACCCTAAATAAAACGACACCTTAACCTCAACAGAATTATGGGTATTTTTCTGGATTTAGTCGGAAATATGGCTTGTTGCAATTCATCAGAGAGCAATCAGTGAGAGCTTTCCGATGAATGGCAACAAGCCATATTTCCGACTAAATCCTGAAAAATTACCCATAATTCTGCTATGGTTTAGGGGTCGATTATTTAGGACATTACTATATCTAATTGAAAGCAATTAAGGGGACGGTATTTCTACATGTCTCTGTGGACATGTGAATTTTAGTTTGTAATTCAAAATTGTAATTGTAAATTTGGGGATCTATTTCCTTCATTAACTTTTTTTATTGATGAAATTCTTGAATTACAGCAAATGAAAAATATTTTCAATTAATTTCTGTTTCTTATAAGATTTGAAGATCCTGAGTACTCTCCGGATGCAAATAAACATATGGGTACTCATATTAAATTTCAAGCAAAACTTCCCCCCCCCCTGTATCTGCCTGTAAACTGCTTATTTGGGTCCCTATAAATTCATTTATTTCATTCCAAATGATTGCTTTTCATATCCAAACCACTTCAATATGATGTAAAATGATTATTAGGAATCAGACAATGGTTAACACATCTTCTCTTGGTTCTTATAGGGCTAAACAAAGAACATGTTGGGAAATGACCCCATCATGATTATTTCACACCTGTACTATTATTTAATTTTGAAGAAATTTCCCCGTGTACTATTATTCCCTCCCCCTTATGTTTATTTGGATCCCAAGTGTACCCTTCACCCTTTCTATACTAAAGCATCATTGATGAGTAGATATCTCATAGGAAATGTTCAGATAATAAGTTAAACCCTTTCTATTCTAAAGCATCATTGATGAGTAGTTATCCCATAGGAAATGTTAATGTTCAGATAATAAGTTAACCCTTTCTATTCTAAAACATCATTGATGAGTAGTTATCCCATAGGAAATGTTCAGATAATAAGTTTAACCCTTTCTATACTAAAGCATCATTGATGAGTAGTTATTCCATAGGAAATGTTAATGTTCAGATAATAAGTCTAACCCTTTCAATACTAAAGCATCATTGATGAGTAGTTATCCCATAGGAAATGTTAATGTTCAGATAATAAGTTAACCCTTTCTATTCTAAAACATCATTGATGAGTAGTTATCCCATAGGATATGTTCAGATAATAAGTTTAACCCTTTCTAATCTAAAGCATCATTGATGAGTAGTTATCCCATAGGACATGTTCAGATAATAAGTTTAACCCTTTCTATACTAAAGCATCATTGATGAGTAGTTATCCCATAGGACATGTTCAGATAATAAGTTTAACCCTTTCTATACTAAAGCATCATTGATGAGTAGTTATCCCATAGGACATGTTCAGATAATAAGTTTAACCCTTTCTATACTAAAGCATCATTGATGAGTAGTTATACCAAATGAGTTAAAAAGATGCCTGTCCTCGACTCATGACTGCAATTATATCCAACCGAATGTATAATAACCTACAATTTAACAGGCTTATCCCACAACAACAACAACGCGGTGCATATAAGGGATCATACGGCTGCAAGGACCAACTACTTGTAAACAAAATGATTATTGAAAGTTGTAAGAAGTCAAAGAGAGACCTGTCCGTAGATCTTCTTTAACATGCCTACAAACATCCTCCCCTTTCTGTTGACATCCATACATTTATGTACCACCTTCATTATGTGGGAAAATTATATGATGGATAGGTTGTAAGCCATTATTTCTTTAACTGTACTTATGTTGACAAACGTAAAGGCTGTAAGGTCCATCAGTCAGTGCTCCATTCTGACTTGTTATTATAATTCTGGAGAGCTATGTGTGATTTTCCTTGATCCGGGCAGATGTGTCACCTTGTCAGGCAACCACTTACATGTATTGAGTATGTAATACAAAAAGGGTTAACCCTTTGAGTGCCACGGGCCGATCTCATCGGCCCTAATTTACGTTCTGTAAAATCGGCCCTAAAAAAAAAATAAAAAAAATAAAAAATAAAAATAATTTAGATTTTTTTTTTTTTTTGGTTGAATTTTATTTTGGGTATGCTTAAGCATGCTATAGGGCATGTTATAACTCAAAACTATCACCAAGTATTCATAGTAATAATTTTGATACCCATGAAAAACGTGAGATTCCCTGGCAATAAACCTACAAAATAAGCCTGTTAAAGAATATAAGAAAAAGTTATTAAAATTGTAAAAAATAATAACAAATGATGAAAAATTGTTAGGCCAATGCATTCTCTTATATATGCGAGGCGACCTATGGTCGACTCGCATATATAAGAGAATGCATTGGCACAGGGTATATGGGTTGATACAAAAATCAGACCTGGCACTGAAAGGGTTAAATAAAATAAATATCAATCAAAAGCAAACTAACCTTGCATTTCTGTCTTAATTCATCAAAACTCTTGAGACGTTCTTCGTGATTATTCTCTGTAGCCATGTTGTATATCACTGAGCTATAAAAACATAAACATTACTTGATGTCACTGAGCCAAATAATGAGAAGTATTGATCATGAAAGAAAATGTGTCCATTGAATTACGTTCATTGAATAATCTCAGCAGGAAGGAATGGCCCACAGAAAGATGGGTGAGATCATTAAAAGTCGTGATCCAATTCATTTCCGAACCATATATAGACCACCACTATAGACAATTATCACCACTCCTTCAAAGCCTGCAAGTGGTGAAAGTGGAGACAGAAATAGCCTCTCATTTGGCTATCTACATAGTTAGGCTGTAAGTGCGCAATCTGATCGGGAGAAATACTGAAGGCTCACGATAGGAAATATAAACTCAATAAAAGTGATAACTTGGAAGCGAAATGATAGAGAATTATAGTTTAGATTCAATCTTCAATCTTGAATGTGTGCATATTGGGAACTGAGAAAGCTCATAGCGAAACATATCACTATTTTGATGAAGTTTGATTTCAATGAATGGAAGCTCATTTAATCAATATTCTCGCTTTCAGTTCCGAAGAATTTACTAGTTAGTGGATCCAAGAATATAATATCTAGATGATGGCCTGGCTGGTAGAGCTGCACACACACACTTCTTTATTTATATCTTTATATACAGTAATACCCTAAATAAATGACTCCTTAACCACAGCAGAATTATGGGTAATTTTTCAGGATTTAGTCGGAAATATGGCTTGTTGCCATTCATCGGAAAGCTCAGTGAGAGCTTTCCGATGAATGGCAACAAGCCATATTTCCGACTAAATCCTGAAAAATTACCCATAATTCTGCTGTGGTTAAGGAGTTGATTATTCAGGGCATTACTGTACTTCATGTTCACAAATTCAATGAGTAACCCTTTCTTTTGTAAACAGTCACTGACGAGTAGTTATATCGCGTAAGAAATATATAGTTCAACAAATTATCTGAACATTTCCCACCAACGAATATGCACTTTTTATTATCTGTCATCTGCTGATGTTTCCTGAACATCCCTACAGTTGTATAATATACCCTACCAAAGTACCAATGTATACTTTTGATGGGAGAATCCATTTTATAAAGAAAGCTAGGGTTAAAGTCACACAAACTGTTCAATTTTTTAAGAATAATTAGCATATACAGTAATGCCTAAATAATTGACTCCTTAACCACAGCAGAATTATGGGTAACTTTTCAGGATTTAGTCAGAAATATGGCTTGTTGCCATTCATCGGAAAGCTCTCACAGAGCATAATTCTGCTGTGGTCAAGGGGTCAATTATTTAGGATATTACTGTATATCAGTCTTTAGGAAAGAGCAATGATGATCAGTCATACAGATGTACCATAGGGAGAGAGAATGCACTGGCTTAATAACAACAGTTACCATGACCTTGTAAGCCAGTTTCTGATGTTGAACCAGTGCAGCTCCAGTCATGAAAATGTTAACATTCATTAATGAACAAATTCTAACAACACCCTCAGTTTATAGCTTTTTTGTAATGTTGCAATCAGGAACAGTCCGTCAGTATGCATTTTAAAGACATATTAAGGACTTGTTCGTTGCGTGAAATTTATAAGTTAGTACTCAGGCGCTATGCCAACTTGGGGAATGTATCATTTTACCATTGACCATACCACTCCATAGGAAACATTGTCTGAACTACGCTAAATTGTAAATATTTACATCTAGATTCGGGAAGCAACTATCGCCGATAAACAAACGCAAATTATTTCGCCATCGAGAGTCATTGCAGTTAATTAATATATATTAATGACAGTGTGTGCGTTGTCAATTTAGATTAATATTTGTAAAAACAACTAATTTGAGCAAGATTATTCTCCATTTCTATTTGATCACCCTACCGGAGTGTTTCGCATCACTTTAAGGATTTAAAGATAAAACATTTAACCCTTTCTATACTAAACACTCATGTTGATGAGTAGTTCCAATAGGAAATATTCAGATAATATGTTCAACAAATGGTCGTTTGAATAAATATGAATCCTTTATCTTTTCATCTACATGTAACTGTTGTCTGCTAATTTTTCCAGAACACCCCTTCAAATGAATAATAGATCATTCCTATGTATAATGTTATAATTGATGGGAGAATTTAGTATAGAAAGGGTTCATGATATGTGACTTTTAAAACAAAAAGAGATACATGTTGCCAGGGGCAAAAAATAGTTTCACTCTTCAATCCATTTACAATCGATCCATAGATTTCAAATCTACATAAAGTGCATTCATGCTAAAACTGAGAACACAACATTTTAGCCCGCAGTTAAATTAATTAACTAATTGTATTATATGTACCTTATATATCAATATATATGAGCTCACCGAACTATGAAATCATAGCCACAGGGAGGATAATTTCCATTTGAGGGATTAATCTAGTCAAAGCATTTCCTCCCCAGTAAATTATCTGGACTTAATTGTGTTACACCTATACAAATAGTATTGATTTCTTCATTGGCAATTGATGGTTCTCCAGTGTTCCACAGGTAAACGTGTCCAGGTGACCACCACAAGTCATGTCATATAATCAATGGCAAAGGCAAATGTTTGCACGAATCTTGGCTTTTGGTTGATCAGTGATATGATTAGAGGGTGTTAGAGGGTGTTAGAGGGTGTTCAATGAGACTGAATTGACACACTTTCATAGCCATAAATATTAATTAACCTTTTCAATACTAAATGGATTCTCCAAGTCAGTTAAAAAGTGTACATCGGAGTGGTCTATTATTGATTTGGAGGAATGTTAAAGTAATAAAATCAGATCACAGATAAATAAAAGTGCAGAAGGTACACTATCTATTAAGGGAAATGTTTAGATAATAAGTTAAACAAACGACTTATTATCTGAACATTAACATTTCCTATGGAATAACTACTCATCAATGATGTTTTAGTATAGAAAGGGTTAAACTTATTATGAAAACATTTCCTATGGGATAACTACTCATCAATGATGTTTTAGTATAGAAAGGGTTAAAATTATTATGTGAACATTTCCTATGAGATAACTACTCATTAATGATGCTTTAGTATAGAAAGGGTTAAACTTATTATCTGAACATTTCCTATGGGATAACTACTCATCAATGATGCTTTAGTATAGAAAGGGTTAAACTTATTATCTGAACATTTCCTATGGGTTAACTACTCATCAATGATGTTTTAGTATAGAAAGGGTTAAACTTATTATCTGAACATTTCCCATGGGATAACTACTCATCAATGATGTTTTAGTATAGAAAGGGATAAACTTATTATCTGAACATTTCATATGGGATAACTACTCATCAATGATGTTTTAGTATAGAAAGGGTTAAACTTATTATCTGAACATTTCCCATGGGATAACTACTCATCAATGATGTTTTAGTATAGAAAGGGATAAACTTATTATCTGAACATTTCATATGGGATAACTACTCATCAATGATGTTTTAGTATAGAAAGGGATAAACTTATTATCTGCACATTTCATATGGGATAACTACTCATCAATGATGTTTTAGTATAGAAAGGGATAAACTTATTATCTGAACATTTCATATGGGATAACTATTCATCAATGAAGCTTTAGTATAGAAAGGGTTAAACTTATTATCTGAACATTTCATATGGGATAACTACTCATCAATGATGTTTTAGTATAGAAAGGGATAAACTTATTATCTGAACATTTCATATGGGATAACTACTCATCAATGATGTTTTAGTACAGAAAGGGTTAAACTTATTATCTGAACATTTCATATGGGATAACTACTCATCAATGATGTTTTAGTATAGAAAGGGTTAAACTTATTTTCTGAACATTTCATATGGGATAACTACTCATCAATGATGTTTTAGTATAGAAAGGGATAAACTTATTATCAGAACATTTCCTATGGGATAACTACTCATCAATTATACTTTAGTATAGAATGGGTTAAACTTATTTTCTGAACATTTCCTATGGGATAACTACTCACCAATTATACTTTAGTATAGAAAGGGTTAAACTTATTATCTGAACATTTCCTATGGGATAACTACTCATCAATGATGTTTTAGTATAGAAAGGAATAAACTTATTTAATCTGAACATTTCCTTTGGGATATCTACTCGTCCATGATGTTTTAGAATTTAGTATAGAAAGGGATAAACTTATTATCTGAACATTTCATATGGGATAACTACTCATCAATGATGTTTTAGTATAGAAAGGGTTAAACTTATTATCTGAACATTTCCTATGCGATAACTACTCATCAATGATGTTTTAGTATAGGAAGGGTTAAAATTATAATGTGAACATTTCCTATGAGATAACTACTCATTAATGATGCTTTAGTATAGAAAGGGTTAAACTTATTATCTGAACATTTCCTATGGGATAACTACTCATCAATGATGCTTTAGTATAGAAAGGGTTAAACTTATTATCTGAACATTTCCTATGGGTTAACTACTCATAAATGATGTTTTAGTATAGAAAGGGTTAAACTTATTATCTGAACATTTCCTATGGGATAACTACTCATCAACGATGTTTTAGTATAGAAAGGGTTAAACTTATTATCTGAACATTTCCCATGGGATAACTACGGTACTCATCAATGATGTTTTAGTATAGAAAGGGTAAACTTATTATCTGAACATTTCATATGGGATAACTACTCATCAATGAAGCTTTAGTATAGAAAGGGTTATACTTATTATCTGAACATTTCATATGGGGTAACTACTCATCAATGATGTTTTAGTATAGAAAGGGTTAAACTTAGTACCTGAACATTTCATATGGGATAACTACTCATCACTCAGTATTTAGTATAGAAAGGGTTAAACTTATTATCTGAACATTTCATCAATGATGCTTTAGTATAGAAAGGGTTAAACTTATTATCTGAACATTTCCTATGGGATAACTACTCATCAATGAAGCTTTAGTATAGAAAGGGTTAAACTTATTATCTGAACATTTCATATGAGATAACTACTCATCAATGATGTTTTAGTATAGAAAGGGATAAATTTATTATCTGAACATTTCATATGGGATAACTACTCATCAATGATGTTTTAGTATAGAAAGGGTTAAACTTATTATCTGAACATTTCATATGAGATAACTACTCATCAATGAAGCTTTAGTATAGAAAGGGTTAAACTTATTATCTGAACATTTCCTATGGGATAACTACTCATCAATGAAGCTTTAGTATAGAAAGGGTTAAACTTATTATCTGAACATTTCATATCGGATAACTACTCATCAATTATGTTTTAGTATAGAAAGGGATAAACTTATTATCAGAACATTTCCTATGGGATAACTACTCATCAATGATGTTTTAGTATAGAAAGGGATAAACTTATTATCTGAACATTTCATATGGGATAACTACTCATCAATGATGTTTTAGTATAGAAAGGGATAAACTTATTATCAGAACATTTCATATGGGATAACTACTCATCAATTATACTTTAGTATAGAAAGGGTTAAACTTATTATCTGAACATTTCCTATGGGATAACTACTCACCAATTATACTTTAGTATAGAAAGGGTTAAACTTATTATCTGAACATTGCCTATGGGATAACTACTCATCAATGATGTTTTAGTATAGAAAGGAATAAACTTATTTAATCTGAACATTTCCTTTGGGATATCTACTTGTCAATGATGTTTTAGAATTTAGTATAGAAAGGGATAAACTTATTATCTGAACATTTCCAATGGGATAACTACTCATCAATGATGTTTTAGTATAGAAAGGGTTAAACTTATTATCTGAACATTTCCTATAGGATAACTACTCATCAATGATACTTTAGTATAGAAAGGGTGAAGGGTACACTTGGGATCCAAATAAACATAGTGGGGAGGGATTAATAGTACACGGGGAAGTTTTTCAAAATTAAATAATAGTACAGGGGTGAAATAATGGTTTCATTTCTCAACATATTCTTTGTTTAGCCCTACAAGAACTAAGAGAAGATGTATTAGCCATTGTCTGATTCCTAATAATCATTTTACATCATATTGAAGTGGTTTGGATATGAAAAGCAATCATTCTGAATGAAATAAATGAATTTATAGGGACCCAAATAAGCAGTTTACAGGCAGATACAGGGGGGGGGGGATTTTTACTTGAAATTTAATATGAGTACCCATATGTTTATTTGCATCTGGAAAGTACTCAGGATATTCAAATCTTATAAGAAACAGAAATTAATTGAAAATATGTCATTTGCTGTAATTCAAGAATTTCATCAATAAAAAAAGTTAATGAAGGAAATAGATCCCCAAATTTACAATTACAATTTTGAATTACAAACTAAAATTCACATGTCCACAGAGACATGTAGAAATACGGTCCCCTTAATTGCTTTCAATTAGATATAGTAATGTCCTAAATATAATTACCCATAATTCTGCTGTGGTTAAGGTGTCGATTATTTAGGGCATTACTGTACATATATGCGGAAATCTGTACTTGATTATGTCCCCGGGAGTGAAGAGGCAATAATGAGCGAAATCAGTTAATTGATTGTGACTGAAGTTTCTGTGAGTTATGGCCTCGATGTATGAAAGAGTGACCATCAGCAATATTTTAACATTCAAGGCAAATTGAAAATGTGAATATATGCATTCATGTGACAAGCACAAGTCTATGTAACAGATTATCCCCAAATCCTGATTTATTTCCCCGATCTAGTATATCTCCATTAGGCCAAATGAATATACTACTTAGTATGAATGTTTATTTTTTTTCCTGATGTACCGTGATGTACCGTGATGTACCGTGATTCGCACCTGTAGGCCTACAATTCTTATTTGGCTCTGCACATTTATTAATTTTTGCCATGTCCAATATGTGAACATGCCCAATTCTTTGAATATTCAATTTTCAGTATGATCTGCTCAAAAACAGAAGTATATACTGCAGTTAACACATTCACTGCCGACTACGAGTACCTTTCGCATGTAATTGAATGGGAATCAGTTGTAAAGGTGTTAATGGGTGCATACTATTTAATATTTATCTTTATAATCACCAGAGTCTATCTCTAACATTTACAAGAAACTGTGTATAGCGGATATCAGCACAGGTACTTTTATAAGGATGTACCGGTACACCCTGTACAGTACTATTGATTCTGGTCTGTACTGTTATTAAAAACACTTATACTATTATTCCAACCTGAACTACTACTTGCAGCCAAAAGGGTATCACACATGCTCGGGCATCCTTACTTTATTTAGTGGAATACCCATGGGTCCATTTTACATATTGAGAATTATAAGAATTTGGTAGTGACCAGGGATGTGGTGACATGGGGAGGGGTGTTGGAGGTGTCTCACTCCCCAACATAGTCAAATGTCAAAATATTCAATATTGTAGAAAATCCATGTCTTGCACACAATATTGTAGAAAATCCATGTCTTGCACAACATCAGTTGAAAATTTCAGACCAAATCACTGTCCAAATCTAAGTTGAAATTGTTCTGGTTGTTTAATTTTCAATTCAGTATTGAGTGTGAAATCTGTTGTTTTAAGACCGATTGTTGAATATTTTTCTGCTTACTTAAGGTTCATTCTGACAGCAGGCTGGGCCATCTTTGTTTTCCATGTCCAAGAGCACTGCGTTGTACATATTTTTTCCTGCTCTTTTGGAGAAAATTGTCTTAACAAGTTAACAGTTTTTTTTATCGATCGTCAACTGATTAACAACTCAACCCAACTCATTCATTATTAAAAAACAACTCAACTGAATTAATTATAATAATTACTGTAACAATGTTATACCTCACATTATGTTTTATTTTATTTTTATTTCACCTCATGTTGTTAGGACATACTTGTGCAATTAACATGTCTAGTCCAATAAAGTACCGGTATTTGTATATTTATCTTTAAAGGCATTTAGGCTTTCCGCTTCCACTACATCAGACTATTCCATAAATTTGTTACCCTGATCGAGAAAGTAGTCTCTCTCAGTTTTCCTTGCTGTCAATATTTTCAGTTGGTCTAAATCTAAATTTCCATGCAACCATTTTAATATGGGGGGGGGGGGGGGGGTTGATATACACAATTTACACAAAACAGAGACTCTGATGGTGACCAGCCAGCCCTCATAATAGGCTACGGCAATCAGCATTGCCGAAGCCATTTGCTGAAGCAAAGTGTTGCCATAGCAGATTGCCGAAGCCAATAAACTATCTGAATTAAGAGGGCTGCCACCCAAGATCACTACAACTCCACTCCTATGACACACCCCCCCCCCCCCACCAACCACCTGGCCACCAACACCCTATCTGGGCTCCCACTAAATGGGGATCACAATCACTCTGGAAAAGTACTGGAAATGATATAAAAAATAAATTATGTGCCTGGGACGAGTTAAATGGGATGTGGCTGGGACGGGTTAAATGGAACACACAAGGGTGTGTTCACTTTCTCATTGCATTTAAATGTCATGACTCATTGAGTCATTTCCCTGCCTTAGTGAGTACAGTTGAAACTAAACGTGAATGTATATGTCTACTGACTATTGATAATATGTTTGTTATAAAAAATACAGACCTCATTGAGCTTTGGCTGAGATATTCCCAAGTGAAATCTATGGAAATTTCGTTGTCACCAAACAAGAAATCATTTTTTACTTTCGATTTCAACTCGCACTTCCGGTGGGAGATTCCTTACACAGATTGTTAATCGAGTACACCCAGAACACGTTTTTTGTTTTGCTTTAAATTTTTAAAAGAATTTTTGATTAGTACCGTATTAATATTAGTGTGACTCATAGAGTGCCACACAATAAGTCATTGGAATCTTAAGAGATGTCACTCACTGATGTTCCATTAGGTTAGATAGTAGTTTTAAATATAAATTTCCAATTTTCGATGTAATATACAGGATATATCAACATTATTCAGAAATATCAGGTCTGGGGAATCCTGTTTTGACACCATTTGCAATTATAATTGCTTATTTAGGTTTATAGAAATATCCATTGTTGAAACTTTGTGCTGCCAAGACTTGGTGCCAGGCCAGATATTTGCTGACGCTCATGCAGAAACGGGTGCTGGACGTTTCATAACTTGGTCGTTTCGTACAACAAGCAGCCTACTGAAAGCCTGCGCGAAGTTGTTTGCACCGATCCCATATATATAAGATACAGACCAAAATATTGGTACAAAACATTGGTACGTATCAACCAAAGGGTACGAAAATGTCTGTACAAAATGACCATGGTACAAACATATACCGGTATCATCTGTGTACGGTATGCTTAGGTGGTTCAACAGTTTTGAGACAATCATGCATCTGTAACAGAATGAGAGAGAGAAGTGCGGGAGTCGCACCGAAAGTTTGCAGCACCCGAAATCCCAAGCCGGTCACCCATCCAAGCTTAGGACTAACCGAGCTGAACGTTGCTTAACTTAATTCAGTAATCACACAAAGCGTCTTAACGGCTGTGACCAAGAGATCTAGACCTCTCGATCGGGTCCTACTAAACAACGAACATAAACGAACACAGGTCCAAACAGCGGAATAGAAGGGTGAAATTTGGTTTGTGGGTGCGTGTGGGTCCACTCTATGTGTATGTGGTGTTATTTCCAACTTTGATCACTTATTTTTTGAGTTATTAGCATTATTTGAATACAAAACTACTAAACAACGAACATAAGATTAGCCATACTGCAAAGGTGTTACTAGTAATTAACTACGGCATATATACTCTGTCTCCTTGTTAATTGCACATCGGTGAGTTGTTTTTACTGCAAGGTGATTGTCAGTTTTGTCACTGATGGCAAGTTTAATTTCGTCGTTCGATTTTCCACTTCTCCTCGATAGAGGATATTATGTTCGTTATTTTTATCAGTCGAAAAAATTGCACATCAAATTTGTTGAACTTCCATCTTAAGATACTGCAGGTAAGGTCAGTCCCGTCGTAGTTTAGACATCGAATTGCAGCGACATGAAGTTGAATAAAATTTATGTAGTTCGATCGGTTGTTGTGTTTTATAATGGAGATGACAGTTCGCCAGACTTGTGTCTGTTTTTTCCTATTTCAATGCGGAAGCGCAGTTGTTTTCTGATTTGAATTGGTGTAGCGAGAATATCTCAGACCACACGTATACATGTATTATGTATTATGTTTCGGACCTTTTTCGTGTGTTGATCGATCATATGTTGTGGGCATGGAACTATATATAGATGTCTCATGTACCCGTCCACGGTAATAACTATAACCGAGAAACCATCTTTAGAATATTGTGTTGTTGGCGAACAAATCATTGCGACCAGCAGTCTACCAGATGGTGAACCAAAGCATTATCAAAAGACCTCAACGTTAGTTATTAACTGAGTTGTTCCTTCGAAATCCAAAGGATGGAACCAGTCTGGATTTCATGTTTTTGTTTTTGGTGAAATTGGTTATTAGGGAAATTCTGTTACGTGTATCTACCGAAAATATTCGCTCCTAGAGTGCACCTAACCTTTTCCCAGGCTTGTCTGATACTGTGCGCGAGACAAAGCTCCAAACCTCTTTTTGTTCCTATTCCTTTGAGGTTTTACAGTTGAAATATAATATTATATGTTTAGTGTAAACATATTTTATTCCAATCAAATAATAACATATTTAAACATTTGACAAACATTTTATAGTAAGACAGAATAATATAAATAATCGATTGATTGGAAATTATTGTTTCGTTCATTTTGAAAGAGACAACCATTCGTTTCCCAAAATGGCAAAGAATAGTGACCACTCGCTGATATACTCTAACACAATCCCCTCACAAACCGCGAGAGAAAATACAACATATTTCTTGATTAACTGCATGCTGTAGAATTTAACCACATAGGCCTACATAAAATGGAGGAAAAATTCAGGCTAGAGAGTTCTATCTCCATGTGCACTCTGATCCGGAAGCGAGACGATGGTTTCGTAAGCAAAAGGGTTCTATCTCTAAACACATTTTTCGTATAGTGTCTTTTATTATAAAACTGGCGAGTTTCTAGAACTGAGACTTCGGATATAATAATATTTTAGTTAGCTTTAACATTTTGAAACATGACGACACACACTGAAAACGATTTACTTGGTAATTCCCGTCTCGAAATTTCAACATCGATTTCCCAACAAAATGATTAATGTTGGATAGAACCATCTGATTCTCACACGACGATATATAAGGTCGATAAAAAGAGCAACTCAAATGTTTTGTTGGATATGCATTAAAACGCCGACCTCTGATGTTTCCCGTGTTTTATTGCCATCAGTGACAAAACTGACAATCACATTGCAGTAAAAACAACTCACAGATGTACAAAGAGTAAGCCGTAGTTAATTAACACCTTTGCAATACGACTAATCTTATGTTCGTTTGTGTTCGTTGTTTAGTAGCTTTGTATTCAAATAATGCTAATAACTCAAAAAATAAGTGATCAAAGTTGGAAATAACACCACATACACATAGAGTGGACCCACACGCACCCACAAACCATTTCACCCTTCTATTCCGCTTTTTGGACCTGTGTTCGTTTATGTCCGTTTGTGTTAGTTTGTGTTCGTTGTTTAGTAGGACCGTCTCGATCAGAGAAGTCATCGGCCTTCTATATTTACAACGCGACCGCTACACTACTCCCCCTTTCTTTTTGAGATTCACCTCACCTCACCCGAGTCCTCCCCCAGAGCAGTCGCATTATGACACGGACTCCGAGGAGCGGACGAGCCCCCAGTGTAACAGAACGAGAGAGAGAAGTGCAGGTGTCGCAACGAAAGTTGACAGCACCCAAAATCCCAAGCGAGTCACCCATCCAAGGACTAACCGAGCTCGACGTTGCTTAACTTCAGTGATCACACAAAGCGTCTAACAGCCAGGCCTGGCCCTTTGAAATTGGAAGGAGGGCAATGATCGCCCTCCTTAATTTATCCCAGGAGGGCTATTTTATCTGACCATATGATGCAAAGCATCATCCGAGTCTCGCAGAGGCGAGCGGGGGTGAGTTTGAGAGGGGGTGTCCCCCTCCCATGATTAGGGGGGTCCGGGGGTCCTCGCCCGGGAAATTTTTAATATGTAGTGTCCCTGAGAGCGATTCTGGCATATATTTGTGGATTTTGTTCAGTGTTTCTTGAGGGAAAAAATGTAGTTTTGTGTGACCCACATTATGTGAGTAAAGGGGGGATGCCCTATAGCAGAAGAGTCCACAATTAGAGGTACCATGTCTTACCCACCGGAAGCTGACATAAGCTAATGATAGGTAGAGCACTCTGCTGTATAGGCATATATGTATATGCATATGTAAACCATAATATTTATATACTTATTAAAAGATACCAACACATTTTTTTTAATTTTTTTTTTAAATTATACTTACGCGAGGAGGGCGATAGGCGCCCTCCTTATTTTAATTTCAGGCGGGCGGAGGCGGGCGAGGGCGATCGCCCGCCTTAAAAGGCCAGGCCTGAACAGCTGTGACCAAGAGATCTAGACCTCTCGATCAGAGAAGTCATCGGCCTTCTATATTTACAATGCGACCACTACAAATCCAATATTGGTTTCATTCAAGTTTCTGCTCAAATTGTCCGTATATACATTGAACAGAAGAGGGCTTAGGAAGTCAGATACTGCCTTAAGTAAGGAGTACCCAGCTGGTGGGGTGGAAGCAGAATATAAGTAAGGAGTACCCAGCTGGTGGGATGGAAGCAGAATATACCAAATCGCAAGATGTTGATCTTTGTTTCACCTTTCATGAAACTCTATATCTTAAATGTTTTTTGTTGTTGTTTTCTCAGGCTAAATTAAAGATTTTCTCTCTTTTATCACTTAAAGTTAGCTTTGCAAATGGTGAACTGAGGAAGTCTTCTGCCAGGCTGAATTATGAGAGGTATAAAGACCTAAAGAAGAAGAAAACACTTATGGTAACATTTCAAATAAATTATTATTATACTTCCATATTTTAATATGGAAGTATATTGTTATTCAATTTTTTATTTTTATTTTTCATTATTTATGCTTCTTCTTAATATATTTTGTAACCCTTATATCTCAGAAAGTTAAAAAAATAAATCATTGAAATTTGGTAGGTATATGCACCTTGTGAAGTTACAACTCAATGAAACATTTAGGTTTATGTCCTAACTTGCTTTCCAGAGTTATGCCCCTTACAATTTTTTTGTGGAAAAAGTTTGTGCCCAGATCTTCTTTTATACGAAGCCAAACAGCTGAATTCCGTTTACGTAACCGTGTTAACTAACGAAAGGGCACGAATCGAGAAAATTTTCACCAAGGTCCGAATACAATTTGTTGACCTGGGGAGGGGTGCAAATTTATTTTATTTTTTTCTTGTCACCGATTCCAACCATTTTTACTGTCATGTATCTTTACGCCGTACTGATGCTACTCGTGAAAGAATTTTGTAAATCGGTTGAGAAATGGCCAAGTTATAACACTTTGAAAAATGTACTAATAAAGTCCATGTGTAGAAAGTGCTTGTGCCCAGATCTTCTTCTAGACGAAGCGCAACAGCTGGATTTGGTCTATGTGAGCGTCTTAAACATAGACAGAAGACGAAACCAGGAAATTTTGACAAAGGTCCGCTCAAATTTTTCCGGGCTAGGGGAGGGGCAAAATTTGTCAAATTTTTTTTTGTCGCCGATGTGAACCAAAATGGTTGTGAAATATCTATGAGATGTACTGAGTGTCATTATGAGTGAATTTTATGAATCGGTTGACAAATGTAGAAATTGTGGCCCCTTCATTTTTTCAAGTTTACAGAAAATGCACTATGAATTTAAATTCCTTCAACTGATCGTCACGTGTTTGGTGTCATTCGATGGGGAATTTCTAGTACTTCTAAACTATTACCTACTTGCCGTATTATGTCGATGGAGGCCAGAGATATTCTAAAAGTATGTAGTGAACAACATACATATTGGACTACATAATAGAATATCGCCATAATACCTAACCAGAACCCCGCTAAATAATAAAGGGGCATCAAATGCGAACACAATGACGCAAAAATTAGCTCGATATCTCGAAAATTGGCCGAGATCTGGCGACTTTTCTACCCGCGTCACCAAATTTCGAGGCGTGGGTGTGGGTCACACTACAACGTTTCAACTGAACACAAAAATGTCAATAAACCGTACTATCGACATTCCAATCAATTCCGCGCGATTCCCTTATTATACTTCCATATTTTAATATGGAAGTATATTGTTATTCAATTTTTTATTTTTATTTTTCATTATTTATGCTTCTTCTTAATATATTTTGTAACCCTTATATCTCAGAAAGTTAAAAAGATAAATCATTGAAATTTGGTAGGTATATGCACCTTGTGAAGTTACAACTCAATGAAACATTTAGGTTTATGTCCTGACTTGCTTTCCAGAGTTATGCCCCTTACAATTTTTTTTTGGAAAAAGTTTGTGCCCAGATCTTCTTTTATACAAAGCCAAACAGCTGAATTCCGTTTACGTAATCGTGTTAACTAACGAAAGGGCACGAATCGAGAAAATTTTCACCAAGGTCCGAATACAATTTGTTGACCTGGGGAGGGGTGCAAATTTATTTTATTTTTTTCTTGTCACCGATTCCAACCAATTTTACTGTCATGTATCTATACGCCGTACTGATGCTACTCGTGAAAGAATTTTGTAAATCGGTTGAGATATGGCCAAGTTATAACACTTCGAAAAATGTACTAATAAAGTCCATGTGTAGAAAGTGCTTGTGCCCAGATCTTCTCCTAGACGAAGCGCAACAGCTGGATTTGGTCTATGTGAGCGTCTTAAACATAGACAGAAGACGAAACCAGGAAATGCGAATGTCAAAAATTACACCATTGACCACTGTCAATATATTTCAACATCCATTCTTTTTTTTTGGCGCACTGTGTTAATTGTTATGTTGGCTAATGGGTGATCACTCAAAACAATATCGGCTGTCTGTCTTGTCAATCGGCCGTGATTCTGCAGTTTTATCATGATGCGGCTTAAAAATGGCATATTTTGAGACCAAAAAAGGTCAAAATTCGTTAGTTTTTAAATAGTAGTTCGTTTTGTTTTCACTATTTTTAAAACGCCCATTTTTTACAAAAAAAATTCTCGACTTTGACATTTGAGAATTTACAGAACTGTGGTGTCGGTCATATATTGTTATACCTCTTCTCCGCATGGACCACGTTTTCATAAAGCACAATCCGTCTTATGCGCGGACTTTCGATTGCAGTTCTCAATTGAATTGAAACTATTTTCTATCCGCTTTTAATATATGATATTTTTAAATTAAATGAATGGGTGTCAGCGCATACCGTCCCATACCCCAACCTTCCACCCCTAAGTTGATAATTTTGGTATCATAATTTCGGAACGTAACTATCTAAGGTTTGGTATTAAATTCCCATCTGGTATATAGCATACGTTTGTTGAATTTAGATCTGACCATTTAAAAACTGTCTCTTTATCATCTGTATGTGGCACAAGTGAAAATGTATGACTTTATTGCCCGTTTGCTAAGATCGCTGATTGTATATTTCGCATTAATAGGACGAGACGTAATGTAAAGTGCTATAACTTAGGAAGAGTCCGACAACGACGTCGAACTTTCGTCCGTTAATCGGAAAATATACACAAATATGTCTTAAAGCGCCGACTAATTCACCACCTGCGTGTATTCAAGAATATGAATCACACCAAAATTAAGCGAATTGTATATGGAATGTGTAGGTATAAGCTGCCATGTATATATCATTCACAGAATGCTACCATATCATGACAATCTATTAGTTAAAATAAAACACCTTCAACTGTTGGGAACATCGTGATATATGTAATCGAGCAAAGAGAGTTTAATGTCATCATACGCTATTTCGTTGTTGTGAAATGGGTGATCGTTTTATGTAGCATAATCACATTGAACTACATATTTAATTGTGTTTGTGTGTGAATAACGATTGCTAACTTGTGAAGACTTGCAATAACATATTAAATGGTAAAATACGCGCGTTCGTATCCGTATATTCACAAGAATATCCGTCTATTTTACAAGCTTGACATGCCATGTTTGTTTATGGTATACTACAGTTCCAACACATCGGCTATTTATCATTTTGCTGGTGAGAAAGCGTATGTTCACTTTGGTGCTATTTATATGCACAGAAAAAGGCACCATTACTCGGGAAAGCAAGCTACTGAAATGCATATAGATGTACGCGAATCATGTTGCGTTCTCACACAATGCAGTTATCCCAAATCCGCGCTCTTGAAAATAGAATGGGCTGCATGGCTGGCCTACTTCTGATGGCACAGTGTGTTACGCACCTGTCCGACTAAATCACTTTGAACCCAAAATGTATACAAAATTCGCACAAGCTGGGGAAAAGTTCGCGATCTTGGACAGTCAGTACAATCGGTATAAACGTTTGTAATGACATAACGTGTCTTGACAGCATTACCTGTTATGCCATATTGATATGTTTCTGAATTATATTTAATGCTTGATTCCTGATACACATATATAGTGACATTTCAGTGATCTTTCTAGAACGTTCCCGAGCATGATAGAACTTCAAATAAAACATATTCGCCTTTGTCCCATTCTGGTGATTTGGGCTCGTTTTTAGCATGTTACTAATTTTATAATAAGACGTAATCAAGACATGTGTTATCAGTTGTGTGAGTGATTGCCATTCGCGCATAATTATTTCATAAATAAATATATCCGCTGCACGTAGATATAACCGTCACTTATATTACTGGCCGTTGAAATCACTGACCCGACAAACTGATAAACCAGGACTTAACAGTCTTAGCAAATTACAGATCGGCATTGATTTAAAACTTCGCACATCATTGTGGACAGACTATAACTATCCGTATCTTTCACGAGAATATACCATCCCATTGCAGTTATAATTTTTAACATCTCAAGTCTTTAATTTGGAATATAGGCACAAGAGATAGACACATGCGTGTATGTGGAACCCGTGCATGTTCTTTATTCCCGTTGCCAATTAAATATAAATATTGTACACATGTGTGTATGTATACTAATAAAACCGAACTGTGTGTGTGTGTGTGTGTGTTCAGTTGTTTGTCGGTCTGACCTGCTATTGGTGACCAACCGATTGGATCATGACAAAAAAAAATTGGGACACACGGTGAATTGTCACGTGGAGTGTCATGGGATAGGTACATCTGACGTCATGTGATTTAATTTGGAATTCATGAATAATTTAATAACATTTTTACATCTATATCTACAGTATGCCCTAAGTAATCGACTCCTTAAACATAGCAGAATTATGGGTAACATTTCAGGATTTAGTGGGAAATATAGCCTGCTGACATTCATCCGAAAGCTCTCCTGAATCCTGAAAAGTTACCCATAATTCTGCTTTGTTTAAGGGGTCGATTACATAGGGCATTACTGTATATTTGCGAATTTCTGTCTGTCTGCCTGTGTCTGTCTTCTATAAAAATTACAGGAGACCGTCCAGATGATACCAAAGGGGTCTACTAGGGGTCACTTTTTACGAGAAATATGATTTCAGAAGTAGCCTCATTCTTCATCTTTTATTTTTGCGAACTGATGTGTTTATGATGTTCATGTATCATAATATAAGGTCTGAAGTATACATGGTTGTAACTAAATAAATACTTCAATACTTGTGGAACGGATTAATCAAGATAAACAAAATTGAAAAGGTGAGCCACTACTTATATTCCATGCCTTTTTAAAGTTATAGATATAGTTATAATTATTGTGGTTATGGTTACGGCTAGAGCATGGTTATGCTTATAGAAACATTTAGTATTGGGACATGGTACGGGTTGCTGATAGGTATGGTTATGATTAAGGTTTGGGTTATGGGAAAGGTAATGATTGAGAGGGGATTTGGATAGGAATATATATGGTAATTATATGGAAGTATCAAACTTCCAATTGGAAGTTTAAAATTTCTAGTTACTATTGGCCTCATAAAAAAAACAATAAACACAAAAACCTAAAAAAAAACAATAATGTTTAGGCCAATATAAAAAAAATGCTTGATTTACATCCCCTCCCGACACTATTTTAGTCCCCTCCTCAATGTGTTTTTATTTGGATACTTTTATGTAAACTTTTTTCTCATGCCGTAACCTTCAAAATACATTAATCATTTATCAAATTGGACAATCTAAATCTGTAATATATAAGATATGATACTGCTTTAATATCTAGAACTGTCTATGGCAAATTATGTTAGGAAGAATAAAATATTAAAAATAAAATTTGCCATCCCGCCCCATTTATCGAAAATAAATTGATGTAAATCAAGCAATTTATTTATAATCTCTGTAAAACTGTCCTGATCATCGATCTGCACTATTTACACCAGAATTTATTGTTTTAAGATGGCAGCGCCCTGGTGTAGAAGGAACGTCAACGAAACACTGTTGTTGCGTTTACAACGCGTTGAGGGTGCATTGTGACCACGTAGTAAATGGCTGAGGACCGCGTTCAAATTAAATGCGCTGCCTTGAAATTTATTATACAATACATTTTTCTATTTTGCAATATTTACACTCAAACATGCATTCGCGTTATGGAACATGAATGCAGGACGTTGGTTGATCGAAATTATGTCACATGATGTCGTGCGCTGACCCCAACATGACACGAGAACAGCGTTGGAAATGGGCGCCTAATGCTCTTCGAATCTGCCAGTTGACTCGATGGAGGGTAAATTTAAGTAATGGATGTTGATTTTGTTGCGTTCCATAGAGTATGGATGCAAGTTGGTGTGACATTTTTATGTTTCGCGTTCCACACAAAATGTCAGACCAACTTGCAACGTTATTATCGTGGCTCGGAGCAAGTTGCGTCTACACAAAAACGGATGCAAGTTGGGGTCAGCGCAAGACGTCATGTGACCCAAGCAAATCAACATCCATTTCTTAAGTATATCTTTTAATTTTGTTTCATTTACGTTCACGTCTGGAAAAAATTTGTGTTATTTTCAAACTGCTAGTTTCTGTTCGGACGTGGTGTAGTTTTCCATTCAAAATGATGTTGTAAATAAATCACTGATTTGTTTGGGAATAAATAAAGGTAAAATGTGTAAAATACCCGGTATTGACGTATTTATGAATGTGTAGCGCCAAATTACCGAAGTAGATTCTTAAGAAATGGATGTTGATTTGCTTGCATTCCATAGAGTATGGATGCAAGTTGGTCTGACATTTTGTGTGGAACGCGAAAGCGTTCCACACATGAAAATGTCAGACCAACTTGCATCCATACTCTATCGAACGCAACAAAATCAACATTCATTACTTATATTTACACTCAACCGATTCAACTGGCAGATTAAAAGAGTTTTAAGCGTCCATTTCCAACGTTATTATCGTGGCTCGGAGCAAGTTGCGTCTACACAAAAACGGATGCAAGTTGGGGTCAGCGCAAGACGTCATGTGACGTAATTTCGACAAACCAACGTCCTGCATTCATGTTCCAAAATAGGAATGCACGTGTGAGTGTAAATATAAGCAAATTGTCGCTTTTCCACGATTTTTTTGAGCGCCCTGTATATACGTGACTTGACCGACTACAGTCGACACAAGGACCTCAACCAATGAGGACGTTCATACTCAAAAATAAATTTTCACGCAAGGAACGAATGCATGGCCAATTTCTTAAAATTCATTTTATAAGCCAACAGATCGTAAATTGACGTTATATGACAATATTTCTAACTGCCATATCGGTCGACAGGCACTTTTTCAGCCAAAACAGGCATGTCAGGCTGGCACAAAGATGTCCAGACGTATTGCTAGTGGAACCTACTATGGCACCGTTCCGTTTCGTTAAAAGTCACCTCCTCCGTGTTATGTTGTGTTGACGGTTATTTCCACCACATTGAGGAACATTGCATTTGCATCCATGTTGAAGTAACATTGTGACCACATTGCATCAACACCAGAAATGCGTTGATGGTCATTTTTCGCGGTCTCAAGTTCTAACACAGTGAGGGAGACACTTATTTTGAGAATATGTGTACAGTGGTGTGCTCATTGTGTCCTGTTATATCATTTGTGCTGCAGAGGCATAGATTCAGAATGAATATATTCCATATATGGTCTTATATTTACACTCACACGACACACATGCATTCACACTGAATGAAGGATATTGGTTGGTCGAAATTACATCACATGATGTCACACAAGAATAACGTTGGAATGGGTGCTAAATGCTCTTTTAATCTGCCAATTGAGTCAGTTGAGTGTAAATATAAGGAATGGATGTTGATTTCCTTGCATTCCATTGGGTATGGATGCAAGTTGGTCTGACATTTTCATGTGAAAGCATTCCACACAAAATGTCAGACCAACTTGCATCCATACTCTAGTATGGAGCACAAGCAAATCAACATCCATTTCTTAGATAGATGTTTAAAATAAAAATCTATCCGCCCACTGCCACATTTAAACGCCCATTAAAAAAATGCGGGACGTATTATGTTATTGGTCTGTCCGTCCTTGTGTCCATTTGTTTGCTTTTGGTTTCCAGATGATAACTTTATACACTCTCAACTGAATGGAATGAAATTTGGGTTTACTACATGTAGTACAAAATACAGGTCAAGTTCGAATATGGGTTCTTCCCAAGAATTTGCACTCAATTTTTGTTTCCGGATAATAACTTTAGTAAGTCGGAACTGAAAGGAATGAAATTTGGTATGTGAGTTTATTTAAGCCCAAAATACAGTTCAAGTTCAAATTTGGGTTCCGTCCGCCAATTTTTAACAGATATATGGCCCTTTGTTGGAATTACGGCAGGCAAATTTTGCTACACCCTAGCATTGCTCTTGTTTCCAATGTTACTGGAAAATCACTGGGGTTTTTAAGTCTAATTGGTGTGTGAAATTGTCGTTAACTTAATGCTAATTTCATATTCCAAGTTATAAGTATATACATGTGAAAATATATGATGCAATGGATGATGGGGTATCATCAAATGAGTCTATTGTGCATGATTTAAAAAATTATCCTATTTAAAAAAAACTAAGATGAAAAGAAAATTATTAATAATACTATCTTTGAAGGTTGCAAACAGCAAGAGACTAACATATACTGGCTATGAGAAAGAACAAGGAGCGTGCAGGTATACTTATTCAAGCAGGATTTTATCTTCCATTATGAATGAAGCATTTTAGTATTTATACTAGTTTATAAATATTTCAATCGATTCACATCAACATGGTTTGATCTTCTGGAAAAGACGATCTTAGTTTATTTTTCCTTCGACGTAAACCAGCTAGTCAATTCGGTAGAGATTATACTGGTCTACGTCGAAGTACAATTGCATTACTCTTCTATAGCGGGAAAGAGTGATATCTTATGGTCATAATGACGTAAATTAAACTACGCACAGTATATGCCGTGTAATTAGGAGTAACTCACATTTGATCTGCATTTGTTTACACTCGGAAAAGAACCGAACTGTTACAAAATCGCAAAGTCAAATGAGTTCGTATTCCTTTGAAATTATATATTATCACATTTAGTTACTACTTTCAATTGACAACTCTTGTGGAGTTCAGAACAAATATAATAATTTCTATGGATCCAATTGCGACATTATTTTACCGTCATTGGTGATATTAGATGGGTGGTAATTACGCTGCTTAAAGTATGCGATAGAAGAGTAAGGAGTTTGACGTAAACCAGCATTATACCTTTCAATTCCACCATCTGGTTTAAGTCGAAAGAAACATGGACTAAGTTGATCCCAGTGGCGAAGTGAAACATTATGTTCCAAACTGTTAATGTTACATCTAATTCTCATTAATCTACCACAAAACGTTGTTAGTCGTCTTCTATAAGGTGTTATATAACATTAAATTTAATATTGATATGCCTACTGATTAACCCTTTACCCAACAAACCGGCAAAAACCGGCCAAATAAAGCTTCAACAGCCTAAAATATCTTTGGTCTGTCTCAATAGAACCATACAAATATGGGTATCATTGGAAACGGCTCATTGACCACATTGTGATGGTTACAGTTATACCCTGTGCCAATGCATTCTCTTATATATGCGAGTCGACCATAGGTCGCCTCGCATATATAAGAGAATGCATTGGCCTAAAAAAAAATTTGTTTAACACTTTTTACCATTTTTTCTTACATTCTTTAACAATTTTATAATTTTTAATGTGTTAAGCCAATGCATTCTCTTATATATGCGAGGCGACCTATGGTCGACTCGCATATATAAGAGAATGCATTGGCACAGGGCCCTTCTGTTGGGTAAAGGGTTAATTAAGAGATTTATCCCACAGGGAGCCTCACACAGATGGAAGCATGCACTGCAGAGTGTCGTCTGCTCCAGTCTATGTGGGGCTCTATAAAGGGTTAATGAGATAAATAATGTTATGGTATTATGTGACATTTCAAAGCAAGTCTGGAAAGAGTGTGTCTGACATTTGCAGAATGAGGTCCCCAGAGGGTGAATTTATTGACACTATCCTGCACAGCAGGCTAGCATCACCAAATTCACCCTCTAGGGACCTCATTCTGCTTAGGCCTCATCTTCTGGGAAGTATCTATAGTCTCAAATTAACATTGATTTAGTTACTTTTCTCTATATTTTCAGAAATTATCTGGGAGTTCTTGATAAGAGAACAGGCAAAATGAAAATATACGATACTGCAATGTACACGATGGTGCCTAAACTACAAGGTGAGTATATAATCATGTTAATTCTCACAAAAATTTATCCCACCCAATACTTTGTGCATTTTCTTTAAAAGTACCTTACTGCTGTTAAACGAACTAGAGAATTTATTTGGCAAATACAAATTCCTATTCATTAGGTCCTACAAACATTAAAATGTTAAGTGTGACATTGCTTAAGATCGTAAGAAAAACAGATATTAAATAATATATATGTACCAACCAGTGAATACAGATAATAATAGTATACCAACCACTGAATACCATGGATCTATAGTGTTGATCAAATAGGAACCATTCTGTTATGATACCCTGCTGGACAAAACAAGTGTCCACTTAACCGCGGTGCGGTTAGCGTTGCCACCGCGGCCGAAATGCAACTACACTGCGGCTCCACCGGCTAACAACAGTTGGGATGCGGTGTACTTGCCATTCGGCCATGGTGTAGTTGCCGCGGTGTACGTTCATTAAACTGAAAAAAGATGATACAAACCCGAAATCTAACCACGATGTACATGCCATTCGGCCGCGTTGTAGTTGCCTTTCGGCCATGGTGTACTTGCCGCTCGGCTGCAGTGTACTTGCCGTTCGGCCGCGGTGCTCAACTGCAGTTACAAACTCTGACACCGCGAGCCGAACGGCAAATACACCGCAGTGCCAATGGACACTTGTTTTGTCCAGCGGGGTAGCTTTGTGCGATTTGTTATAAAACAGCACGGACATGGTTGTCAAGTTAATCGTTAAGGGATCATTGTTTGTATTTGCACGCGATCATCTAGCATTACACTCTCACTATGATCTCTAGTTTTAAAGTCCAAACTATCCCAACTACAGTAATGCTTTAATTAATCGACTTCTTAACCACAGCCGAATTATGGGTAACTTTTCAGGATTTAGTCGGAAATATGGCTTGTTGCCATTCATCGGAAAGCTCTCCCCGATTCTGCTGTGGTTAAGAAGTCGATTACTTAGAGCATTACTGTATGCCTCAACTGATTCATTTATAATTATACTATTCTTTATGTTTTGTTTTCTTGTCATTTTCATTTCCCCTCAACCTATCTCTTTAACTTGGTGTCTTTTACACTCCTTCTACATACTATTCGGCATGCTTTTCTTCTCTGAGGAGATAACTTCAGATAAGCGGTGACCCGCTTGTTGTTAGATACTCTTCACCCTCTTCTATTCTAAATTGTCATATCTAAATCATATTGTTCAATGTCTTGTTTATATATAGATGTATTAATTGCGGGTAGAATAAATATTGTTTAAACTATCCCAACTTCTATTTTTCATACGCAGTCCAATATTATGTCCATGTTCCCTGAAACTTTAAAAAATTGTACATGTTTTTCAGGATCATAAAGCTATTAAACTCAGCTAGTTAGAAGACCAAGTCTTCTCGGTCTACAACAGCTTGGGATATCGGTTGAGTTGATGCAGTTTTGGACCGAGTCTCCTCCCATTACTCTTCTATAATGGACTTTAAGCCCAGAATCGTGGGCAGGAGTTATTTTGCGTGTATGTTTTCAGATTAGGTCAAATGGATGCTTTGTGTATATGAACATAGAGGGCAGCCTTTCCCAAGCATGATGATATCAAACATGTGTATAGGAGAGGTCCGTAGAATGTCAAAACAATGAGATTTATAAGTAAACAAAGCATGATGATATCAAACAGGAATAGGAGAGGTCCGTAGAATGTCAAAACAATGAGATTTATAATTAAACAAAGCATGATGATATCAAACAGGAATAGGAGAGGTCCGTAGAATGTCAAAACAATGAGATTTATAATTAAACAAAGCATGATGATATCAAACAGGAATAGGAGAGGTCCGTAGAATGTCAAAACAATGAGATTTATAAGTAAACAAAGCCTTGCTTTCCAGATAATTTTGATTTGTCGCGCTATCAGAAAATTCATGTATGGCCAAAATAAAAAAGACCTGTGTTTCTGGAGCCCCTGATCATTTTCATTTTATTGATTTTGCTAAATTAGTACGCATCCAATTTTATTTTTCGTGTAATCTGATTCATTTCAGTATAAAACGGACACATCTTGTGTACTGTTAAACTGGAAATTATACCACACTTCAATGAGGTCACAGCCGAATCAAACTTATGCCAAATCAAACTAATTTTGTTCATGTTTTATTCAATAAAAAATAAATTACACTATATTCTAATATTATGTACTTAGTTTTATTATTTTATAGTACATTACAAACAAGGAGAAGAAGTCTGGGGGGGGGGGGTATTCATAACTATTTCGAGTGAAGTTGAAAATAAAATGAAAAAATAAAATAAAATCAAAAGCCACCCGCCCGTCCCTATTTTTTTCTTGCATGTCACTAGAATTTTTGGCCTAAACAATATATTAAATGTGTGTATCATCACTTTTTCTATCACAGTATATGATCTATCATTTTGAAGACAGATTCATCAGAGACATGTGAGATGATTATAGTCACATTCAGTGGTTCAAATGAATGCCTGGCTCCACTTATATAACAACAACCCAACCAATATCCCAAGCTGTTGTGGACTGAGAAGACATGGTCTGCTGATTAGCAATCCTGTAAATGTTGAAAAACTTCGTTGGTTTGTACACTAAATAGTCTAGCCCAAAGGGACTCCATGATGATCCAACAAATAACAACGTAACACTCTTATTGGAAATTTTCGGCTACATACCTTCTTCAGCCAAAACAAGTTATACAGGTACAATCAATATTAATGTTGACTCCAATTTAACAAGTCTGTTCAATAGTTACACCTTTGCCTCGATTGACAATGACGTAATTATATGATGTTACATTTACCTGTGCCGTGAATTGGATTGCAAAATTCAGTCCATTCGAAATCTGCATGTCCAAGCGCCTGATCCAGGCATCTTCCTTCTCTAGGCGCAACTGAAGTCCACCATTTACCATGTCCAGAACGGAAAACATTAGGTCATTAAATGAGAATAAACAGCCTTCCCAATATTGTCAATATCCCGGATATGTTCTTTCATCCGCTCCGCTAATGTGCGTTCTGTTTCACCAATATAGACACCTGTTCCGTATTTCCCTCATGACAATTTTTTATGAAACTACTATTACTTATTATTAAAGTAAATTGTTGTTATTAGCTATCATTGTAACCTCTTGGGCCAATATAAATCGATTGCTAGATTTACATCCAACTTTTTTTTAGAAAAAAGGGGCGGTAGGGCAAATTTATTTTTTATATTTTATTCTTCCTAACATAAATGGCCATGGACAGTTCAAGATATTGAAGCAGTATTCTACCTTGATCTTGTGAGCCAGTACATTCTTTTATATATGCGAGGCTCCCTATGGGAGACTCGCATATATAATAGACTGTGCTGGCACAGGATCTTGAATGCTGCACCAGCGCAGCTCCCATCATGAAAGAGTTAAGGCATGAGAAAATTTTTTGCATAAAAGATATGCAAATAAACAAAATTGAGGAGGGGACTTAGAGATATCCTGCCACAAACTGTCACATACTAACTTTATTCTTTTCTTTTTTGCAGATGACATGGATTCAGTGGAGTTGGTTCCTGAGAAAACATTTATAGAAAAGGTTTAGTTATTTTAATAATAATTTTTGTTATGCTAAAGTTAAAAATGGCAATCGGGTATGTTAATTTACTTTATAAGAATACAGTAATGCCCTAAGTAATTGACCCCTTAACCACAGCAGAATTATGGGTAACTTTTCATGATTTAGTTGGAAATATGGCTTGTTTCCATTCATTGTCTTTCCAATGAATGGCAACAAGCCATATTTCCGACTAAATCCTGAAAAGTTACTCATAATTCTGCTGTGGTTAAGGGGTCGATTACTCAGGGCATTACTGTAAGTATCATGTTAAGAAGGGTTTTAGTTTTCTATATATATCATGTGAGCTAGGTGTTCAACAACATGGCCATGAAGCTACAGTTTTACTGAACGCAGACGAATGATGGCCTGGTATAATGATAATTCCATCTCTCATTTCTAACAGCATACCATTCCATGCCTAAGCTTATATAGTCACGATCCTACAATAAACAGTTGTTGCCCTTCTTCTCGTGAGACATTGCGATTTGTCACCTGCTCGAGAACGGAATATTCTCTGATGTCGCAGCTCTGAGGGAGACTTTTCATTCTCGAGCGAGTGATAAATCTCAATGTCTCCTGAGAAGAAGGGAAACACCTGTTTTGTTATCCGATTACTAAAGACAGATTCCTTGTCATTCACACGCTCGATGTTGCACTGTGTCTTTGCACGAGTGCTTCCTCTCATGCTTATAGTTTCAGTAACTTTGTATCATCTATTCATATAAGTTAGTCAAGATTTTGATAATCACCGTTTACTTACCATCATTTTGGTGTTTAAATTATTAAAATCGGTCAATGCAATGTAAACCAATATGCAATAGAAGTATGTTCTGTTCTTCTGTCATTTGGCATATTCGCAGATGGCATAAAATAAAAAACATCCATTACCCTGCAGGGAGCCCCACACATATATAGAAGCATATAGAAGAGTGTCGTCTGCTCATGTTTGTCTGGGGCTCTGTATGGGTATTCGCAGATGGCATGTCGTCTTGACATGTGATGTTAACCCTTTACCCAACAGAAGGGGCCTGTGCCAATGCATTCTCTTATATATGCGAGTCGACCATAGGTCGCCTCGCATATATAAGAGAATGCATTGGCTTAACACATTAAAAATTATAAAATTGTTAAAGAATGTAAGAAAAAGTGTTAAAAAAAGATTTTTTTTAGGCCAATGCATTCTCTTATATATGTGAGGCGACCTATGGTCGACTCGCATATATAAGAGAATGCATTGGCACAGGGCATAACTGTAACTATCACAATGTGGTCAAGGAGCCGGTTCCAATGATATCCATATTTGTATGGTTCTATTGAGACAGAACAAAGATATTTTAGGCTGTTGAAGCTTTATTTGGCCGGTTTTGGCCGTTTTGTTGGGTAAAGGGTTAATTACATTACGAAAACAATTGGGAAGTTGTTGATTTCATAACTGTGCATCCATACCTATCAATACCCTCAAGAACATCCCCACATAAAATACATATATGTTTCTATAATAGCAATGCAAACACGCCGAAGAAATCTAGATAAAAAATGTCATGAAGTGTGTATTACCCTTTCATGACGGGGAGCTGCTCTGGTGCAGCATTAAAGATCATATGTCCATGCATTCTCTTATATATCTGATTCTCCCATAGGGAGCCTCGCATATATGTGACCCGCCATATCAAATCCAGTCGGAAGTCGGGATTCTTTTACCCTGTGCCAATGCATTCTCTTATATATGTGAGTCGACCATAGGTCGCCTCGCATATATAAGAGAATGCATTGGCCTAACAATTTTTTACAATTTTAATAATTTGTTCTTGTATTCCTTAACAATTTTATAATTTCACCCATACAGAGCCCCAGACAAACATGAGCAGACGACACTCTTCTATATGCTTCTATATATGTGTGGGGCTCCCTGCAGGGTAATGGATGTTTCTTATTTTATGTCCTAAAAATTGTAAGAAACATTTATTTTTAAAAAATTGTTAGGCCAATGCATTCTCTTATATATGCGAGGCGACCTATGGTCGACTCGCATATATAAGAGAATGCATTGGCACAGGGTAAAAAAAATCTTCCGACTGGATTTGATATGGCGGGTCACATATAAGAGAATGCTCTGGCTGACTCAGTCAAGGTAATTATTGTTAGGAGGCTTAGGTCAATGAATACTCTTATATACATGTATGCAAGGCTCTCTATGGGAGACTCGCATATATAAGAAATGCATTGGCACAGGGTTGTTGCAAAATTCCAGGAAGCTCCTGTCATGGAAGTTTCTGTATTTTTTATATTGTGAAGCAGATAAACTATCTTCAGTATCGGTGAGAGAATCTTCGTTATTTTGTTTTTCAGCAAAACATGCTGATACAGTCATTTGGAAGTGCAAACAGAAAGAGGGTGGTTATGCAGAAAGCGAGATATAAAATCGAGGAATGTGTCCTCAAAGAATCCACCGATAAAATTCTTGACAAGAACCTATATTCAGAAGGTAAGCACCAATATTGTAAAGGTAAGAACTAATATTGTAAAGGTAAGAACCAATATTCTAAAGGTAAGAACCAATATTCTAAAGGTAAGAACTAATATTTTAAAGGTAAGCATTATTGATTGCTGATACCTGCTCTATGTGTAAACACATAATATGGATCCTCATTGTGGCTGGGGTATATTATTGAGTAAGGGATGTTTGGATATACTGTGATATCTTTTGAAAAAACATTTGTAAAGGGGTGCTTTTTAAGTTAAGCAAATAACTCTTTTAAACATATTATCTGAACATTATCTAAATATTATCTAAACATCTACAAATGAATGAATGGGAGAGGGGTGATAACAGAGACGTGACTTGATGGTCTTCATTGTGGGGTGTCCACCATTAAATTTCCAAAGGCACACCCCTCCCCCTTCAAAATCCCAGGTTTGTGAAATTCCACAATTCCACACACCAACCCCGTTGGGTTGAAACTTTTCTTTTTTTTAATTTACAACCTGACACCCCCCCCCCCCCCCCACCCCCCCAGCAAGGTGGGAATATTTCAAACTGATAACCATTCCAGACCAAACTTTTTACCAAAAATAATAAAATATGCTCATGTTGGTCTAAAATCAACAAACTTCCCACTAATTACCAATTACCACTGTTAGTATAGCTTCACCTGTTATTACTTTAGTCCCATAAACAGCACACAACCACCATTGACATCTGACTGACTTTTCCTCCAAATTGTCTGTCCTGATCACTTCCTGTTTCAGCAGACACTCACTTCCTGTCTATATTTAGTAACTGTTATATACACTGTCATTTACACTGTAGTTCATATTAACAACCACCTCCCACCCCCCCCCCCTCATGTCAGGGTACTATCAGACAACACTTTTGGAACCCTGTGTATCATTTTAATGAATGTTGTTTACTTTTCCTCACCTTCTGAAACCCTATGTACCCATTAACAATAAACCCTATGTATCCATTAACATTAAACCATGTGTACCCATTAACATTAAACCCTATGTACCCATTAACATTAAACCATATGTACCCATTAACATTAAACCCTATGTACCCATTAACATTAAACCCGATGTACCGGTACCCATTAACATTAAACCCTATGTACCCATTAACAATAAACCCTATGTATCCATTAACATTAAACCATGTGTACCCATTAACATTAAACCCTATGTACCCATTAACATTAAACCCTGTGTACCCATTAACGTTAAACCCGATGTACCCATTAACATTAACCCTATGTGCCCATTAACATTAAACCCTATGTACCCATTAACATTAAACCCTATGTACCCATTAACATTAAACCCTATGTACCCATTAGGCCACAGTTTTTTTATTAGTTGGTTCGCGGATCCGACCGAGTCGTTTTTTTTTCGGTTTTTAGAAAAAAATTAAAATGTGTTCCGAACTTTTTTTTATTGCTGCCGACCCGTTTTTTTCCGCACTCAAAATTTTATTTTATTTAAAAAATGAAAAAAGATCGCTTTGTGTACCGTTTGTAGGAACGGATTAATTTTGGCGACGTTTCGCATCCGTGTTTTCTGCATCACTTCCGCTACTATAGGTAATCTAGAAAAACTCTAGGCTACTTTGGTTTTTTTCGAAATGGGGAAATGCAGTTGTCATTTCGGAAAACAAGACCATACGAAAACAGTTGAAATGTGTTTATCCCAAAATAACAGTTCGAGAGACGTTCTCGTTTGTCGAGGACGATGCATTAATTCGTCGTGACTTCTTTGGTGGTCTTACCGAACAATTTACCGAGGGGTCACCGAAATCGAGGAGCCCGGCGTTCCGGTGTCGGTCCTCAGGCTCAGTTCATAATTTGGATACAATTGTTGAGTTGACGATTTTATTTGAAATTTATAGCAAAGTATATTTTACATATTATACACATTTGATATAATATAGTGCCACATAGATGTAATATAAATTCACATATATATTACACCTATTTGACATTTATAGCAAAGTACATTTTACATGACTTCTCCTGTATTCAAAGTATATTTTACATGACTTCTCCTGTATTCATACACATTTGATATAATATAGTGCCACATAGATGTAATATAAATTCACATATATATTACACCTCTATGGCACTATATTATATTAAATTCATATAGGATGTAAAATGTATATACTGTATAATGTCAAATAAAATCAACATCTAGTTTTGTGGTTTTTTTTCGCTATGTTAGGTTTAAAGAGTATTAAAAGTGATTAAAAACATATATCAACCTTGTTTTTCTAGTCAGATCAAGTATCTGGCTGTATATTGAGATGCCAATAATAGATGTAAGATAATAGATATGATACAAAGTTATTTTCAGACCATTTTCCTTTTATTGGAAAATTTTAGTGTTTTCCATCCTTTTTTCTTCTTTTTTTCCGACCGACCGACCCAACTTTTCCAGAAAAAATTCTGCGAACCAACTAATAAAAAAACAGTGGCCTTAACATTAAACCCGATGTACCCATTAACATTAACCATATGTACCCATTAACATTAACCATATGTACCCATTAACATTAAACCCTATGTACCCATTAACATTAAACCCTATGTACCCATTAACATTAAACCCTATATACCCATTAACATTATTCAGCATCAACACTCTTTGTACAGATGTGTGTACATTTCATTGCTACTCTTTGCAGAAACAATTCAAGTCGACAAACCTTCTGAACAACCAGCCAATGAAATGCTACCTGTCTTCGATGCCACAACAAAGAAAATTGATGAAATATATAAATTGCATGACAGTAAGTATATAATGTGCTCTTATGTAGGGGGGGCCTCGGTGGCTCAGTCGGTTAGGGTACAAATCCAAGCCTTCTCGCCCTGCAGCGCTGGCAATGAGGGTTCAAATCCATTGTGGACTATGTAACTCGAAATCGTTATCCGGTGAAGTTGCCAGTTACTCGTGGGTGGTTTGCCGCCCATGGTCAACGAGTTTATCAGCCATTAATTTGAAATCACTGTTAGATTAGCTGTAAGTGTGCAGATTTCCTCCACCACTAAAAATGGCCGTGATATGGCCTTAGTTGCTGTATTGGCATTAAACCCTAATCAATCAATCTTGTACTTTTATGCAGTACCAGTAAGTATATAATATGCTTTATGCCCTCAGATCACTAGTATGCATAAAGCCGGTTACCAAAACAACGTGATTTATGAAATATATAAGATTGTATATTACAGTAAGTTTTACAGTAAGTTTTTCAGAAAGTTTTCAAACATTGATCTCATTTTTATTTTAGTCATTAATGAGTTGGAGCTTGAAGCTATAACTAATAGCGCCAACGTGTTCTTTAATTCCACCAAAACAGACATCGATCAATGGCAGGAAGACGAGTGGTGAGTTATTAATAGACTTCGAGTGGTGAGTTATTTATAGACATCGATCAGTGGCAGGAAGACGAGTGGTGAGTTATTTATAGACTTCAATGAGTGGCAGGAAGACGAGTGGTGAGTTATTAATAGACTTCAATGAGTGGCAGGAAGACGAGTGGTGAGTTATTAATAGACTTCAATGAGTGGCAGGAAGACGAGTGGTGAGTTATTAATAGACTTCGAGTGGTGAGTTATTTATAGACATCGATCAGTGGCAGAAAGACGAGTGGTGAGTTATTAATAGACATCGATCCGTGGCAGGAAGACGAGTGGTGAACTTTATTTGTTCTATTACACACCACTGTTGTATTCTTTGTTTAAGACTATATAGTAAGTTTGACAGTTCGCTCTCGGTCGATCCTGGACTCTCAGTGGAGAAGCATGGCATAATTATGTTACTAAAGATGACATAACGAGCATTTAAGAAGTTTGCGATACAAAAATAATCATAGCAAAAACAATCAACATCGATCGGAAAAGCTCAGAATAATCTGCACTTTTGTTTGTGTTTGGGAAATGTTGGAAATATAAAGCCACATTCGTGTTGGTTTTGGTTAGAGATTACTGCACTCGAGATGATTGCGGAAGGACATCCCTTACTTTGATCCTCCGGCTCTCGGGGTACCCTTCCGTCATCCGCTCTCACTACCACAAAACAACACAGACATGACATGCCAACTGTGGGAATGTAGCATTCTGCTAACATCGCCGAAAATCTCAAATAAATTATTCATACCACTCCATAGATATCATCATCTGAACTACGCTTAATTGTAAATATTTACATCTCGATTTGCGATGCAATAAACTAATGCAAATTATTTCGCCATAGAGAATTATTGCATTTAATTAATAAAAAAGAATGACTGTGTGTGCTGTAAATTTGGATTAATATTCATAAAAATAACTACTTTGAGCAAGATTGTTCTCCATTTCTATTTGATAACCCTTACCGGAATATTTCACATCACTTTAACAATTATTATATGCCTGTTCCTGTAAAACACACCATTCCATCATCTTTG
Source organism: Siphonodentalium dalli (assembly GCA_032622095.1). Lineage (NCBI taxonomy): Eukaryota > Metazoa > Mollusca > Scaphopoda > Gadilida > Siphonodentaliidae > Siphonodentalium > Siphonodentalium dalli. The sequence goes on from CP136065.1 coordinate 248,773,042, forward strand.
GCCATGTTATCTTTATCAAGTGATTAGTGTTCAAACGATTAGTCGACAAATAATCGTCAACGTTGGTTTGTCGGAAAATCGACTCTAACTTCCACAGTCGACTAGTCAGAATACAGTATATAATCTCATCAGCTGGCCTTGACAATGCATGGTTTCACTAAATGTGGGTCAGAAAAGCAGCAAAGATAGCTAGTCTTTGTTCAAGAAGCTTTCCAAAGTCCGAACATATGTAATAATGTCGAGCTTGACATAGAACTACGCCGAAATTCGCCAATGCGATAATTCAAGCCATGAAACGGCGACAATTAACTTGCTGAGAAAATTATTCTTTTTATATATATACTCCCTATACCGCGGACGCAAAAATTTGTAGTGCGCATTTCTAACCAACACAGGTAAAGAGGGAGGGGCTTCCACAAAAGTGTTCATCGATACTAACTGAGTCTAACTCTCCGCTTGCTACGTACGCCTTACGGTAGTTATGGCAACTTACAAAGTAGGCCTATGTACGCATCATCGATTCATCGTATATATAATCATTATAATGTGTATCACACAGTGTGTGTGTTTTCTTTTGTTTTTTTTTATTTTGAGCTGACTCTGAGACTGAGTATTATTTATTTTCTATACCCTCGCAGGGAAGTATTTATTTGATTTCATGATTAAACAGAAAATCCCTCAATTATTTCCTCAATTATTTATTCTCATTATCATCGTAGATTCGTAGGGAACTTATTTGCGATCGGTGGGTTTCTAGAGCACCGGTTCATTTGCAACAAAACCACGTGACGTGTCACATGATTCAATTCTCCGATCACAGTAGAGTGTAAATATTGTGATGATGGCACGGAATTTGTAATTTTCTTTCACATGTGTTTCATTAGTATAAAGTTGGTGATGTATTTGGCCGACTAGTCGACGTCGACTCGACTTTTGGGGTTCGACTAGTCAACTCCAGAATCCCAGAGTCGTTTGAACACTACAAGTTATTCCACATATGAATAATCTGCCATATCGACAAACCCATCATCGACGTCACACAATGCAAATGACGTTTTTTCTGTAACTTTGGACCTCGACCGATCTGACTCAAATTTGGTATGTGGGCCTACTGTGATCCCGGGAACAATATGGGCAGGACCAATTTTTTATGTGCGACCGTGTCCTTGACCTTGACCTTGATCTCGCTCATATACCCTCATATAGGCATGTTTCGGTCTGCCCGGACGATGTCTGTCACATTAGCCAGTATGCTATAATCTTTTAACCATTGTATTAGCAAGGGTGTCCTTTAATTTCCAAATTCTGGATGAATCAGCTTGTTTTTTAGCCGATCGAGAATACTGGGGAATTTTGTAAATAAAATTATTTGATGACGCCCTCTCACATTTTTATATTTTACAGTGTTTATGTTTATATTTTACAGGTATTGTGTTTATGTTTATATTTTACAGGTACAGTGTTTATGTAAACAATCACCTGCGCAGCCTGCCGTTCTCCGAGGATGAAAAGATGTTAAAATGTAAACAGCTCATGTACCTGTACTACCTTATGGAGCTGTATCATCTCAAACCGCCCCTTAAGAATGGTAAGTGAAATCTCTCCCATATCATCTCAAACCATCCCTTAACCCTTTACCCAACAGAACGGCCCTGTGCCAATGCATTCTCTTATATATGCGAGTCGACCATAGGTCGCCTCGCATATATAAGAGAATGCATTGGCTTAACACATATTAAAAATGATAAAATTGTCAAAGAATGTAGAAAAATATTATAAAAATTGTTAAAAAATGTAAGAAAAAATTATAAAATTGTTAAAGAATGTAAGAATTTTTTTTTTTAGGCCAATGCATTCTCTTATATATGCGAGGCGACCTATGGTCGACTCGCATATATAAGAGAATGCATTGGCACAGGGCATAACTGTAACCATCACAATGTGGTCAATGAACCGGTTCCAATGATATCCATATTTGTATGGTGTTATTGAGACAGACCGAAGATATTTTAGGCTGTTGAAGCTTTATTTTGGGCGTTTTTGGCCGGTTTGTTGGGTAAAGGGTTAAGAATGGTAAGTGAAATCTCTCCCATATCATGGAGATTTATATGGTTTTATATGGTAAGTGAATATATACACAGAATGAATTCACCAATTGTTTGCTTGTTTAATTATACACCTACTTTTCAAATATACCTGATTGACATTGTCCATCTGTCTGTACATCCGTCTGGGCATATTTCTCAGCCATGGTTATTTACTCTCAACGAAAATTGGTGGCTGCTTTCAAAAGAGGGGCAAATGATATTAGTCGTGTCTTCCATTCTAGAGTTATCCTTTGTGTATCTGGAAATCTTGTCCATCCACACAGATATCTCAGACATGGTTCATCTGACCTCAATAAATTTGGTATGAAGATTCGCCATCATGACTGCATTCAAAAGAGGGGCAAATGACGTTTGTTTTTTCCATTCTAGAGTAATCCTTCTTTGTTTATCTGGAAATCATTTTTTTTTATTAAGTTTCCTTTGTCTTTGCCATCCAGTTACATCCGTGTAGTACAGGCATCCGTGTAGTACAGGCATCTGTGTAGTACAAGCATCTGTGTAGTACAGGCATCTGTGTAGTACAAGCATCTGTGTAGTACAAGCATCTGTGTAGTACAGGCATCCGTATAGTACAAGCATCTGTGTAGTACAGGCATCCGTGTAGTACAGGCATCCGTGTAGTACAGACATCTGTGTAGTACAGGCATCCGTGTAGTACAGGCATCCGTGTAGTACAGGCATCTGTGTAGTACAGGCATCTGTGTAGTACAGGCATCCGTGTAGTACAGGCATCTGTGTAGTACAGGCATCTGTGTAGTACAAGCATCCGTGTAGTACAAGCATCCGTGTAGTACAGGCATCCATGTAGTACAAGCATCTGTGTAGTACAAGCATCTGTGTAGTACAGGCATCCGTGTAGTACAGGCATCCGTGTAGTACAGGCATCCGTGTAGTACAAGCATCCGTGTAGTACAAGCATCTGTGTAGTACAGGCATCTGTGTAGTACAGGCATCCGTGTAGTACAGGCATCCGTGTAGTACAGGCATCCGTGTAGTACAGGCATCCGTGTAGTACAGGCATCCGTGTAGTACAGGCATCCGTGTAGTACAAGCATCCGTGTAGTACAGGCATCTGTGTAGTACAGGGGAGATATCCAGGGGGAAAATGATGTTCTAGACTGGCAACATGTTCTTACAATATTAATTCATATTCAACTAATACACTATATGTGCTTCAATTCTATTTTTATATGCCCGTCCATTCATCAGGTCAAGTTCAAATTTGGGTTCCGCCAACTAATTTTCTCAAGAGTTACTGACCATTTTGTTGGAATTTGCACTAAGTTTTCGTTTTCAGATGATAACTTTAGTAAGTCTGAACTGAATGGAATGAAATTTTATATGTTTATTTACAGGTTAAGCTTGAATTTGGGTTTTTCCTGCCAATTTTTGCCAAAGTTATGGCCCTTTGTTTGAATTACATGGCATATTTTGCCATGCCCTAGCGATGCTCTTGTTCAATTTTATATTTTTTGTTTTCTCAGATCCTTTGCCTGCTGATTGGAGTGAGGCGATAAAGCATAAAATGTATGATGCCTTTACACTGAAAGCAATCACCAGTGGCAACAAAGCTAATAGGTATGTTTCTATTATTCATAAAATTATGGCAACAATGCTAATAGGTATATTTGTATTATTATACGCCCGTTTGAAAAAACGGTTATATTATGTAAATGGGTTCTCCATCCGTCCGTCCATCTGTCGTCCGTCCGTCCATCCACTTTTGGTTTCCGGATGATAACTTTAGATTGAATCGAGTGAACTGAACCAAATTTGGAATGTTAGTTTACCACACCAAAATACAGATCAAGTTCGAATATGGGTTTCGTCCCCATGATTTTGACTGAGTTATGCCCATTTTTCGACTTAGATTTTACCTGATTTGCGGTTTCCGGATGATAACTTTAGATTGAATCAAGTGAACTGAACCAAATTTAGTATATTAGTTTACCACCCCAAAATACAGATCAAGTTCGAATATGGGTCCGCATGATTTTGACTGAGTTATGCCCCTTTTACGACTTAGATTTTACCTGATATGCAGTTTCCAGATGATAACTTTAGATTGAATCGAGTGAACTGAACCAAATTTGGTATACAGATCAGGTTCAAATATGGGTTCTGTCTACATGCCCCACTCTACTCCAGAAATGGGCGTATTATGCCACGCCCCGACGGCGTGCTCTTGTTCATAAAATTATAGCAATAAAGCTACATGTAATAGGTATGTTTGAACCAATCATGAAATTATTGCAACAAAATCAATAGGTATGTTTGTAATAATCATCAAATTATTGCAACAAAGCTAATAGATATGGTTATAACAATTATGAAATTATTAGGTTGTATATATAATGATCATTTAGTCATTTTGGTTATAATTCAAACTTGAGATGTGGTAGGTTGTAGGTAATGAACTTTATGTTCTAATTAATTAAACTTACCTTCACCTATGGACCCTCACCATTATGTTCTAATTAATTAAACCTACCTTCACATATGGACCCTCACCGCTGTACTAATTAATTAAACCTACCTTCACCTATGGGCCCTCACCGCTGTACTAATTGGGATCCGACAGATGAAGCCACGCCAAGGTTGTGGAATGATGCATATAATTATTTCAACCTGGAACGAAAATTACACAATTAGTTCACTGCTTACAAAATATTTTACACATAGCAAGAACGTCAACACAAAATACCAACACGTCCGTATGCGTGCTACATGTCAAAAACATTGACAATATAAACAAAGCCATATGCATGTGAGATATCAAAATGAGTAAATATATACAAGCATAACCACATACATGTAATACCATTATGAATGATGAATAAACCTCGCCAGTTATGTTGATCACAAGAGTCCAGCTCGCATCTAATAAATAACATTCGGACTTCAGTATGGCTTCTGTGGACAAATGTCAACCCGAATAATAATGTGCTCGAACAACAAGCCAGTTCAATAAACATGCCATACTCACACATTGGTGGGTCCACAGAATGAACAGTTCGAACTGTGGACCCAGGTTGTGGTGAAAAGTCATATTGGACGAGACACGCAGTGTCGAGTCCAATATGATTTTTCACTACAACCTGGACGAGTACAAGAAAAACTCATACTGTACACAACATTGTATAATGACATTTTTATGATCCATCTGTATGTTTATCCAAATTTTGGGAATAAAACTTTTGTGGTTATTTTTGGTATTTGTCGCCACTTATTTCTCTATAAAAGCCTGTATTTGATCATCAGAAAGCATGATTTGGAACAGTAAACACGGAAATGACAAAAAAACTCAATGCGGAAGTGAAACTCCTGCTAAAGCCACCAGTGTTGCGCGCGCATCACAATTTCACTTCGCAATAGTTAATTCGTGACGTCACAGAGTCCCGATAATAAAGTCATATTGTACACTTGGGAGTCCAATATGACATTCAGGATTCCAATATGACTTTTTCCTGGATTATCACATGGCGCCTTTTCCCCAATCAGAAATAGTATTAGTTAACCCTTTACCCAACAAACCGGCCAAAACCGGCCAAATAAAGCTTCAACAGCCTAAAATATCTTCGGTCTGTCTCAATAGAACCATACAAATATGGATATCATTGGAACCGGCTCCTTGACCACATATATAAGAGAATGCATTGGCCTAAAAAAAATCTTTTTTTAACACTTTTTACCATTTTTTCTTACATTCTTTAACAATTTTATAATTTTTAATGTGTTAAGCCAATGCATTCTCTTATATATGCGAGGCGACCTATGGTCGACTAGCATATATAAGAGAATGCATTGGCACAGGGCCCTTCTGTTGGGTAAAGGGTTAAGGGATGGATAATAATGCAAGCTACAATCTTCATAGTGTACAATAAACATAGAACAACACAGCTGTGTGATCATGTTAACCTTTCTTGACTGGAGCTTTCTGAAATTTTGTGAAAACCCAGAGAATACATTCACCTAACAATATTTGTCTAGACCTTGTATGCCAGTGCATTTTCTTATATATGTGAGGCTCCCTATGGGAAACTCTCATTTATAAGTGATTGCACTGGCACAGGATCTTTAAAGCTGCACAGCTCCCGTCATGAAAGGGTTAACGTGTTACCATTGCTTAATAACAAATCCATGCAATAACATTAATCTGTTCACATGTTTGAGCCATTCTATCTATATTCTCATGTTTTAAATGTATGTCTAATGTGCAGGTGTATCCCGGTTCGACTCAAGGACAAGCTGCTATGTCACATTCTCATCCTCACGCTTATTATCGATTGTTTCCACGTCCCACTCGATGACCTGTGCAAGGACATGAAGCTCGGTGTTGCAAAGTAAGTTCGTTTATAAAGATCTTCGATTTTAGAAAACCCACTCGCACTGTGTTTTGCATACATGGCATGGGAGATATGGGCCTGGTCGCGATACGATGCGTATCCCGATAAAAGGTTCACAATACGATTACATACTAGATAGCTCAGGTGATTATGCTGAGGCCTAGATAAAAATCACCTGTGCTTCTGCTATGGAGCCTTAACATGGTTGATAGAGACATAAATTCAGTCATAAATGAATGTCCATATCGTTAACAGTACTGCTGCATGAACCATGGAGTCTGTTTCAGCTTGTATGACAATATTTGAGTTTGGGTTTTCATCTTTTAGGATTAGAATTTTTAACCCTTTACCCAACAAACCGGCCAAAACCGGCCAAATAAAGTTTCAACAGCCTAAAATATCTTCGGTCTGTCTCAATAGAACCATACAAATATGGATATCATTGGAACCGGCTCCTTGACCACATTGTGATAGTTACAGTTATGCCCTGTGCCAATGCATTCTCTTATATATGCGAGTCGACCATAGGTCGCCTCGCATATATAAGAGAATGCATTGGCCTAAAAAAATCTTTTTTTACCATTTTTTCTTACATTCTTTAACAATTTTATAATTTTTAATGTGTTAAGCCAATGCATTCTCTTATATATGCGAGGCGACCTATGGTCGACTCGCATATATAAGAGAATGCATTGGCACAGGGCCGTTCTGTTGGGTAAAGGGTTAAAACCCCAAGCACCAACAAGTGTAAGACACTATCCACACATTCACAAACATTTTTGTCTTTATTTAGAATAATCCAGTTCTCATTAACTTCAATGACCATGACCCCATTTTAAAGAGTTTATATATGATGCACAACAGTCAACAGTCTTTTACTCCTCAAAAAGCCATTTGTGATGTACAGTAATGCTCTAAGTAATCGACTCTTTGACGACAGCAGAATTATGGGTAACTATTGCATTGGCCTAAAAAAATCTTTTTTTACCATTTTTTCTTACATTCTTTAACAATTTTATAATTTTTAATGTGTTAAGCCAATGCATTCTCTTATATATGCGAGGCGACCTATGGTTGACTCGCATATATAAGAGAATGCATTGGCACAGGGCCCTTCTGTTGGGTAAAGGGTTAATGTATGTAAGATATCGTTATTTGTCTTCGTTACTCATTCAATCATATCTTTGAGATGAATTTGTGACATTTTCTTATTTTCATTCATATGGTGCACTTTATCTTCTATAATACATTGTGACCAGTTCAGGCCATCACCAATTTCCAAGATATTTGATATTTCTGCCTGATTGTTTGGTTGTAGTGAGCGTTAAACGGACATGGCTCATTCCAAATTTTGTCTTCGTAATTTTCAAGGAGGTATAAGACAGGTTGACAAATACATGAAATGTTGATCTTCTTCATTTTCTCTGAGTTCAGTTTACTGTTGATTCTGTTTAACCCTTTACCCAACAGAGCGGCCCTGTGCCAATGCATTCTATTATATATGCGAGTCGACCATAGGTCGCCTCGCATATATAAGAGAATGCATTGGCTTAACACATTAAAAATTATAAAATTGTTAAAGAATGTAAGAAAAAATGGTAAAAAATGGTAAAAAAATATTTTTTTTAGGCCAATGCATTCTCTTATATATGCGAGGCGACCTATGGTCGACTCGCATATATAAGAGAATGCATTGGCACAGGGCATAACTATAACCATCACAATGTGGTCAATGAGCCGGTTCCAATGATATCCATATTTGTATGGTTTTATTGAGACAGACCAAAGATATTTTAGGCTGTTGAAGCTTTATTTGGCCGGTTTGTTGGGTAAAGGGTTAAATGAGATTTTCATGCATCATGGAGCCTTAACATGGTTGGTAGAGAATTAATTTCAGTCATAAATGAATGTCCATCTTATCGATATCAGTACTGCTGCATGTCCGTCTTATCTATAACAGTACTGCTGCATGTCCGTCTTATCGTTATCAGTACTGCTGCATGTCCGTCTTATCGTTATCAGTACTGCTGCATGTCCGTCTTATCTATAACAGTACTGCTGCATGTCCGTCTTATCGTTATCAGTACTGCTGCATGTCCGTCTTATCGTTATCAGTACTGATGCATGTCCGTCTTATCGTTATCAGTACTGCTGCATGTCCGTCTTATCGTTATCAGTACTGCTGCATGTCCGTCTTATCGTTATCAGTACTGATGCATGTCCGTCTTATCTATAACAGTACTGCTGCATGTCCGTCTTATCGTTATCAGTACTGATGCATGTCCGTCTTATCTATAACAGTACTGCTGCATGTCCGTCTTATCGTTATCAGTACTGATGCATGTCCGTCTTATCGATATCAGTACTGCTGCATGTCCGTCTTATCTATAACAGTACTGCTGCATGTCCGTCTTATCGTTATCAGTACTGCTGCATCTCCGTCTTATCGTTATCAGTACTGCTGCATGTCCGTCTTATCTATAACAGTACTGCTGCATGTCCGTCTTATCGTTATCAGTACTGCTGCATGTCCGTCTTATCGTTATCAGTACTGATGCATGTCCGTCTTATCGTTATCAGTACTGCTGCATGTCCGTCTTATCGTTATCAGTACTGCTGCATGTCCGTCTTATCGTTATCAGTACTGATGCATGTCCGTCTTATCGATAACAGTACTGCTGCATGTCCGTCTTATCGTTATCAGTACTGCTGCATGTCCGTCTTATCGTTATCAGTACTGATGCATGTCCGTCTTATCGTTATCAGTACTGCTGCATGTCCGTCTTATCGTTATCAGTACTGCTGCATCTCCGTCTTATCGTTATCAGTACTGCTGCATGTCCGTCTTATCTATAACAGTACTGCTGCATGTCCGTCTTATCGTTATCAGTACTGCTGCATGTCCGTCTTATCGTTATCAGTACTGATGCATGTCCGTCTTATCGTTATCAGTACTGCTGCATGTCCGTCTTATCGTTATCAGTACTGCTGCATGTCCGTCTTATCGTTATCAGTACTGATGCATGTCCGTCTTATCGTTATCAGTACTGCTGCATGTCCGTCTTATCGTTATCAGTACTGCTGCATGTCCGTCTTATCGTTATCAGTACTGCTGCATGTCCGTCTTATCGTTATCAGTACTGCTGCATGTCCGTCTTATCGTTATCAGTACTGATGCATGTCCGTCTTATCGTTATCAGTACTGCTGCATGTCCGTCTTATCGTTATCAGTACTGCTGCATGTCCGTCTTATCGTTATCAGTACTGATGCATGTCCGTCTTATCGATAACAGTACTGCTGCATGTCCGTCTTATCTATAACAGTACTGCTGCATGTCCGTCTTATCGTTATCAGTACTGCTGCATGTCCGTCTTATCGTTATCAGTACTGCTGCATGTCCGTCTTATCTATAACAGTACTGCTGCATGTCCGTCTTATCGTTATCAGTACTGCTGCATGTCCGTCTTATCGTTATCAGTACTGATGCATGTCCGTCTTATCGTTATCAGTACTGCTGCATGTCCGTCTTATCGTTATCAGTACTGCTGCATGTCCGTCTTATCGTTATCAGTACTGCTGCATGTCCGTCTTATCTATAACAGTACTGCTGCATGTCCGTCTTATCGTTATCAGTACTGCTGCATGTCCGTCTTATCGTTATCAGTACTGATGCATGTCCGTCTTATCGTTATCAGTACTGCTGCATGTCCGTCTTATCGTTATCAGTACTGCTGCATGTCCGTCTTATCGTTATCAGTACTGATGCATGTCCGTCTTATCTATAACAGTACTGCTGCATGTCCGTCTTATCGTTATCAGTACTGATGCATGTCCGTCTTATCGTTATCAGTACTGCTGCATGTCCGTCTTATCGTTATCAGTACTGCTGCATGTCCGTCTTATCGTTATCAGTACTGATGCATGTCCGTCTTATCTATAACAGTACTGCTGCATGTCCGTCTTATCGTTATCAGTACTGATGCATGTCCGTCTTATCTATAACAGTACTGCTGCATGTCCGTCTTATCGTTATCAGTACTGATGCATGTCCGTCTTATCTATAACAGTACTGCTGCATGTCCGTCTTATCGTTATCAGTACTGATGCATGTCCGTCTTATCTATAACAGTACTGCTGCATGTCCGTCTTATCGTTATCAGTACTGATGCATGTTCGTCTTATCTATAACAGTACTGCTGCATGTCCGTCTTATCGTTATCAGTACTGATGCATGTCCGTCTTATCTATAACAGTACTGCTGCATGTCCGTCTTATCGTTATCAGTACTGATGCATGTCCGTCTTATCTATAACAGTACTGCTGCATGTCCGTCTTATCGTTATCAGTACTGCTGCATGTCCGTCTTATCGTTATCAGTACTGCTGCATGTCCGTCTTATCGTTATCAGTACTGATGCATGTCCGTCTTATCTATAACAGTACTGCTGCATGTCCGTCTTATCGTTATCAGTACTGATGCATGTCCGTCTTATCTATAACAGTACTGCTGCATGTCCGTCTTATCTATAACAGTACTGATGCATGTCCGTCTTATCGATATCAGTACTGCTGCATGTCCGTCTTATCTATAACAGTACTGCTGCATGTCCGTCTTATCGTTATCAGTACTGCTGCATGTCCGTCTTATCGTTATCAGTACTGATGCATGTCCGTCTTATCTATAACAGTACTGCTGCATGTCCGTCTTATCGTTATCAGTACTGATGCATGTCCGTCTTATCTATAACAGTACTGCTGCATGTCCGTCTTATCGTTATCAGTACTGATGCATGTTCGTCTTATCTATAACAGTACTGCTGCATGTCCGTCTTATCGTTATCAGTACTGATGCATGTTCGTCTTATCTATAACAGTACTGCTGCAAGAACTAAGGAGTTTGTTTCAGCTTGTGTAACAATATTTGAGTTTGGGTTTCAGCTTACTGTTGATTCTTTATAAATGAGATTTTCATGCATCAATTCAGTTCTGTCGATCTGTTATCTTTCAGGCTGACTGAGTTCTTCAGATTTATTGGCTGCACCGTATCAAGGAAGAAACAGGATAGCGGATGTGTTATATATGTAGCAAAACTCACCTGTCCTATCAAATTCCCAGATGTATTCAAGCGAACACCAAAAAAGAGAAAATAGTTACATACTTACAAAGTATTATACCTAGGACCAAGCCTGAGTTTAATGTGCCTGTCATTTGCAGAATGAGGTCCCAGAGGGTGAATTTAGTGATGCTAACCTGTATTCACCCTCTGGGGACTTCATTCTGCTTAGGCCTCATCTTCTCTGGAAAGTTTCTTGATTATCAAATTTCTATAGAAACTTCTTCACATGGATTCTATTTCTTATTAGTTTAGTTTCTCTATATCCCCAAATTAGCAGACAACACATTGCATAATCGAGGTTCCCAAAGGGTGTACATCACAATATTTACCATATGAGAACTTCAATCTGAGTCTATGTCTCCCATAGCAGATAAGGCCATGCAGAATGATGTTCCCAGAGGGTAAATTTAGTGATGCTAGACCGCTAAATTCACCCTCTGGGGAAATCATTCTGCAAATGACAGGCGCACTAAACTCAGACTTGGACCCTGCGAATCTGGTGTTTTCAGTTTGAATTGAACCTCGAATCATGCAGAAGATTCAAAATCGTATCAAAAATATATCAACACATTTGACCAATAAACTTGGGGGTTTGGACAGCATGTGGGGACAATATACTTGATAGTTATCGTTGTCTATGGTCTTTTGTTGAATACCCACACATACACTGTTGTATTTAGCTCCTATTTGCTACTTGAAACATAAATAATTTCTGTGTGACAATTTCCTATATTCATGTTACCGATTTACAACTACGGTGAAATCCAAAATCGAAATAAAATGTTCCAATGAGGGCAATTTTTTTTTAGATGAGGCTATGCTCTTTATTTTTCCGCCAAGAAGAAGCCCTCAACTGAACTATATGGATTACGTCTCCGGCCTTGTGTCAATCAGGAGGGTTAAAATTTTATTGCTGTGCCGACCCTACTCACATCCGTGTCCAGATTAGTCTCGCATGAATACACCCGCATTCTATCTATTGTCTAGTCAGTTTTTATTCCTCCTCGCCAGGACAGGATCGTTTCTATTTTCTCAAGGTTGTATCTTTCTGTGTTGCGAGTTTATCGACTCAATATTTATTGTTGATATTACAAACTTGCAATTTATTGTACCCGATAGTTAATTAATATTTCTCACATCCGAAACGGGAACTTTTTTCGTTTCACTGTATCCGTAATTTGTTTCCGTGTTTTCTGTTTTCCTCAAGTCGGCTTTATCTTCCAACAATTGGGATTAAGATGGCCATCTTGACAATGACTAAAGAGGCACATAGCTTACTTGTGGCAAAACCACATAGTGCATATTGTGCCACACATACGGCGTGATGACTATCATGACTTTCAATTGAGGACGCAATGTAGTACGGTATGCGATATCTCCTAATTTCGTGCTACACGTGTTTCACTTTACATAAGTTTCCGTCGACTCGCTTCGGTTATTTCGTAAGTTCCGTTGCTTTGTATCCTAATGTATACTACCAAATCATACATGGCACTGCTCTGTTAATTCGCAGAAAGTTGCACAGGACAGCCATATCCTCCTTTGTAATAATTTACATGAATAAATACGAAAGATAGTACTTGTTATCACTATCAGATGACAATTCACATTTCTTTCGACTGAGCGATCTGTAACATTGTTTTAACGATCAATACCTGCGAATCTACGCCCGCCAGTATGTATGAGCGCGTGGTCTTGTTAGACACATGGCAAATGTAATAACACATTACATCGACTTCAAGGTATTTAGAAAATTCTGCCTTGTCTATCACGATTAAATATCATATAACTCATTGTATCATCAGTACAATAGTTACTAACACTCCGTAACAGGGGGATGGTATTCGTTATCACATATATAACCACACTTCAAATTGATGTGTTGTCTGACGTTCTAAATATTGTGTTGCATTCTTTACATCCATGTATGTACAGTTTGGGTTACTACGAACTATTGTTCACCAACTGCAATGAAGTGAAAACTTTGTAGCCTGACACTAAGCCTTCTTACCGTAGGCTCTAATATGCCTCGGCATGGGCAAGCTTTCAATAATGTATTGCACGCCGTAATAGTTCCATACATTGTACATAACAATCATATGGTATCAGGGCCTCATGTATGCTGTCAGAACTGACTACTAGTATGCTTACATATGGTGCAAAGTTTTCATCCCAATACTGACATACTTTGCAGTTTCATCAGTGAATGTTAACGGCAAACAGCGAAATAGAAAGAATACATATTGTCACGTGCTCCAGATTCACTGCCAATAGTCTTTCCAGTAGAGACCATCACTTGGCTCACTAACTTCTATTTCCACATATATCAAAACGATATTCTGCCACATAGCTTTCACTCGTGTATGATGCGCAGTTACATGCAACACATTTATATTGTGCAGAATATCAGAAAGGACTGCATTTGTATTGTTACATGTCTAAAGCGAGCTTACATGCGCAGCGTTTATATTGCGCACATCTACTGCCAATATATTTCCGAAACCGGCCATGACATGGCTCTTCGTCTATTGTCACATATCCACTGATTATGTGACAAAACGATTCGATACAATCATGACGAAAATGAAGGCATTCGTATCTTCACGTCCGCTGTAAGCGCACTTTCCTAACGGAAACCGCCTAGTTCTTGCCTATGTGCATTCGGAACTCATCGTCCTCATATACGAGAAAAGACAGTATCTTACCTGTCATAGCAGGTAAGATCACGTGGCCAGTGGTATAACGTGATTTTATATTAACCTTACTTTATACTCAATAACCTAGGTTGTATTGTGTTATGTATATTAACCTTGCTTTGTTATAACTAACAGCATGTCTTGCAGTCGAACATGATTCGAATTTGATGGCCACACACCGTGCAGGTTGCTCATTCACGGGTGTATTACTTGTTATAGTTGGGTAAGGGCATATTAGTCAATGATTACCTACTTTGAGCAACCGTACCAGTCTTTACCTCGGGCAGGACCAGTTCTGGCCCCCCAGGTCCTGCTACGGCAGTGTGAACCAATGGTAGGCGGGTGCTGCAAGTGGTTGATTCGGGAAACCAATCTTCACGGGCGATTGCTCCGGCACCTTTCTCTCAGGTGCCTAATGGTAGTGGCAATACGATTATTAAATTTCGAAAAAATTCACATCGATATACTATTATTCCACATAGAGTGAAATTTCCATCAGTATTTTGATTTCGGCCTGGATTCCTGCCACGAAGATCTGTTTATAGGCCACCACAATTATTGGGCACCTGGGAGTAGCCTTTGGCGGCTGTTCTGGGTGGGGAAGACTCGTTGTCACGTGACGCTCTTGCTCTCATAGACATAGCGCACCAGCCAAATGGCCTTCTGACTCTTCCCCATGGTGCAGTGGCCCACATCATTACAAGATGGGGTCCAGTCGATCCCCTGGAATCGTAATACCTTCGGGATACATCCGGGCCTGCTCCTCCGCCGTCATGTGATCATAGTGGTATGTCATCGACATTTATTCCAGTTTGGTCAGGACCACCTGCATTTGGGGGATTCCATGGAAGGGGCTTCCTCTGATCAAATGGCTCATCAGAACTTATTCCCTCTGGCCTTGGGGGCGCAGCTTGATGATGCCCCAGAATTTGAGGGGGTGACCTTGGACAGGACATAGCTACTTATCCCAAATGCAAGAGCATTTGTCTTGCGTCGAACCATTTCAGAGTAGGCCTCTTCCACAGTCTGGTATCCCAACCTGATGCAGCCAATTCTGTTGGCTGGCGTCGATCTCGACATGCTGCTCTGCATCGCGTGGCGTCGGCAGGTTTGACGACGATGAGCAAGAATCGCGGGTCGACAGTGGGTCACCAGGCACACTGTCGGACGAGGATTCTGATGTTCCGCTGGTAAGTGATTTTGTACAGGATGAGGATACAGGTTGATATCTTATATTGCTTCATTTAATTCAACAATTTGTGATAAGTCCAAGTATTTATCTCAGTCAGGAAAGATCCAGCACTGTAGCCTTTGGAGGATGTTCTGGGTGGGGAAGTGAAGAGTTGTTGCGTGCCTCCAAGAGCTGCTCCAGCCTTCTGCCTCTTCCCCACGGTGCAGTGGCCCACATCTCCACAGATGGGGTCCAGCCACTCCCCTGGAATCGTACACCTTCGGGATACCTCTAGGCCACTCCTCCACCGGTAGGCTGAATGTTCTGGGTGGGGAAGACTTGTTGTTGCGTGCCTCCAAGTGCTGCACCAACCAACCTTCTAACTCTTCTCCATGGTGCAGTGGCCCACATCTCCACAAGATGGGGTCCAATCCCCTGGAATCGTAATACCTTCGGGATACCTCCAGGCCACTCCTTCACCGGTAGGAAAGAAAGGCTGAATGATCTGGGTGGGGAAGACTTGTTGCGTGCCTCCAAGAGCTGCACCAACCAGCCTTCTATCTCTTCCCCACGGTGCAGTGGCCCACATCTCCACATGATGGGGTCCAATCTCCTGGAATCGTAATACCTTTGGGATACCTCCAGGCCACTCCTTCACCGGTCATTTTGCAATTTTGATCATTCTGCTACATTTGATCATTTCGAAATGTACCCGACACTCGTTATGTGCGCCATCATAGATCACTGATGCTTCTATGCTTGTTCATCAAGTCCTCAGTGGTGTTCTCTAATCCCATATATACTGGTATGCAATGATACCTTGGATCATGATGGCGTTCCCTGCTCTCTACATTATACGAGGCTGGAGTACAGATGTGTGGCATGATCTAATGAAACCTCATACCTTGCTATGATATCTGCAGCATATCATTTTTATATCTGGTTTGTGTATCACAGGGAGCAATTTACTTTCGATATCTGATTCGCAAATAATCTCACATTGACATGATTAGATAGCATTTTTATAACATCATACATGTATAAAAAATTCCTCGCTATTACCGGTATCCACATTGCAGTGGCAAATCGCGATGCGATTCCAGTTAATTTGCTCCCTGGTGTATCATAAGCATTCTGATATGTTATGGCATACACAATGGCTGCATGTGACATCAGTTCATAATGTGAACTGTCGCGAGAGCGGAGAAGATAACAAAGAGAATAGGATGCAGCAAAGTTATACTTGCTCGGTTGTCTCGCTAGCATGAATTATATGGCACTACCTGGGATGTTTATTCCAAAAACAAGGGGGGGGGGGGGGGGGGGGGGGCGGTACACATTTGAGCAATGTCGTAATCTGAATTGGGAGCTCTTTCACGTAACATAATCATATCTGATTCATGACTAAATCACATTTACATGAATCCTGTTTCGGAAGAGTACATTCCCATCGAATTTGGATATTAATTAACTTTATTGCTCGTGCCTCCTCCTGGGCTTGCATTCTAATCCATATCGTTCAGTTGAGGGCTTCTCCTTGGCGGAAAAATATAATATTTATAAATAATATTACTTTTTCCTTAAGGGAAGCCCGAAACTGAACTATCATAGATCCCTCCCATGGTGGTGCCATTCCCAACCCCGCGACTCGCAAATCTCATGATTAAGTCGGAAATAAAAAACTGACTAGACAATAGATAGAATGCGGGTGTATTCATGCGAGACTAATCTGGACACGGATGTGAGTAGGGTCGGCACAGCAATAAAATTTTAACCCTCCTGATTGACACAAGGCCGGAGACGTAATCCATATAGTTCAGTTTCGGGCTTCCCTTAAGGAAAAAGTAATATTATTTATAAATATTATATTTTTGGCCTAATCTGCCTCCGCATTCAGTTGTGAAGACTGCTAAAGATGGAGTTCATACTACAAGAGCTCATAGGCTCAAGCCTTGAAATAGTGTGTCTGATATTTGCAGAATGAGGTCCCCAGAGGGTGAATTTAGTGACGCTACCCCGCACAGTGGGCTAGAGTCACCAAATTCACCCTCTGGGACCCTCATTCTGCTTAGGCCTCAACTCCTATAGGAAACCTATGATCTGATTGAAGTTTCCCAGTTGAAATTGTTCACCCGTTAGTCACCTCGATTTTGCATTTTATCTTCTGCAAATTAGGGGATATAGAAACTGAACAGAGGTAACAAAAACAATGTATTTTGAGACTATAGTCAATTCCCAGATGATGAGACCTAAGCAGAATAAGGTCTCAAGAGGGTGAATTTGGTGATCCTAGCCCACTGTGGGATAGTGTCACTAAATTCACCCTCTGGGGACCACTTTCTGCAAATTTAAGACACACTATTTCAAGGCTTGTCTAGGTTTATATTTACACTCCTACATGCATTCTCACTGTGGACCTTGAAAATGGATGACATTGGTTGGTTGTAATCATGTCATGTGATGTCGAGTGCAGGACCCAACATGTTATCATATTGTATGGATGTAACTTGCAATGGGATAATAGTTTATCACTCAAAACGGGCATTAAATGCTATTAATTTGCAATTTGAGTGTAAATATAAGAAATGGATATTGATTTTGTTACGTTCCATATAGTATGGATGCAAGGGTCTGGCATTTTTATGTGCGGAACACTTTCACGTCCCACACATAAAATGTCAGACCAACTTGCATCCATACTGCATGGAATGCAAGCAAATCAACATCCACTTCTTAAATGGCGATGAGAAATGGTTAGCTACATTTATCTATAAGATATATTGAAATGTATGTGATATACTGATCGGCTACATGAAGCTTGATTTATTGAAATGATAAAATGATTCAATGTAAACATATCTTGTTAGTTTAAGTTATTCTCCCGCATATCTCATTAGTTAAAGTTATTCTCCCACATATCTCGTTAGTTGAAGTTATTCTCCCATGGAAAGAGGCAGGATTTCAGAGCTGGGAACCTATATCGTAATTTACTCAAAAATGGCTTCAAGGTGTGTCACATCAAAATGAGTATTTGTCCAGTTCGGCTGGCTATGAATCCAGTCCCCGTATAAATATAACTGTTGAGAAGATATAAGTAAGTGACTTCAGTCACCATTTCTTGAGGTTGTAAAATGCCAAAATCTCCTTAAAAACAAATTTGTTCGACATCTTTTTTTCCAATATCGGAGATGAGTTGTTGGGATGGCTCATTAATCTAATAGCTCGCTAATATAGAAAAGAATGAATGTTGAAATTAAGTTCGTTTATACAGACCTCCGATTTTAGAAAACCCACTTGCGCTGTGTTGAGTGTACATATTTTAACCCTTTCATGACAGGAGCTGCGCCAGCATTAAAGATCCTGTGCCAGTGTATTCTCTTATATATACATAGGGAGCCTCACATATATAAGAGAATGCACTGGCTAACATTGTCAAGATAAATATTGTTAGGCCAATGTATTCTCTTATATATGTGAAGCTCCATATGGGGGACTTGGATATATAAGAGAATGTATTGGCACAGGGTATTCGCTAAATTTCCGGATGTGAGATATAGTGGTCAGCTAGGATTTGGATATGGATGGTTGTCTTTCTTTTTTTTGTGGATGGTAGCCCAGTGGTTAGCGTGTCGGACTTGTAATGGTGTTAAAGCACCGACATGAGTTCGCGCCCCGCCGGTGGACTATCGTCTCCACAACAGTGGCTTGGCCGGGTTAAGCGGTGTGTGTGCTATATAGAGCCACACGCTGTTTCAAATTTTGCGCCAAGTTGTGACCCTTGGGCAAGGTCACTTGTACTGTGCTCGCTTCGTCGTACCTATAAGAAAAATAGGGACCTGGTTGTTAGGTAAGTGTCAGCCGATCTTGTGAAGCGCCTGTAAGATGGTAGCATGCAGAAGACACGGCATTATTCAACAGCTGGGGTAATCATGTCAAGCACTTAGGGCCCTCATGGGGATAGGCGCTATATAAGTACTTATTATTATTATTCTAAATGAAAATTATGAAATTTCTGAATCAAGAAAACTTTGGTTTCTTCTCACGATCTTCATATATTATATCATTGGATATATAAACTGAACTTGTAAAAAAAAGTTCTATTTTACAGAAGTTCTTGGTACCTGAAAACTGAAATTTTAAATATTTTTAATGACATAAAAGTGTAGTAAATAGGGTTATATTTTCCAGCGTGTTCATGGTCCTTAAATATTGTCTCACAATAATCACTTGTACCAAATTTCAACATGAGCATTGTTCGGATGCGGTAAAATACGCCTGTGGTAATTCCAACAAAGGACCATAACTCTGATAATTCTGGTGAACCTGAATTCGAACTTGACCTGTATTTTGTGCAAGTAAACCCACATACCAAATTTCATTCCATTCAGTTTAGACTATCTAAAGTTATCATCCGGAAACCAAAAACGAACGAACGTACAGAATAACATAATACGTTCCGTTTTTTTAACAGGAAAATAAAAAGGATTTCTGGACAGATTTTGAGAAAATTTTGGCAACACGAGCATCTGGGGCTTAAAATTAGAAACCATTGGGGGGGGGGAAACAGAAGCTCTGGTATAATGAAATATATTTTTTATTGTAAGTTTAACAACTTGGTGCTTTGCAACAAAATTATATATTTACATATAAGAGTTCTGAACACTGAACAAAACATGACTCCTTCAAAACAATACAACATTTGTTTTGATCAAACTGACAAAACCGGGTCAGAAATAAAATAGAACGGAAGAAAACTGAAAATAAAAGTTAGTTACTGTATATAGTAATACATTATGCTCAATATAAATATGAGTTACTGTATATAGTAATACATTATGCTCAATATAAATATGAAGAATATCAATATATGGGATTGCTGTATGTAACACATTAAAATGCCCTGAAACTTACCAATAAGATTCACATCCATAATAGGGGGGAAACACTGCGATGGAATTATTAAAATGAAACTTTAAATCAGATTTTTCATCAGAAAATTTGTTTGAGATTTTATTCATTAAATTCTCTTAGATTCACAAGAATATATAAATAATTCAAATATTGAGTTAATCACCTCAAATTTGTTAAATAATCTTTCAGAGTTCTTTAAATGTTTACAAAAATGAAGTACTTTCAAAAAGAGCATGAACTTCAGAGATGATATTTAACCCTTTGAGTGCCAGGTCCGATTTTTGTATCAACCCATATACCCTGTGCCAATGCATTCTCTTATATATGCGAGTCGACCATAGGTCGCCTCGCATATATAAGAGAATGCATTGGCTTAACATTTTTTTTTTTTTTTTACAATTTTTTACAATTTTAATATATTTTATTATATTCTTTAACAGACTTATTGTGTAAGTTTAGGGCCGATTAGATCGGCCCCTGGCAATCAAAGGGTTAAAAATAAAAACTTCATACTCATCACACATTCAAGGTGACTATACAGTAAAACCTCTACAAACAGAACACCCTTCGGACTGGCCCTTCTGTTCGGTTTAGAGAGGTGTTCGGTTTACAGAAAATCGCACTACGATCGGAAGTTTTCTTATTTATTGTTATTAGGCTGTGCATCATTGGTTCAGTCATGATGGTTTGTATTGTCACCAAAACAGTTTTAATTAACCAGACATCTAAACTTATAAAGGATCCCTAGTATACACAAGCAAGAGCTCAGCATCAAGTATGTCAGTCTACTGCACGTGCGTTCGTTTGGTTGGTATCGCTTTTCGCGTTCGGATTTCGGAGGTAAAATTGATGTATTCGTTCACTTGTTGCCTAGAAAAGCCGTCCGATGTTCGGAGTACAGAGGTTTCGGATTACAGAGGTAATCATTAGTGACAATGCGCTGGGGTAAATTCGGGACAGAACAATTTGTTCGGAATGAAGAGGGATTCGGATTGTAGAGGGTCCGCTTTGGAGAGGTTTCACTGTAGTACATCTTCCATACATTTACTTATTTGCTGATTTCCAAAGTTAGCAATAATCGGCCCTATTTATAAGTTACTGTCATTAAAAACGCACAACAGATATGAGTATCATAAATTCATAATCTTACACAGTATACTGGTCAAGTGGTCCTGCTAATATGCTATGATGTTGGTGGTCCTGCTGAAGTGCTATGATGCTGGAATGGCAAACTGATGCTGTTATTTTTTCTAAAGTTGTAATTTTCGTGGTGTTTGGCTAATCCGCGCGATTTGAGAAAAAACCAGTGTGTGTATGAAACATTCAAGAAGATATATATTTTTGAAAAATATAATAATGCCTGCGCTGGTGGTTCTAAAACGACATGAATAACCATCTTGATTATAGACTAATGTTGAAACTATTATATTTTTCAACAACTAATACAATCAGTGTATTAAAAATATTTCGCAATAAATACGTTTTTTAATGTTTGATACCCATAATGGCTTTTCCTGGATATGTTCAGATTATCTGAACACAGTGAAAAAGGCAAATTAAAAAAATATGACTTTTTGTTACAGCATCAGTTTGCCCTAACAGCATCATAGCACTTCAGCAGGACGCAACCCCATCATAGCACATTAGCAGGACCACTTGACCAGGGGTGTATACATTAATATCCATAAATCTCTCCAAGTCGTCATCATCGTGCCCTGGATGTATGCTCTGCATGAATCCATATAAGATTAGTGTGAAATCGTAAATTATTATTCAGGAGATTTAGTTTTATAATTATTTATACATTAAACCTTTGTAAAGATAAAACAAATACTTCTGAATAACCCTGAGTTTAGTGTGTCTGTTATTTGCAGAATGAGGTCCTGAGAGGGTGAATTTAGTGACGCTATATATATATCCCACACAGTGGGCTAGCATCACCAATTCACCCTCTGAGGACCTAATTCTGCTCAGGCATCAACAGCTTGCTATGGGAGACATAGACTCAGATTGAAGTTCCCAAATGGTGAATATTGTGATGTACACCCATTGGGAACCTCGATTACGCAATGTGTTGTCTGCCAATTTGGGAATATAGAGAAACTAAACTAAAAACGAAATAGAATCTATGTGAATAAGTTTCTGTACAAATTTTATAATAAAGAAACTTTCCAGAGATGATGATGCCTAAACAGAATGAGAGGGTGAATTTAGTGATGCTAGCCTGCTATACGGGATAGCATCACTAAATTCACCCTCCGAGGACCTCATTCTGCAAATGACAGACACACTATAATCAGGCTTGATTAAACTGATTAACAACTATCTTCATGCAATGAGGTTACATTCCAAAACTCATTTCTTATGACTTTTCAAGGCATTTATTTTCAAAACCATGTTTTTTTTGTTTTGAATCGAGGCTTAAATTATTTCAGTATAAACTATGCAACTATAATATATATAATAATAAGTTATATTTGTGACCTGCCATATCAAATCCAGTCGTAAGTCGCGATTTTTTTACCCTGTGCCAATGCATTCTCTTATATATGCGAGTCGACCATAGGTCGCCTCGCATATATAAGAGAATCCATTGGCCAAACAAATTTTTACAATTTTAATAATTTTTTCTTGTATTATTTAACAATTTTATAATTTCACCCATACAGAGCCGCAGACGACACTCTTCTATATGCTTCTATATATGTGTGGGGTTCCCTGCAGGGTAATGGATGTTTTTTATTTTATGTCCTAAAAATTGTAAGAAACATTTATTTTAAAAAAATGATAAAAAATGATTAGGCCAATGCATTCTCTTATATATGCGAGGCGACCTATGGTCGACTCGCATATATAAGAGAATGCATTGGCACAGGGTAAAAAAATCCCGACTTACGACTGGATTTGATATGGCGGGTCACAAATAATTACAAATGCTTGTATATCAAATGATTATTGCAATAACTTGCTTCATATCTACAAAAATATAAACTTTTTACAATCTTTATTAAAAAGCAATGGAATTTTCAACAATGAATCACAGCTAGATCAGGGGAGATAATCGGAAGGGTTGGTTACCACCTACGGTCAAGTGGTCCTGCTAATTAGCTATTGTGTTTTTGGGTCCTGCTGATTTGCTATGATGCTCGAAGTGCAAACTGGTGCAGTTAACCCTTTCATGATGGGCTGCACTCATGCAGCATTAAAGATCCTGTGCCAGTGCATTCTCTTATATATGCAAGGCTCCCTATGGGAGACATGCATATATAAGAGCATGCATTGGCACAGGATTTTCGCAAAATTTCAGTAGCTCCAGTCATGGAAGGGATAAGACAATATTCCATTATTTTTTTCCTAAGTTGTAATTTTGCCAGTGTTTTGTTAATCTGAACGAATTGAAGAACAGCCAGTGTCTATATGAAACTTATAGAACCAGTATACAGTAATGCCCTAAATAATCGACTCCTTAACCACAGCAGAATTATGGGTAATTTTTCAGGATTTAGTCGGAAATATGGCTTGTTGCCATTTATCGGAAAGCTCTCGCTTATATAGCCATAACATACTCATGTTTTCTTTATTTGCATCGGGAAAAGAGGTGCAAAATTTTACTCTTGACAATATCGCAGCGAATGAACAGTCTTCTAACAAAATTCGTTGTGCATTGACAATAACAGAATGTCTCAATCGCTCCTTTGTAACATCATTTAAACTAATTGAATTTTAATTGTGCCGTCATGATTAATCATTCACCTGGACAATACATGTATGATACCGAATTAGTGCAACACTGATTTTGAATAATTTATGATTTCTATTGACATATTTTATAACAATTATGTTTTTGAATGCTTTATACACATAATATTTTTTCCACGATTTGTTCAGATTAGCCAAGCACCGAAAAAATGACAAGCTTTAGATAAAATAATGCTTCTAATTCTAAACAGCATCAGTTTGGCAGTACAAGCATCATAGTGTATTAGCAGGACCCAACAACATCATAGCAAATAAGCAGGACCACTTGACCAGGAGTGATTATATACAGCTGTAACTTCTGATGGAGGTTGCATGAATTTGACTGCAACAATCATTCAACAGATTAGAGAAGAGAATCATAAGTTGCCCTTTATATACCAAATAATCATTACAAGTACAGTAATGCTCTAAATAATCGACTCCTTAACCACAGAGGAATTATGGGTAATTTTTTCAGGATTTAGTCAGAAATATGGCTTGTTGCAATTCATCGGAAAGCTCTCAGTGAGAGCTTTCCGATGAATGGCAACATGCCATATTTCCGACTAAATTCTGAAAAATTACCCATAATTCCGCTGTGGTTAAGGAGTCGATTATTTAGAGTATTACTGTAGTCCCCTTATGAAATGTTCAGATAATAAGTTCACCTAACGACCTTATATCTGAACATTTCCCACCAATTAATTCTAAATTTGTATTTTCATTTTTTAACCCTGCCGTCTGCTTCCTGAACATCGCTCGAGATGAATGTGGGAGAATCCATTTAGTATAGAAAGGGTCACAACACTCACTTTTGTATGTTTATAAGAGCCTTTTATCAGGTCAGGCACATCCTGAATTCCACTATTATAGTGATATATGACCATAACATATTCATGTTTCCTTTATTTGCGTCAGGAATAGAAGACGGCTCATACCAGTGCACAGCCAAATTTCACTCTTAACAATATCGCAGCGAATGAACAGTCTTCTGACAAAATACGTTGTGCAATCTTTTGCGCCAGCTTTGTTATTCAATAATATTACTAATATATGCCTTTCTAAATATCAATAATATTACTAATATATGCCTTTCTAAACGTCAATAACAGGATGATTCAATCCTCCCTTCTTAACATTTAAACTAATTGAATGCTAATTGAGTTGCTTATCATGTGCCGTCATGATTAATTATTCTCCTGGACAAAATATATGTATGACACCAAATTAGTGCGATGCTGATTTTGAATAATTTGTGTGAACTATGATTTTGGATTATCCCTCTTTTATCAAATTCACAAAACGGTAATGATAATATACCACTATAATAGTGGAATTCAGGATGTGTCTGATCTGGTCATATACCACTATAATAGTGGTATTCAGGATGTGTCTGACCTGGTCATATACCACTATAATAGTGGTATTCAGGATGTGCCTGACCTGTTTATAACCAAGCCTTGAAATAGGGTGTCTGTCATTTGCAGAATGAGGTCCCCAGAGGGTGAATTTAGTGATGCTACCCCACATAGCGGGCTAACATCACCAAATTCACCCTCTGGAGACCTCATTCTGCTTACACCTCAGCAGAATGAGGTTCCCAGAGGGTGAATTTGGTGATACTAGCCCACTATGCGGGGTAGCATCACTAAATTCACCCTCTGGGGACCTCATTATGCAATTGACAGACACCCTATTTCAAGGCTTGTTTATAACAGTAATACTGACTGAACAACTTTAGAATTATTTCCTTTTGCCCCACAAATGAATGAGGGTAACTTATGGCCAAAGGTCAAAACTTTGGCCCAATATTTAACCAGTTGGAAATTTCATGCCAGAAATTAAATGACACAACATCAATTGTAAATTACAGACAACCCCCCCTCCCCAAAGGAGACCCTCTAGTTACGTCCCTGCAAGTAGTTCAGCTGATCAAGATGCATAGCTGATCAACCTTTTTTTATTTAAACTGCCTGACCCCTAATGTTAAATTTTGGAACCCATATTTCAACTGAGGAAAGGATTCTCAAGTTAAAGTCCAAGCCCTTGAATAACTCCTGCAGTCATAACACAACACTCTGCAGACATCACAAGCATATAGTAATGCCCTAATTAATCGACTCTTTAACCACAGCAGAATTATGGGTAACTTTTCAGGATTTAGTCGGAAATATGGCTTGTTGCCATTCATTGGAAAGCTCTCCCCGAGAGCTTTCTGATGAATGGCAACAAGCCATATTTCCGCCTAAATCCTGAAAAGTTACCCATAATTCTGCTGTGGTTAAAAAGTCGATTAATTAGAGCATTACTGTATGTATCAATATCTCCCTAATATGTCAACTATCACAACTGGCTACATTGGAATGATCACAGTCTATACAGCTGGTCTATACGGCTGGTCTATACGGCTGGTCTATACGGCTGGTCTATACGGCTGGTCTATACAGTAAATATTAAGGCAATATATAGATGCAAGCTAAGGCAATGCAAAGCTAAATTAATGTTTCTCAGGCCAAAATTTGAAAAACATGCGCACAAGTATATTTTATCCCTTTCATGACGGGACCAGCATTAAAGATCTTCTGCCAGTGCAATCTCTTACAGTTGTATATATGCGAATCTCCCATAGGGAGCCTCGCATATAGAAATGGGAGCCTCGCATATATAAGAGAATGCACTGGCTTACAAGGTCAAGGGGTTCAGAACCATGCATGCAGGCCTGAGAAACGAGAAATTGCCTTTGCATGGCCTGATGAATATCAATATTACAGCAGTTGACAAAGCTCCTTTTATATTAAATTACTCAATCCGATTAAGCACCCCTAAATTACTATTTCTTTGGCTTCGGGGGGTAAAAAATATTTTATTCGAGACGAGGGACCCACCCTTCAAAGCTCAGAGTGATCAGATATCGATTTTTGAAATTTGTTAATTTTTGGAGATGTGGTCTACTTCCACGTGCTCAAACGGACAAATTACAACAAATTGCAGTTGTAAGATGGATAACTCAAAATCAAGTGGTTACTATTAACAATAATAACTACTTGATTTTAGAGTTATCCATCTTACACCCGCAATTTGTCCGTAATTTTTTACCCCCGAAGCCAAAGAAATAGTAATTTAGGGGTGCTTAATCGGATTGAGTACCTTTAAATGGATGAGCGTGGTTTAAATGTTACAATTAATATCATACATCATTGGATATTAAATGGATGAGCGTGGTTTAAATATTAATATCATACATCATTTGATATTAAATGGATGAGCGTGGTTTAAATGTTACAGTTAATATCATACATCATTGGAAAGACCAGTTTATAATAGATGCCAAAGTTTTTGGTCAAAAATTTGTTTTCAACAGGTGAATGGTTTGGCCATGGTTAATTAATTCAGGTGGACGGTTAGGCCATGGTTAATTAATTCAGGTGGATGGTTATGCCGTAATTAATTAATTTTATGTTCAATCGGTAGCTCCAAATAAAGATTGCAGTGCAGCACCTTTTCATCTATGTTCCGTTTAGATGGAACTAAATGTTTTCCATAGGTCTCTGTGTTAATGTTTGGCCACACCCACTCTAAAATCGTGAGTTCCCGACATGCACAACTCATTAGGTCATGGCATCTTTTGTCACAGAGGAGTACTTTTCCAGTCACTCCTTTTTCAAATATCGTCATACGTTTTTCCACACTACACCACTTTTTGCACAAAATTTGAAAGGCTGATGAAATCATATACCCAGCCACAATCTACCACCATTTTTTGGACAGGAATGCATTTCAGACTAGGGAAAGCCCACATTTTTACATACCGTGGTTAGTATATTTCTTGATTTTGTAAATTTATTTGAAATATTATACGCCAACCATGTGCCACAATTATTTTAGCTCATTTTGGATAAGTTGATAATAAAATGTTTTGGAGCTTCCTCTTTCAAATGGTATATACTATGGCATATATTTTATTTAAAGTAATCTGGGGGTACGAAAATTAAGTGGGCCTTTAACCTTTTTTTATACGGAAGCATCATTGACGAGTAGTTATCCCATAGAAAATGTTCAGATAATAAGTTCAACAAACGACTATAGGTCATCTGTTGAACTTATTATCTGAACATTTCCCACCAATGAATTGGATTCCTTCTGCACTTTCTATTGTCTGTCCATATCTCGTGAACATCCCTCCAAATGAACAATACACCCTTCCAATGTAAACCTTTATAACTGAGTGGGAGAATCCATTTAGCATAGCAAGGTTAAAGGCCAAAACATCAAATTCAAGGAAGAAATTCAGAATAATCAATAGACGAGAATGTGTAGAAATAAAATAAGCATGAGGAAATAATGTTTGAAGTATTTTTTAGGTAATAGTAAACAGGTCAGGAACATCCTGAATTCCACTATTATAGTGCTATATGACTATAACATATTCATGTTTCCTTTATTTGCGTCGGGAATAGAAGACGGCTCATACCAGTGCACAGTCAAATTTCACTCTAAACAATATCACAGCGAATGAACAGTCTTCCAACAAAATACGTTTTGCAATATTTTGCAATATGCCGCAAAATATTGCAAAACATTATTTTGTTGGAAGACTGTTCATTCGCTGTGATATTGTTAAGAGTGAAATTAGACTGTGCGCTGTCTTCTATTCCCGACGCAACTAAAGGAAACATGAATATGTTATAGTCATATAGCACTATAATATGATTAATCATATATTATATATGTATGATACCGAATTAGTGCGATGCTGATTTTGAATAATTAGTGTGAAATATGATTTTGGATTATCCCTCTTTTATGAAATTCACAAAATGGTAATAGTGGAATTCAGGATGTGCCTGACCTGGTAATGGTCATATACCACTATAATAGTGAAATTCAGGATGTGCCTGACCTGGTAATGGTCATATACCACTATAATAGTGGTATTCAGGATGTGTCTGACCTGGTAATGGTCATATACCACTATAATAGTGAAATTCAGGATGTGCCTGACCTGGTAAACTATTACAATTATGCATTAGGAAGTAAATTTATACAATTGTACATGGCACTTTTAAGCCTCGCCGTAAGTCATATAAAGTTGGTCCCATGCAAGTCTGCAAATAGTGTGCCTGTCATTTGCAGAACACCAACATCAACTGAGGAACTTCAATCTGATCCATGTCTCCCATAGCAGTTGAGACCTAAGCAGAATGAGGTTACCAGAGGGTGAATTTGGTGATGCTAGCACACTGTGTGTGTTAGCATCACTAAATTCACCCTCTGGGAACCTCATTCTGCAATTGACACACTATTTGCAGGCTTGGTCCCATGTTGACAGAAACTAAATTCTACACATCTAGCATGGAAGAATATAAAAGTTTTAAATTTGAACACTTGGTTCTGTATTCTTTGACACACGATTGGTTCAATGGCTGGTATACTCTGTACACCTAGTCCCTATTCATTCTGGTATACACTGTACACCTAGTCCCTATTCATTCTGGTATATACTGTACACCTTGTCCCTATTCATTCTGGTATACAATGTATACCTAGTCCGGATCCATTCTGGTATATACTGTACACCTTGTCCCTATTCATGCTGGTAAACACTGTACACCTAGTGCCTATATTCATGTTAACAATTGCTTAGTTTAATATGTGTTAGTTATTTAACTTATTCTGAGGCAAATGTTTTTTAAAGGACGCCTTTCGCATAATGAACAACTAGTGATCAAAATTATGAATAGTAGTCGTAAAAATTTCAGACGGGTGAGAAAATAATTCCTTTCAAACTTCTTTCAACTCGCAACAAGGATTTTGCCGTGATTATTTTGTGCTTCATTATGTTTTTATGTTAAAGTGAGAGGTTGGCTCCATGATGATCCTCTATATATACTCAGTGAACAGAGCAACACGTTGCCCTTATTAACCCTTTACCCAACAAACCGGCCAAAACCGGCCAAATAAAGCTTCAACAGCCTAAAATATCTTCGGTCTGTCTCAATAACACCATACAAATATGGATATCATTGGAACCGGTTCATTGACCACATTGTGATAGTTACAGTTATGCCCTGTGCCAATGCATTCTCTTATATATGCGAGTCGACCATAGGTCGCCTCGCATATATAAGAGAATCCATTGGCCTAAAAAAAATCTTTTTTTAACACTTTTTACCATTTTTTCTTATAATATTTTCTACATTCTTTGACAATTTGATCATTTTTAATGTGTTAAGCCAATGCATTCTCTTATATATGCGAGGCGACCTATGGTTGACTCGCATATATAAGAGAATGCATTGGCACAGGGCCCTTCTGTTGGGTAAAGGGTTAAAGTGAGAGGTTGGCTCCATGATTGCATTTGCAGAATGATGTCCCCAGAGGGTTAATTTAGTGAAGTCTGCCAATTTGGCGATATAGAGAAACTAAACTAAAAATGAAATAGAATCTATGTGAAGAATATAACTTTGATAATAAAGAAACTTTCCAGAGAAGAGGAGGCCTAAGTACAATGAGGTCCCCAGAGGGTGAATTTAGTGATGCTAGCCTACTATGTGGGATAGCGTCACTAAACTCCCCCTCTGGGGACCTCATTCTGCAAATTACAGGCACACTAAACTCAGGAGGCTTGGATTACATAAAATGTTGCCTGCTTCATTTCTCGAAACTGTAATCGTAACTACGGATATGGAAAACACCAACTGATAGAAAGAACACACATTCTAGTGACATAGTACCCTTTTCTTAATTCTTATCAGTTCATTGTGCGAGAGGTGCCTGTTTAAATACAGAGTTGGACACTATGCTATTTGTTGTCCGATAAAGAATCAAATATCAACAATAACGAGGTAACAACTGGATGCCTGTTCCATGAAAATAATAAGGTCCTGCGAATATTTGATGTTCGATTTGTTAATCAATTCGGTCCCAATATTCAATTCGAATTCGGTTCAAACATTTTACTTTAAAAACCTAGTTTATGGTATCATTCACCATTATTATCTTCCATAAATTTTGTAAATTCAGATGAAAACAAAATCGTTACAATTCAGGGAGCCAACAATAAAGATGTTTACTGTGATGTAAAATAAGTTATTTCACACACCCGTATTACTACATGATGGCACAATTAGTGTGTATAATATATATCTAATAGCTTATATATAACCACCCTGTAGCAACCAAGAATAGTTCGGCAATGATATTTTATCAGTCACTGTTTCTGATGGAATCATGAGTTTTTTTTAACTGTTGACTGCACGATAAAGACAGACTTTCCTGTATGAAAATTACACTTAGTTCTGGACTTTCTTGCCTTGTTCGATATTTGATGAATGTTCCGTTTAATATTTGTTTCAATTCGCGAATATTGGTGTGTGTTCGGTTCGATCGGAAATGAAATATTCGCAGAGGCCTAGAAAATAACAACCAATATGTGTAAACATCACAACTTAATGACTGTCGAGAGCATTGAGAAATCTCTGCGGCACAAATAGAGGAATGAGTTTCCGTCGTACAGGAATGAGAGCAAAAATGAGAATAGGGAAGAACATTTTGAGGTATGGATACGGAGCGAAGCCGAAGCCACACAGGACAAGCAGCTGTATGAGCTGTAGTAAGGTGAACAGATGCATCTTCCTCTGTGGAACCCGTCTGATGTAGTGATTCGGTGGGTATGCGGACTGAAACAGAAAAGATTTAATATTTAGATATTATTTACATAGATTATTCTGATGTAGTGATTCGGTGGGTATGCGGACTGAAACAGAAAAGATTTAATATTTAGATATTAGGCCAAAAAAAAAAGGGTTTTGATTCTCGGGCATAGCCACGTCTGGAAAAAAGGCCCGCGTTGAAGCATTTTATTACGATTTTCAAATTGACCGATGCTGTCAAATGATAACACGAAAATGGGAAACTAGAAAAGAGAAATTAGTTATGTTTCAAACATCGAATATGATAGTCATACAAGGTGTATGTGTTGGTATTCAACAACAGACACTAGGCAACGATAACTACCAGGTATATGTTCACCACAAGCTGCCCAAACACCAAGTTTATTAAGTCAAATGTGTTTCCGTGCTGTAAACAATTATGTGATTTCCAATTTCGGGAACGCAAACCGGAAAGAAATATGGTGCGTATTGGCGATGTGTATGCTGGTTTAATTTAATAGTATTTGAAGTTTTTATGGCTAGCATGTATAGTTACTATAGTATAGATGGATAAATATTAAAGTATATAGATAGATATAAAATGTATAATCCCGATTTAAACTTTGATTGTTTTAGTTCCGTTTCCATCTTTGTTGTATTCCGTGTTTTATATACGCAGTAACAGAGAACGAGAATCGAACGGACCCCAAACAAATCTGTCCATGCGTATTCTCTTTAATTAAGTTTAAATTCACTGATGTTACTGAATATATTTGGCGACAAAATTATTCGAGAGCACCATTTTATATTGTGCAAATATATTTTTAATCGTTGTATTTTGGCGTGTTGGAAATACAGCATAATCCATAACCGAAAAATCGTAATTTTATTCCCAATGATTCAGTGATTTTAGAAATTAGAGACACTCGGTAGTCGGTGTCAAGGCCGTTAATTTTGCATAGATCATAGATGTACTAAACTGTGAATACTACCGAAAGGGTGTGCCATTGAATGCAGAAAATCAAGAAACAGGTAACTGAGGTGTGGCAGATGAAAACTAAAATTAAATGCAACAAACAGTCTATGACATTTAAATAAAAAATATGAAGTGTTTTCCATGTTACTGACATTGAAATAATCTCCCTATTTTTCACTAAATCTCCCTATTTCTGAGGACAAATCTCCCTATTTCCAATTATGAAAGTAAACAGGTCTGATATAAATAGATATATACTATAAAAAGGTACATACATATATCAAATATACCAACAATATATATATGATGTACGGGTAGTATAATGTGATAATTGGTCATTCTTTATAGTGGAATACATTAGTTTATATCAAAACGATGTTCTCCTTAGATTTTCTTAACCTGGGAAGGTATAATAACCCATGCAAACTATGGGCATTATCCCCTTAACAAAAATTTAAATAAAACCCTCGCTCCCTCATCGATTCTCCAAAAAAATTGCCTGAGAATCAAAACCCTTTTTTTTTTTTTGGCCTTATTTACATAGATTATTCTGATGTAGTGATTCGGTGGGTATGTGGACTGAAACAATTCTAACATTTAATAGATAATATTTACATAGACCCTTTCTTTACTAAATGGATTCTCCCACCCATTTACAAAATTATACATTGGAATGGTCTATTGTTTATTTGGAGGAATTTGGTAGGAAATGTTTAGATAATAAGTTCAACAGATGACATAGGTTGTTTGTTAAATACAGTAATGCCCTAAGTAATGGACTCCTTAAACACAGCAGAATTATGGGTAACTTTTCAGGATTTAGTCGGAAATATGGCTTGTTGCCATTCATCGGAAAGCTCTGGGCGGAGAGCAACAAGCCATATTACTGTAGGTTGTTTGTTGAATAGATTGTTTGTTGAACTTATATCTGAACATTTCCTAAGGGAACTACTCGTCAGTGAGCATTTAGTACTGTTATAGAAACGGTTAATTATGAAATCTTCAAATGGGTGTAGTGACTGAGTCATTAAGTACAGTGAAATAAGCATGTAATATGTCTTTAACATGTTGACTACCAACTCCCATTCAATCACATGAAAAAAGTACTTGCTAACTCGTAGTCGGCAGTCAACGTGTTAAATAAGCATCTTACCTGTTCTGTGAACAACAGCATAATTCTCTCAAACATTTGATTTCCAGAGAGTGCTGTAACTGCTACATACAGGAAGAGTCCGTACAGCACCGGAGTGGGAATATAGGCTAGCACTGGCATGATGAATAACGACACTCCGATCAGGATGTGTGAGAAAATGGCTGTCAAGCGTGTCTCCCGCACTCGGACAATGCTGAAAGTCAAAGGAAAATTCATAGAATATGTTAAGCGTGTCTCCCGCACTCGGACAATGCTGAAAGTCAAAAGAAAATTCATAGAATATTTTTAAGGATTAGAAACAAAAGTGTTTCAAATATTTTTGTCAAATACTTGGTGCAATATTTTAATTATTAATTATTTTTAATTAATTTTAAGATTGCTACATCTATTAGGTGGCAGCTAACACTGTGGAGGTCTATTTTAAAGATTCTTTCTTTCCCACATTAACGATGTTGACAACATATGAAGGAGTTTCTAGATTAGTGTGAAAAAATATTCATAATCACTGCTGAATAATGAATATTTATTTCAAAATATTCCTTGAATAACCCTTCCATGAATGGCATTATTTTATATATGCGAGTATCCCATATTTCTTGCAATTTTGTAACCAATAGTAATTACAATATACAGTTCAGATGGGATCAGCATATCACATGTAACATAATGGAATAAAGTTGCAATTCACAAGATTGAACAACGCCAATATTATTCATGCATGGAGAATATTGCCATCAAGTGTTGAAATATTGTGCCTGTCATTTGCAGAATGAGGTCCCCAGAGGGTGAATTTAGTGCTGCAACCCCACACAGTGGGCTAGCATCACTAAATTCACCATCTTTCTGCTTAGGCCTTATCTTCTAGAAAGTATCTATAGTCTCAAATTAACATTGTTTTTTGTTACTTTTTCCCATTCTGTTTAGATTCTATATGCCTTAATTTGCCTCGGTGGCTCAATCGGTTAGGGGTACAACTCCAAGCCGTTTCACCCTCCAGCGCTGGCGATTAGGGTTCAAATCCACATGTTTCCATCGTGGACTTTGTAACTCGAAATCGTTATCTGGTGGAGTTACCAGTTTCTCGCCGATGGCCGGTGGTTTGCCGCACATGGTTGACGAGTTTATCAGCCATTGAAATCACTGTTAGATTAGTCGCAAGTGTGCGAATTTCCTCCACCACTAAAACTGGCAATGTCGTGATATGGCCTTAGTGGCTAAAGCGACAATAAACCCCAATCAATCAATCAATCAATCAACCTTAATTTGCAGAAGATAAAATTCATATTCGAGGTGACTGTAAATGGGTGAACACCACCAACTTCAACTGGGGAACTTCAATCTGAATCTAGATCTCCCATAGTCATTGTGGCCTCGATCTCCCATAGTCATTGTGGCCTCGATCTCCCATAGTCATTGTGGCCTCGATCTCCCATCGTCATTGTGGCCTCGATCTCCCATAGTCATTGTGGCCTCGATCTCCCATCGTCATTGTGGCCTCGATCTCCCATAGTCATTGTGGCCTCGATCTCCCATCGTCATTGTGGCCTCGATCTCCCATAGTCACTGTGGCCTCAGCAGAATGAGGTTCCAGAGGGTGAATTTGGTGAAGCCAACCCACCGATGTGGGAAACCATCACTAAATTCACCCTCTGGGGACCTCATTCTGCAAATGACAGACACAATATTCCAAGGTATTATTGCCATTAACAACTGTATCCATATAATTGAATAACTCCAAAATATAAACTTTTTCATATCATTCTTCAACATCCGACATGAATTTCTCCAAATACAAAAAAGATTTGTCTCATTCAATCTTGGCGTCTCTTAAAAAAGTATTGAATGTTTACAAAGCATGATTTTTTTTGCGACATTGAACATTGCGATTCTAATTTAAACACGCAGAAAGCGCTAGTGAATAATATATATATAAAGGTACCCCATTGAAATATCCTGATGAAATGAGGAAAGAATCCCCCCACAGACAAAATAATAGTCCAGGGAGGGGGTGGGAATATACATGACAAATTCAATGACAGCTCTCAGGTTACAGCAACAAATTTCCACCATTTTGTCCTGTAGTGCATAGTCCAGATATACAACTCCATATAGTTCAGTGTGATTCATTCACCAACAATTAAAACTGAGAAAAAAAAAATGATGCTCAAACTTGAATGAATACGGTATATTGAAAAAAATAGTTACTCCCACATCATTTTCGTGCAGGACCCGATGGGGAATAGTCCCAGGTGACACATATAATCTATGACTGTGCATGTCCACAATGACTTAAATACAAACATGCACTCAAAATTAGCTACCAGAAAAGCGGGCGATGCGACACAGGTGCACTTGTTACATCAAAATGATGGATAGTTACCAGGTTTTGAAATTATTCTCTTTGTTCCAACATGACCTGACCACGAAAGAGACAAAAGTGATTCTTGGGTGTCTTTAGATAAATTGTCATGATTTTGACACATATTTGATCCAGGGTTCGCACTGCCACATGCCAAATTTGACAATGGCAAAAATAATTCACATTTGGCAAAAAATATTTTCATTTGGCAAAAGTTTTGGCAAGTCACTTATTAATTCCTCAATAAAGTTGAAAAATATCGGTCAGTCAATACCATTTATTTTAGGAAACTATAACAATAGAATTATATTAGTGGTGTTTGATATGGTTTCGGAAAAGTTAACACCTCCATTAAGATGCAGTTAATCTGGTAACCTTATTATCGATGGGTGGAGGGATTATCAATATTTAGTGTGGTGGTGGTGTTTACATAGCTAATCCTCTTGTGAAGTTCCCATCTGATGAAGCAACTCTTCTACCATAAGATTGTTTGTTTGATAAACCACAATAGAGATGCGAGTATAATTACTAACTAACTGCTTTCCTATCGATATCAAACACCGTTCAAACCGCGAGTGTCGAAACATAAAAACTCTATCAGGGTTGCAGAAAATGATACTATCAGGGATAACATTTGGCAAATTCTATTAGAATTTGCCAAAAAATATTTTCATTTGGCAAATTATTTGGCAAAAGTTAATTTCAGTCCAGCGCGGACCCTGATTTGATGAAGCATTTGATTTAATCACAGCCAGAGCTGAATCAAATGGAAGTTAACCCTTTACCCAACAGAAGGGCCCTGTGCCAATGCATTCTCTTATATATGCGAGTCGACCATAGGTCGCCTCGCATATATAAGAGAATGCATTGGCTTAACACATTAAAAATTATAAAATTGTTAAAGAATGTAAGAAAAAATGGTAAAAAGTGTTAAAAAAAGATTTTTTTTAGGCCAATGCATTCTCTTATATATGCGAGGCGACCTATGGTCGACTCGCATACATGTATATAAGAGAATGCATTGGCACAGGGCATAACTGTAACTATCACAATGTGGTCAAGGAGCCGGTTCCAAAGATATCCATATTTGTATGGTTCTATTGAGACAGACCGAAGATATTTTAGGCTGTTGAAGCTTTATTTGGCCGGTTTTGGCCGGTTTGTTGGGTAAAGGGTTAAAACCATGAAGATGCTCATTTTGATGGTACATCCAAACATTTGCTCTCAATTTCTAACATGATTGACGAAATAATAGTGATTACATGGATGATTCATCAAGAATTAATCATTTTGTTGGCACCATTTTTAGACACATAAGGGTTGTTGATTATTTGTTTTAATTAATTATCCAATATGATAATCCGTAGACTGACATAGTAAGCATGGGTTATTATACATTCCCAGGTCCAGAAAATGTAGGGAGAACTTTGCAATGGATATAAACTAATTTAATCTGATATAAAGAATGACAAATTATGACATTGTACTACCCGTATATCATATAGGGATTACCTAGAATTATATCTATTATATATTTAGGAAGATCTGTGTGTGTGTCTGTGTGTGTGTGTGTGTGTCTGTAATCGATGGACTCAAAAACGGCCGAGCCGATTTCGATGAAACTTGGTATGTGTGGGTATTTTCGGCCGGGGAGTGACATGGGCCTATTAATTTGCCCGTGCGACGTGACCTTGACCTTGAAATCGGGTAATTTCAAGGTCAAACGCCCGAATATCACGGGATTTCGATGAAACTTGGTATGTGGGTGTATTTTCGGCCGGGGAGTGGCATAAACCTATTAATTTGCCTGTGCGATGTGACCTTGACCTTGAAATTGGGTAAATTCAAGGTCAAACGCCCGAATATCACGAGATTTCGATGAAAATTGGTATGTGGGGGTACTTTCGTATGGGGAGTCTCATAAGCATATTCATTTGCCCGTGCGACGTGAGCTTGACCTTGAAATCTGGTCCGATTCAAATAAAAATACAGTCGAAACGAAAAGTGATCTATACAAATTAGCATAGAAAGTCTTGGTTCACTTATTCCGCTGACTAATTAGAGACTGTATATGTACATACAATGGATGATGGAAAATATTGCTAATTTATTGGTAATAAAAATTCAAAAAACATGGCCAATATAAACCGATTGTCAAACTGAGTTTTTATTGCGTTCCGGTTTGCGTTCCTGAATATGTGCTGACTGCAGATCGAAATATTCAACACAATTTACCTATAAACTTGAGGGTTTGCACAGCCTGTACTGATAATATACCTGATAGTTATCATTGCATATGGTCTTTTGTTGAATACCCACACATACACCTTTGTATTTAGCTCCCATTTGATATTTGAAATATAACTAATTTCCGTGTGACAGTTTCCTAGTTTCATGTATTGGTTTACAACTATGCGAGAATCTAACATTATTTTATACTTGATGTCCAGCAGATTTTAAACGGACATGGCATGATCAAACCCCAAAATTATGTATACATAATTTGGTAATAGGTATCTCAAAATATACATAAGCAGAAGATTTTCGAACACATTTGTCAATATAATGCTGAAAATATTGTTTCTTATGTTTTTTGATAAAAAGGTCAGCAGTCGTGTAAAATTGCAAATTTAGACCGTCACCATGGGGAGAATGGGAGAATCTAGACCGTCACCATGGGGAGAATGGGAGAATCTAGACCGTCACCATGGGGAGAATATAGACTGTCACCATGGGGAGAATCTAGACCGTCACCATGGGGAGAATCTAGACTGTCACCATGAGGAGAATATAGACCGTCACCATGGGGAGAATCTAGACCGTCACAATGGGGACAATATAGACCGTCACCATGGGGAGAATCTAGACCGTCACCATGGGGAGAATATAGAACGTCAACATGGGGAGAATCTAGACCGTCACCATGGGGAGAATCTAGACCGTCACCATGGGGAGAATCTAGAGTTGTCACCATGGGGGAGAATCTAGACCGTCACCATGGGGAGAATCTAGACCGTCACCATGGGGAGAATATAGACCGTCAACATGGGGAGAATCTAGACCGTCACCATGGGGAGAATCTAGACCGTCACCATGGGGGAGAATTTAGACCGCCACCATGGGGAGAATCTAGACCGTCACCATGGGGAGAATCTAGACCGTCACCATGGGGAGAATCTAGAGTTGTCGTCGCTCTATAACATTTAGACTGTCACCATGGGGAGAATCTAGACCGTCACCATGAGGAGAATCTAGAACGTCACCATGGGGAGAATCTAGACCGTCACCATGGGGAGAATCTAGAGTTGTCTTCGCTCTATAACATTTAGACTGTCACCATGGGGAGAATCTAGACCGTCACCATGAGGAGAATCTAGACCGTCACCATGGGGAGAATCTA
The DNA here is from genome assembly GCA_032622095.1 of Siphonodentalium dalli. Taxonomy (NCBI): domain Eukaryota; kingdom Metazoa; phylum Mollusca; class Scaphopoda; order Gadilida; family Siphonodentaliidae; genus Siphonodentalium; species Siphonodentalium dalli. The sequence goes on from CP136065.1 coordinate 248,812,668, forward strand.
GACCGTCACCATGGGGAGAATTTTCAGTCCATTCGGTCCAAATTAACAAAAGTTAATTATCATCCGGAAACTGAAATTGAGTCAAAATTTTAACAAAGGGCCATAAGCAATGATAAGCCCAAAATAAAACTACACAAGCATCAATGTATGATTTCTATTATGTGGAGCTCCGTGGTCCAGTGGTTAGCGTGTCGGACTTGTATTCGCTGTAAACACGTCGATATGGGTTCGCAGCGAGTCGCCGGTCATTGAGTCTCTACATAGCAGTGGCTTGGCCTCTGAGCGACATGCAATTGTCTGATTGCTCGCTGTTTCAAAACCCACACCAAGTTGTGACCCTTGAGCAAGGTCACTCGTACTGTGTCGGCTTCGCTTCACTCATGCGTTAAAAGAGTACCAGTCAGCTTGTCATACTGATGAGTATCAGAGCATGTTCTGATCAAACTGATCTGCAGCCGGTTCATTGGTTGGCTTGTACAAATGTACGTGTACCAAGCGTGTTAGAGCAAGTAATTGGTTAATCGCTATATAAAACTGGTCATTATTATTATTATTATTATTATATCCTGTTACGCAATATGCATATGACCTTGAAATGTCATAAAGATGAAACTCACATTTTGTATATATGACCTTGATCCACTCTTTCTTCGACATCAGCCAATGCACGAACATGTAGCGGGGAATGTGGAAGTGCCGCGTGCACCCACGGAAAACAGATAAGGGACAGGAGTCCATTGATAACACCCACGATAAACAGATCCCAATGGTATGCTGTACCTTTCTTCATTCTGTAAGAAAATAGCTCAAATTAACATGTGTCATGAACAATTGTAATGCCAAGAGTGGAATATACCTGTAACAATATGTGAAGAGAATTTGTCCCCACATCCGGGTTGTAACCAGCAATCTGATTGGCTACAATGCCAGATTTAAATCACCATGTCCCCACCACCCTTGTCAACAGGGTTAAAGAAAATGTGACTAAAACATTGGGGGTAGTATTATATAAGAAAATCCAACATCGGGGGTAAATGAATAACCCTTGAACTGGCAGGTTCCACCAATCGTGCATGTTGCTCTAGCAAGCCAATTTTGATGTCACCTAACCGGCTATTAAATTCATCTTAGTGGTATGAATTAATGTGGGAACCTATGAAAACTTCACTTAACTTCAGGCCTATTGTTCTGGGGACAAAACTGTTATCGCCGGCAACATCATGGGCTACATGGAGATTTGATACCTAGATGTCTCTTATTTAAATTCGACATCCAGATATTAAATCTCCATGTAGCCCCTGATGTTGCCAGATGTTGCCGGAGATAAGTTATATTATCACCTTAATTGTAAATGATTTTCTATTTTTACAGGTGCATAGTACTATGTTATTAAACTGTGTAAATTATAACTGGATAATATCCACGATATGTGGATATACAGTAATGCTCTAATTAATCGACCTCTTAACCACAGCAGAATTATGGGTAACTTTTCAGGATTTAGTCGGAAATATGGCTTGTTGCCATTTATCGGAAAGCTCTCGCCAATAGGCAATACAAATCAACTTTAATATTGCTTTTACCTCACAAAGCCAGATTAATTACATAAGGAAGTTGACTAATATTCAGTTTGTTTCAATCACGCATTGTACTTTGCTACATTTGTCCTGTATTCATATTTCAAGTTGAATACATTTGTGAATGTAAATAATAACAGTTATGAAGATATATTGATTCTGAGCATGAAAGAACTTACTTATTTTGTGGAGAATTGACAAGAGCAGCGGATATGTTCTGATCCATGAAGAAGAGGAGAGATAAACAGAATCCGAGTCCCATGGCTCCGAACACAGCTCCCAGAGGTAACTCTAACAGTGGAACCAGTGTAAATAAGTCAGACTGACGATCCGAGTTGAAGCTTTGTCCGACTGAAAGAATACAGATATTATATCAGCAATATGGTTCGACTGAAAGAATACAGATATTATATCAGCAATATGGTCCGACTGAAAGAATACAGATATTATCTCAGCAATATGGTCCGACTGAAAGAATACAGATATTATCTCAGCACTATGGTCCGACTGAAAGAATACAGATATTATCTCAGCAATATGGTCCGACTGAAAGAATACAGATATTATCTCAGCACTATGGTCCGACTGAAAGAATACAGATATTATCTCAGCACTATGGTCCGACTGAAAGAATACAGATATTATCTCAGCAATATGGTCCGACTGAAAGAATACAGATATTATCTCAGCACTATGTATATTTCTGGGCAAAATTTCAACAGGAGGAAATTATCTTAAAGGGGGACTGTACACTAAATCTGGCCATTTATGTGAACATCTCCTTTTATACTCAACAGAATATATGCAACAAATGAATGAATTTGAGCCATGGATTAGTAAAAATACACTTGTATGCTCTATGAACGATGCAAACAACATGGTAATTATAATGAATTTATGACTCCAGCCTTTTATTCATTTTAATAATGCATTGAAAATAGAAGACAATAGATGGATACACAAATAAAACATCGTTAGAAAGGTCAATACAATATTATAACATCGTTAGAAAGGTCAATACAATCTTATAACCATCGTTAGAAAGGTCAATACAATCTTATAACATTGTTAGAAAGGTCAATACAATCTTCTTTACTGCATAAACATACAATGCTATTTGTATGTGTTTGTGATAAACAATTATAAACCAAATCGGTATGTGATTCAAAACACCACATCTGTCTGCAGTGTTTCGTCAACATTTGGTAATAAACTCCAAAACTAGTAATTGTAACGTCATACATGTGCTATCAATATTTAGACTGGGAACATCTCTTTATGGCCGTACATGTTAGGTCTGCGACTCTGAGTATGCACCAATCAATTAGTAATGATACAGAATATCACCCAAAGGACATTCAAGTCGGTAACACATAAGTTCATTTGTATATCCCTGTAAATATTGTATTATTCCCAGTCACTCCGAAAAATTAAGTCTGCCTGCTAAAGCGAGCTCTGGGTGGAGAACGTAGATTACATCGTGCACGCTAAAGCGGGCTGCGGTGTTGATAGAATTAAACACAATCTCACACATTCTGATTACTTTGTTCTTTACAATTCACATAATGTTTAGACTTCTAACTGACAATATTAAATTCTCATAGAAAATATAAGTATACTAACTATTAACATCTTTGAATAAATATGAACCCAGGAAAGACATAATCACAACAGAAACAGGAAGTGCATAGTCAGCAAGTATCTCTCTTTTGCCTGCGTTCAGGTACGGTCTGAAAACAAAACAGAATGTAGTCAGCAAGAGGCATAAAAATATGGCAGATATTTGCAGAATTAGGTCCCCAGAGGGTGAATTTAGTAATGCTACCCCACAGAGCAGGCTAGCATCACCAAATTCATCCTCTGGGAGCCTCATTCTGCATGGCCTCATCTGCTATGGGAGTCCTAGACTCAGATTCAAGTTCCCAGATGGTGAAGATGGTGATGTGCACCCATTGTGCACATCGATTTTGCAATGTGTCGTCTGCCAATTTTGGGATATAGAGAAACTAAACTAAAATAGAAAAAGAAATTTTCTAAAGAAACTAAAAAACTAATAAACTAATAAAAATAATATCCAGAGAAGATGAGGTATAAGCAGAATGAGGTCCCCAGAGGGTGAATTTAGTGATGCTAGCCCGCTGTGTGGGATAGCGTCACTAAATTCACCCTCTGGGGACCTCATTCTGCAAATGTCCGGCACCATATTCTCAGGCATGTTGAGGCTAAAAGGCTACATTTAACCCTTTACCCAACAGAAGGGCCCTGTGCCAATGCATTCTCCTATATATGCGAGTCGACCATAGGTCGCCTCGCATATATAAGAGAATGCATTGGCTTAACACATTACAAATTATAAAATTGTTAAAGAATGTAAGAAAAAATGGTAAAAAGTGTTAAAAAAAGATTTTTTTTAGGCCAATGCATTCTCTTATATATGCGAGGCGACCTATGTTCGACTCGCATATATAAGAGAATGCATTGGCACAGGGCATAACTGTAACTATCACAATGTGGTCAAGGAACCGGTTCCAATGATATCCATATTTGTATGGTTCTATTGAGACAGACCGAAGATATTTTAGGCTGTTGAAGCTTTATTTGGCCGGTTTTGGCCGGTTTGTTGGGTAAAGGTTTAACCACAGCAGAATTATGGGTAACTTTTCAGGATTTAGTCGGAAATATGGCTTGTTGCCATTCATCGGAAAGCTCTCGCTAGAGCATTACTGTACATCAACATAAGAACCATTAGGTTCATTCGAATTCAAATACTAAGGTAGTAACTAGGGCGCTGCGAATCGATTCGATGCGATTCGGAATCTTTTGTCAGATTCAATTTAATTCAAAATCAGCTGTTCCGATTCGAATTGTATCGAATCATTGGCACCAGTTGCATTCTCAATGGACACTTTTGCTTTTTTGCGAAGATAGCTTATGATACCGATGAAAGACCACACACACAAACACTGTTGTAGACTGAGCTATACTATATAGGCCACCGAAGCATTGCACAACTGGTGTAACTGATCTAGCAAAATTTCATATATGTCGAACTTCAGCTGCGTGAATGTGATTGCTTACTGACTTCATTATTGCATAAGATACTGTTTCATTATTTTATAGCACAGTTGGTCACAACAAATGCGCACTTAATTGGTTAAATGCGAATATGATAAATTTATGGATAATATTTACATTATATACCGATGACTTATCGTCGTTACAAAATGAGCAAATTTATACAGGTACCGCCACTCAGTCCAGTGATATCTATATCCTCACTCTTGATACCACTGATGCAATGATTTGATTCGAGATTTGATTTGGAATCACTTGTTTGATTCGATTCGAGATTCGATTCAAAATGAAAACGCCTGAATCACAGGGCCCCAGTAGTAACTGATTTGCCAAATTCCTCCCTCTTTGCTTTCTCGTTTCCCTCAACTATTTAAATGCTACGTCAAATATGAAATGAAATCAATTTTAGGTACAATCACAAGAATTACAACAGCATCACTAGGGCATGGCAAAATATGCCTGTGATAACTCCGACAAATGGCCATAACTCTGGTGAAAATTAGCAAACAAAACCCAAATTCAAACTTGACTATTTTGGGCTAGTCAACTCACATACAAAATTTCATTCAATTCAGACTTACTAAAGTTATCATCCAGAAACAAAAATTGAGTGCAAATTCCAATATAATGGGCCATAACTCTATTGAAAATTGGCAGGTGGAATCCAAATATGAACTTGATCTGTATGTTGGGCTAGTAAACTTACATACCAAATTAATTCAGTTCAGACTTACAAAAGTCATCATCCGGAAATGAAAAAAGTGAACGGATGGACAGACAGATGGTTGGACAGACCAATAACATAATACATCCCCTTTTTTTAAAACGGGCGTATAAAAAGTCTTTCAGGTCGACGAAAATGTGGGTTTTTATTGGAGGTGGAACATATACCTGGAGCGATGAGGTAGAATATATATGTGGAACGATGAGGTAGAACATATATGTGGAACGATGAGGTAGAACATATATGTGGAATGATGAGGTAGAACATATACATGGAGCGATGAGGTAGAACATATATGTGGAACGATGAGGTAGAACATATACATGGAGTGATGAGGTAGAACATATATGTGGAGCGATGAGGTAGAACATATATGTGGAGCGATGAGGTAGAATATATATGTGGAACGATGAGGTAGAACATATATGTGGAACGATGAGGTAGAACATATATGTGGAATGATGAGGTAGAACATATACATGGAGCGATGAGGTAGAACATATATGTGGAACGATGAGGTAGAACATATACATGGAGTGATGAGGTAGAACATATATGTGGAGCGATGAGGTAGAACATATACATGGTGCGATGATGATTGCATGCTCACATTTTTGTGAAGTTGAATATGATGACACCGACCCAGAGGGCATATAAAAAGTCTTTCAGATCAATGAGAGTTGTGGGTTTTTATTGGAAGTACAGCCTTCAATTAGCTGGCACTATATGAACATGCGGGGATATGATCGTAACAATTCAAGCGCTCGAGTTATGATCCATCAATAGTATCTATCTGTTTCAACATACTACGTATTTCCATTTTGTATTGGTTGTCAGAACCGCTGATGCATTATATATATACATGTATATACGTGTGTGCAGAGACGTGGCGACAAGGGGACATGGAGTGATGAGGTAGAACATATAACTGGAGAGATGAAGTAGAACATATACATGGTGCGATGAAGATTGCATACTCACGTTTTTGTGAAGTTGAATACAGTGACACCGACCCAGAGCGTCCCTAGAAGCAGCACTAAGTATAACAGACTCACGTCTCTGTTACATTCCTCAGTCACGGATGAGAGAGATTCATTTAGAGCTGTCACATTTAGTACAGACTTACAGGCAGGAGCACTATAAAATACCTGAAAATCTGAAGAAAAAAACAGTAGAAACTTACAGGCAGGAGCACTATAAAATACCTGAAAATCTGAAAAAACAATAGAAACTTACAGCTAAAACAAGAGCACACATGGCAAAATACAGTAATGCTCTAATTAATCGACTCCTTAACCACAGCAGAATTATGGGTAACTTTTCAGGATTTAGTTGGAAATATGATTTGTTGCCATTCATCGGAAAGCTCTCGGGGAGAGCTTTCCAATGAATGGCAACAAGCCATATTTCCGAAAAGTTACCCATAATTCTGCTTTGGTTAAGGAGTCGATTATTTAGAGCATTACTGTATGTCAGTTCAGCTTAGTATGGGTTCTCATCTCACAATATATTAATATCTGATAAGTTTTCGATAATTGGAGTCACAGTGCAAAATGTCAAACGATAATCTGGCAACTTTTTATAATTTTCAATAGCACTGACATAACTGTTCTCAAAACAAGAGAAGAAAAAGTTAAATTAAAGATAGATTAAGAAATTTAGACATATGAACATCGTGGGAACTAATTACGCGAAAAATGCATAAAAATATGGTCGGGTAGCATGAGGACAATGTGAAAAAAACATATTTTGCCCCAGAGAATCATGCCGCGACAACTCGATCATGAAATTAAAGACATATTATGTACTTGTTCGGGTGCATGAAACTGATAAGTTAGTATTCAGGTGCTATGCCAACTGGAGGAATGTAGTATTCCACAAATATTGCCGAAAATCTCAAGCAAATCGACCGTACCAGTCCATAGAAAACATCGCCTAACTATGCTCAATTGTAAATATTTACTACTCGATTCAGGACGCATCTATCGGTGATAAACTAATGAAAACTATATCGCCATCGACAGTCACTGCATTTAATTAATATATAAGAAAGACGGCATGTGTGTTGTCAATTCACATATACATATAATATTTGTAACACAACTACTTTGAACAAGATTATTCTCCATTTCTATTTGATCACCCTACCGCAGAGTTTCACATCACTTTAAAATAGCTAGGCTACATAAATATGGTGATTGCTGAAATTACCACAACTGGTGACACCTCGGGTAATGAGAGCCCGTAGCAGCTCTTCCTTTGATTAATGAATGAGTTGTCCTAGTCACAGGGGTGGTGCCATAGGGCAGAGTCAGGGGGGGGGGGGGGGGTATAAAATTATGTTGTGGTAATTGTGGCTAAATGTTTTGAACTCTCAAATAGGCAAGAATAAATTTAATATTCTTCAGAAAATGAATTCTAACTTTTCACCAATTTTCGTGTCGAGTATTTATTCAATGAAGTTATTGTATTTGCAGTTAGGCCATGAAAACATAAACGGTACTTACTTAAAGCCAGGTTTTTAAAAGCATCAACAGAAAATGCGATCGAGATGAACAGAGAGAATATCTCTTCAGAAGATCTGTAGGAAAGAAAGGAGCATCAAAATAAACATGATTATAAATGCATATAATCTTAATACAACCATTCATAATAAATTATGTAAAGAGCATCAAAATAAACATCATTATAAATGCATATATAAATTATGTAAAGAGCATCAAAATAAACAACATGATAAATGCCTATAATCTCAATACAACAATTAATAATAAATTATGTAAAGATAAAAAATCTGTTTAATTTCAGTTTGTAGCCTTGCTATGGTTAACCCTTTCATGACTCGAGCTTCACTGGTGCAGCATTAAATATCCTGTGCCAGTGCATTCTCTTATATATATGAGTCTCCCATAGGGAGCCTCGTATATATAAGAGAATCCACTGGCTTTCAAGGTCAAGGTAAATATTGTTAAGCCAATGTATTCTCTTATATATGCGAGGCTCCCTATGGGAGACTCGCATATATAAGAGAATGCATTGGCACAGGGTTTTTGTAAAATTTCAGTAAGCTCATGTCATGGAAGTGTTAATTTTTTATGATATTGTGATTTTAAGTAACCGAAATCGGTCATGCTAATTAAAAGCCATTGGAAAAGTGTGAAGGTACATGTTATGCTGTTTGTAGAGGAACGGGTCATAAAGCAGACCCTCTTCTGTCGTGTAATGACCTTACTGTAGCCTCGTTTCAATTAACCGATGAGAATACACCATTTAATCTTATGGGGGGGGGGAAAATATATACCCCACTTAGCAAGACCGGTGGAAAATCTTTAATATCCTTAAAATACTGGGATATATTACTTAACAAAATGACATGTGTGTATTGATTTCAGTTACATGCATATCCCCTGTGCTTATTTGGTAATTGAATAATTAGTGCTCATTATCTAGACTAAATTTTTTTTTTTGTATATTTTTAAGCAATAGGATGACCGATGGTCGCACTACCATACTACAGGTATGTTGCTAGATATACATATATATGAGGTCACTCCAAGTTGGATTTTATGCGATGTAAAAACTAGCGTGACCAGGTAAGATATGTATAACTTGTAAACAGAAAAAATGAGAATGGCATATGCCTTGATATGTCGTTTAAGCCCATAACATATATTTGTACACTATGCCCAGAACACAACATATTAATAATACAGAGTTATGATGAGATCGACGTAAGTGGAGTATGTTATGTTGAGCTAACTGGATGCTCTATGTCTGTGAAAATAGTTATATATATCTGGGTTTTTTTTGTATATTTTGAAGCAATAGGATGACCGATGGTCGCATACTATGTTGGTAGATATATATATATAATATAAAATTGTCACCTACCTGGTAGAGTATTGCATCAGGATGCTCAAATCAAAGAATGAGAATATAAACAGGAAGAATGTATTCCAAAGCCCGACACATGCAAACATCGCTTGGAAATTCAGATCAAAGTCAGCACTGATGGTGTAGATGACTGCAATAAAATGGAGATAGGGTTATAAAATTAAAAATACCATTTACTCATGCCCCTTGATAAGCGAGATCACTGAGTCGCGGTCATATTGTATTCATCCAGCCCCCTGTTCCGCGGTTTAAGTGCTACAGGTCAAAGTTCGGGAGGTGCATTCCATATATGGAATTTTTTAATATTCATGATTCCATATATGGAATCATGAAGATTCCATATATGGAATCATGAATATTCAATAGTTCCACATATGGAATGGACCGCCAGAACTTTGACTTGTAGCATTTAAACCGCGGAACAGGGGCTGGATGAATACAATATGACCGCGACTCAGTGATCTCGCTTATTGGCAATTCTCCCATCAGTTATATAGAGGATCTCAAACGAGTTACTATTTTATACGGAATTTATCAACCGAGTTCACTAAATTCGATTTGAGCCGAGGTTTACCGAGGCTCAAATAGAATTTAGTGGACGAGGTTGATAAATTACGTATAAAATAGAACGAGTTTGAGATACTTTTTATCACATGATCATATAATCGCTAAAATTTTATCGAAAACAACAATTAACTGCAGCCAGCGATCATTGTCCCAAAGAGCAGCGTGACTTCATTGCATGCAACGATATTACACGTGTCTATTATGCTCGAATATTACATCGGAAAATAGTGCTAAAAAAGTATACACTGGAATGGTCTATTATTCATCTGACGGTATGTTCAGGTATTATAACCAGACGAGTGAGAGTACAAACGTAGGATTCCTATTCATTGGTGGGAAATGTTCAGATAATATGTTCAACAAATAACCTGAATGGTCGTTTGTTGAACATATTATCTGAACATTCTCTAAGGGAACTACTTATCTAATTTAATTATTTAACCCTTTACCCAACAAAACGGCCAAATCCGGCCAAATAAAGCTTCAACAGCCTAAAATATCTTCGGTCTGTCTCAATAGAACCATACAAATATGGATATCATTGGAACCGGCTCCTTGACCACATTGTGATAGTTACAGTTATGCCCTGTGCCAATGCATTCTCTTATATATGCGAGTCGACCATAGGTCGCCTCGCATATATAAGAGAATGCATTTTTCTTACATTCTTTAACAATTTTATAATTTTTAATGTGTTAAGCCAATGCATTCTCTTATATATCATCATCTGAACTACGCATAATTGTAAATATTTACATTTCAATTTGGGATGCAACAATTGGCGATAAACTAACGCAAAGATTTCACCATCGAGAGTCATTGCATTTAATTAATATATAAGAATAACGGTGTGTGTGATGTAATTTTGGATTAATATTCGTAAAAATAACTACTCTGGGCAAGATTATTCTCCATTTCTAATTGATCACCCAACACGAGTGTTTCAATTCACTGGTCGCCTTTTCTAGGAATTTTTAGCGCACTGTACCTAAGCTACTTGACCAAATGAGCAATGGCCAGTTTCTTAATAAACTAATGCATTTTATAAGCCAACAAGACAGATAAAACAAATTGCCATTATATGACAATATATCTGGCCATCATATCGCTTGGCAGACAAAACATGCCTGTCAGGCTGTCATAAAGATGTCCCGACGTATCGCTGTTGGGATCCAAGGCACCGTTCCGTTTTTTGTTTACGACCACTATACCGTGTTATGTTTCATTGGCGGTTATCTCATGAGCGTATTGTTGCATTCCCATATGGATAACTACTCATCAATGATGCTTTAGCATAGAAAGGGTTAAACTTATTATCTCAACATTTCCTGTGGAATAACTACTCATCAATGATGCTTTAGCATAGAAAGGGTTAAACTTATTATCTGAACATTTCCTGTGGAATAACTACTCATCAATGATGCTTTAGTATAGAAAGGGTTAAACTTATTATCTGAACATTTCCTATGTGATAACTACTCATCAATGATGCTTTAGTATAGAAAGGGATAAACTTATTACCTGAACATTTCCTATTGGATAACTACTCATCAATGATGCTTTATTATAGAAGGGATTAACAACAAAATTTACAGCAAATTACACTTACTTTCCAATGGATTTTATCGTATTATAAAGCAGTATTTATCCTATTTCCAGTTTTCACAATTTGACTTGCCATATACCTAATCCATTTACCAATTATCATTAAAATCATCGAATGTCAGCATATGCTATATAGTGTTTCTGTATTAATAATAATCACTCCATTGAAAACTTACTTTTTGTGTACAGAGCTAGAGGAGCGGTTGTTAAAAGCACTATCTGTGGTGTACCCCCAAACAAGGCAAACACCAAACCTCCAAACGTCTGTGCATATATAACCTTCTCAACATCTGAAATATAATAATAACTGTGGTGTACCCGCAAACAAGGCAAACGCCAAACCTCCAAACGTCTGTGCATATATAACCTTTTCAACATCTGAAAGATAATAATATAACCTTCTCAATCAATTGTCTGCACATTTATAACAGTCTCAACATCTGAAAGATAATATTATAATCTGTGGTGTACCCCCAAACGAGGCAAACTTTACACCTCCGAATATCTGAACATTTATAACTTTCTTAACATCTGAAGAAAAAAAAAATTCCATATTATATTTACAAGTCTTTTTCTTTATCCAATTTTTCAAGTTTTACAGTAGTAGCCGCCCCCTCTGCCAGCTCCCACAAATTTCATTGAGATCAGAGCATTACTTTTCAAGTTATGACATGAACAGATATTGAACGGACCAATAAGCCAACATTTCCAGATAAAAGATGAATAACTCTAGAATGGCAAATCCGAATTTAAAGGATTTATTCGGTCTAGAAACTACCAAACGCAAAATGACCCAAGTCCCATTCCAACCGCATAATAAATAAGCCGAAAAATTTTATAAATAATACCACCATCGATATTCGGAGATTTCAGTGACTAAACTACAGATGATGTAGTTGTGGACGAGCAAATTAAAAACACAGATTCGGAGCTGGAGTTTATTATGCCGACTACGATTACGTAATCGTATATAGTCAGCCGATATTAAAATGCGGAATCGGTTCGAGTGTGCGCGGTGTATATATAGATTACATCGCTCTGCGATGAGTTAGTTCAGTAAACCATGATAGCGTGGTTCACTTTGGAAGTCATTATCGTATAGCAGACCATATATTTATATTAATAAAGTAATTAGTAGCGCATATGATAGTCGTTTTTGCAGCCATTAATAACATGCCGCCGCGTGTTTGGTTTCTCAGTGACTATTCATCAGTGTCAACCAGCGAAATTGTTTGTACTATAAAATGGGACCCAAAGTGAGTGGTAATGGCAGCAGTCGATCGCATCAACTTTGTCACAAGAAGCTCCCAAATGTTGTAAAAACACTTGGCGGAATAATTTTAACAATATATCAGGAGTTTCGTTTGTTGTTCTTTGTAAGTTATTTCCAAATTCTCAATCATTCATATATTCGAATGCCACCATGCCACATACAGATCAACATTATATAGTACCTCCAAAAAGACAACACGGTTTGTAATTTAGAACGCTCTTTATTGTCTACAGCTTTTGGAAGACAGAAGCATGGACGCTCTTTATATTTAAATGTCACAATACCACATACCAAATCATCCATGATACCTCGAAAACAATCACGTTTATAATTAAGAACGCTTTTTATTGTCTAACGCGTTTGGCGATGAAAGCATGAACGCTCTTTATTATCTAAGGTATTCATTGGATTTTTTTCTAGACTATACAACAATTAAAAACTTCCTTTCTTGAAAGTCAATTTCTGCTATCAAAATGTAAAATAAAACGAAAAAAAAAGAAAAACAAACAAAAAACGGAAAAACAATTCCCAGCTAGCCTTCAATTAGAAAAAATGTTGTTATGCCAAAGTGCCTAATTAATAATTTTTGTAGTCTCGCACTTTGTTGTGTATTCGAGTTAATTCTTTTGTTTACCCACTATCTGATCATATCTTGACTGGAATGATTTAAGCAAGCGGTCCGCAGTCGTGCACTTCTCCACACAGAAGACTTTGTGTGAAGAAAAACAGAGGAACATTATTATGACGAATATATACATGTACTAGTATATTAACCAAGAACTTATTAATCACATCCCATTTGTGTTTAATTTGACACCTATAGTGCACACCGGTATGACACTATTTCAGTGGTATAAATTAGCATCCGAAATTTGTACCATACAACGAAGAAGCTAGAAGATCCAACTTGTATTCTTTCAGAAACAGTTCAATTTCGTTTCGCACTATATTCCGCTCATTGCATTTAGGCATAAATTAATATCATTTCACTCCACTTTTATCGCTTCAAATTACACTTTAGCCATCATTATTCCTTATATAATCTAACAATAGTTCATAATAAGCACACTAAAACAGTTTTTATTTAATGTCGAGCATTGTATTGGCGATCACTTGTATTTATCGTTCAAAGGTATTTAAATCGTTACGTGATTGGCATAATTATTTTAAGCTCCGCCCACCGCTGTCACGGTAAGCAAATCAGGTAAACTTAACGCGTCTATCATGCAGCTGATCATCATGTGACTGTGTTTTAGTCATGTGATCGCACTAATCAGTCATGTGACTTACCTGAGTAATATCTTCGGATTTTTCTGCGATTGTTTTTTTAATATCATAATAATAAATACATTATCTGCTCGATTTTCAATTTTCTTGGCGAAATGGGTCTGTTAGACATATATAATTAATATTATGACGATAAAAAAAAATCTTTTTTTAACAAAAAAATTCCTTTAACGATTGAACCCTCTGTTGAATGCCCTCATAGTAATGAACATCCATACCATTACACTGAGATCCAAGAACTAGTGTTCAAGTTATGACATGAACAGACATCCCAACATTTGGGAGATATGTGACTATTGAGTTATGTGGCTAAAATAATTATGTGCCTACAAAATTTATTTGGCTACCAAGTAGTTGATAAAATTGTATATGGCTATCAATTAGTTTATAGTGATCAAATTTCAGATTATGCAATCAGAAAATGTAGGAATTAAAGCAGAAGTAGCTGATTGAAACTCAAAAACTTGTAAACAGCAACTAGAACAGTGAAATTGGAGAAACTGACAGGTCCGTGATTGGGTGACTCGCCATATAACTGACTGAACACCTCCTATTAACAAATCATGGATGTCTATATCTATGGATTTATTGTTTCCAACTTTTGAGTGACTACAAAATTAAATATGCTGTTTGGGCCAAATAGATCATTTTTGAGGGTTCATCTCAACACTGTTACATGGCTAGCCATGTAACGGAATATAACCACTTAACTATCCATTTTTCTTAAAGTTGGCCACATAAATGTCCGATGTAAGCATGGATGGATGGACGGAACCATGGCTAGACAGACGGACAGGTGCAAAACAGTATACCACCAGAGGTATAATTAATACTTACTGAGAATGCCTGATGTATTGCTTGCGTTTAGGACTCCAAATGCTATCGATGGCATGATAATGGCGAAGTAAAGGAAGAATGTGGTTGATGTTGTTTTCTGTAATGTCCTTGGACCAAATAAACCTGCAATGATATTTTACAACTTAAGAAATAAAATCTTGATTTATCAATTATTTCGCAGAGATTCATAAGCAAGTGATCCTTCATTTGCAATTTAAAACAAAATTCAGATGCACAAATTAAACTTGAGCATAAGGATCAGCCCAGACCTGGTAATCTTGTGCGCACATTTCCAATCTTGCATACACCACTCTCGCAACTTGAATTAGCATAAGGAAATTTTCGCCAAATAACAAAGTCCCAATTCCTGAATAATGCTGACATAATTCGTGTTTGATGCTGAAGTAATTCGTGTTTGATGCTGAAGTAATTTCGCGTTTGATGCTGAAGTAATTCGTGTTTGATGCTGACATAATTCATGTTTGATGTTGACGTAATTCGTGTTTGATGCTGACATAATTCGTGTTTTATGTTGATGTAATTTGTGTTTGATGCCGACGTAATTCATGTTTGATGTTGCCTCACAGTGCTTGCCAGGTGAGTAACATAGATACATGCAAAATTAACTGCCATGATCAACAAAATGCAAAATAAGTGCGTGTACCTGGCGGTTAAACAGGCTCAAAATCAAAATATTTCATTGAAAGTTATAGTTTAAAGAGTTCTATTTTATTGACCCTTTATGAAGTTACAGTAATTGTGGTTAGAGTCAGGTTTATGGCTAGGAACTTAGGAATAGGGTCCCGATTGTCCACTCCAGGTTGGGGTCAGGGTTGTGGTTTCCATGCAGCGCCGTTAGGGTCCCATCGGATCCGGTCCTGGTTATGGTGAAGTTTCGGGTCACGTACCGACCTGATACGTAACATACTGTCTGTGTAATCGGATATATAATGTAACATACCGTCCGTGTAATCGGATATAGACAGAACACAATGTGCATCTTAATCGAGACTCTTTTACCGAATGAGTTGTGGATGGTGCAAGGATATATTTCGCGAGAGCGTAGCTCGAGCAAAATGTAACTATGCACCATCCACAACAAGTTTGATAAATAATTTGAGATTATGATGCAAGTTGTGTTCTGTATTTATTCTACACCGTTGCGTCAGATAAATTAAATCCATTACTGTCACCTTCATTGATACTATGGCTACCTTTATTCTGATTTAACCCTGATGAATAACCAGTAATGACCGGGCACCACCCGAAGCAGATCATTGATGTAATGTACGTCATCTTTCTTGGAAACAACGTCAACAAGAATAGTTCAGACTTGTATTCCACTAGAGGTATACAATAATCTGCATTCAATGGTTGATACCCAAGTGAATACATGTGCCTCAAGTCAATTGGTGTGCAATAAATATAATGTAACATGCCGTCAACTGATAGGAGAATTTATTTACTATAGAAAGGGATGGTGTAATCAGATATATAATGTAACATCCCATCTGTTAATCAGATATATAATGCAACATACCGTCTGTATAATCAGATATATAATGTAAGATACCGTCTGTATAATCAGATATATAATGTAACATACCGTCTGTATAATCAGACATATAATGTAAAATACCGTCTGTATAATCAGATATATAATGTAACATACCGTCTGTATAATCAGATATATAATGTAAGATACCGTCTGTATAATCAGATATATAATGTAACATACCGTCTGTATAATCAGATATATAATGTAATATACGGTCTGTATAATCAGATATATAATGTAACATACCGTCTGTAAAATCAGATATATAATGTAACATACCGTCTGTTAATCAGACATATAATGTAACATACCGTCTGTATAATCAGATATATAATGTAAGATACCGTCTGTATAATCAGATATATAATGTAACATACCGTCTGTATAATCATATATATAATGTAAGATACCGTCTGTACAATCAGATATAGAGGATCTCACATGAGTTTCTATTTTATACGGAATTTATCAACCGAGTTCAATAAATTCGATTTGAGCTGAGGTTTACCGAGGCTCAAATAGAATTTAGAGGACGAGGTTGATAAATTACGTATAAAATAGGACGAGTGTGAGATACCTTTTATCACATGATCAAATAAACCCGAAGCAACGCGAAATATTCATCGAAAACAACAATCATAAACTACAGCGATCGCAAGTTATTTGAAGAACGCCGTGACGTCATCGCACGCGCTGATATTAAACGTGTCTATTACCGATAATTATGAAACTGCTTTTATGGCCAAATTATGTGATAAATATAATGTAACATACCGTCTGTACAATCAGATATATAATGTAACATACCGTCTGTATAATCAGATATATATAATGTAACATACCGTCTGTATAATCAGATATATAATGTAACATACCGTCTGTATAATCAGATATATAATGTAACATACCGTCTGTATAATCAGATATATAATGCGGCAGTCTTCTCTTAAGGTCTTCTCGTATACCTTTCATGAAATTACATCTGCAACCGCTCTGAAAAAAACAAAACAAAAGATTAAAATTGTTAAACCGTATTACGTGTCCCTTTTGAAACCTAATATGGATTTAATTCACTATTAAGTTATAACAATGTTTCAAACATTTTAGATGATATTTTATGTTTGGTCTGTTGAAGCATTGGCAAGAAGCAGAATATTTGCACAAGGCTGCAGGTATAAATTAAATGTATCTCTTGGTTTTAGAACTGGCTATTAATGAATTTCTCCACCAAAATGAACATATTATTTTGCTAAATGATGAATGTATTTGCAACATACATGTAATTAGATATTATTAAAGACATATTGCGGACTTAATTCATCAAATAAATTAAAACCCATTAGTTAGTATCCAAACACTATCCCCACAGGAAGAATATAGCAATGAACTAAGATCATAGAAATTTCCATCCATATGCAGAGCATTTAACCAACTGACAATTTTTTGGTTCGATTAGAATCTTTAGATTGGTCTGTCGAAATTTGATTTTTTTTATTCCGGACATGCATGATAATGCAAAATTGGATCGTAACTGATTATTGTCTGCATTGTATTTTATCTATGTATACTTGTAATTACAGTACGTTCAAATATTCAGAACAAACCCTGGAGAGTTCTAATTTGAATATAGTGTATATACGTTTTCTCATGAATTAAGCATTACTTACTTACTTTTACTATGATTTCTCTGTTTTAATAACTACCTTATTCTTATTACTGATTTCTCAGTTTTGATAAGTACAGAATACATATCCATTAATTCTGTTTTGATAAGTAGAATATACTTATTCATTATTACAGTACCGGTATACTTATTCATTATTTCTCTGTTTTGATAAGTACAGTATACTTATTCATTATTTCTCTGTTTTGATAAGTACAGTATACTTATTCAGTATTTCTCTGTTGGTTTGATAAGTACAGTATACTTATTCAGTATTTCTCTGTTTTGATAAGTACAGTACACTTATTCAGTATTTCTCTGTGAACAGTTATTATAACCAAACAGGTCAAACCTTGGAAGGCAAATTATCTACGTTAAGTATGTCTATTATCTACGTTATGTATGTCGATTATCTACGTTAAGTATGTCTATTGCAAGTTTTTGTAATAAACTTTGGTTTAAACATTATTACATTTCATTTCATCACAAATATGACATGAAATACAAGTGAATTTATTAACATGAAGGAGGTGTTATACGAATAAAGGGATTTACCAACAAGCGTTGGATGCTTTATAATGTGGTAACAACTCACTAAAAACAAATAGAAACTGAAATACAAGTGAATTTATTAACATGAAGGAGGTGTTATACGAATAAAGGGATTTACCAACAAGCGTTGGATGCTTTATAATGTGGTAACAACTCACTAAAAACAAATATAAACTGAAATACAAGTGAATTTATTAACATGAAGGAGGTGTTATACGAATAAAGGGATTTACCAACAAGAGTTGGATGTGGAGACAACCCTTCAGGAATGAAGAGCGTTTACATCATAAATATCGAGAAGTGAAGTGAAAAAGAAATATAAAATAGAACATTAAACAGTATGTTGTAAAACATAAGCATGAACTTTAGATATCAAGCCTTGATACAGTGTCTGTCATTTGCAGAATGAGGTCCCCAGAGAGTGAATTTAATGACGTCACCAAATTCCCCCTCTGGGGACTTCATTCTTCTTAGGCCTCAAATGCTATGGGAGACCTAGGATCATATTGTAGTTCCACAGTTGAAGTTGGTGATGTTCACCTCGATGTGCATTTTATCTTCTGCAAAATAGGGGATATAGAAACTGAACAGAAACGGAAAAAATAACTAAAAACAATTTTAATTTGAGACTATAGATACTTCCCAGAAGATGAGGCCTAAGCAGAATAAGGTCCCCAGAGGGTGAATTTAGTGATGCTAGGCTACAGTGCTGGGTAGCGTTACTAAATTTACCCTCTGGGGACCTCATTCTGCAAATGACAGACACACTATTTCAAGGCTTGTTTGATAAGAATAATGAATCTCAATATGATACATGTATTTAACCCTTTACCCAACAGAACGGCCCTGTGCCAATGCATTCTCTTATATATGCGAGTCGACCTTAGGTCGCCTCGCATATATAAGAGAATGCATTGGCTTAACACATTAAAAATTATAGAATTGTTAAAAATGGTAAAAAGTGTTAAAAAAAGATTTTTTTTAGCCCAATGCATTCTCTTATATATGCGAGGCGACCTATGGTCGACTCGCATATATAAGAGAATGCATTGGCACAGGGCATAACTGTAACTATCACAATGTGGTCAAGGAGCCGGTTCCAATGATAACCATATTTGTATGCTTCTAACCGTTCTATTGAGACAGACCGAAGATATTTTAGGCTGTTGAAGCTTTATTTGGCCGGTTTTGGCCGGTTTGTTGGGTAAAGGGTTAAGAAATGAATGAAGTTTGTGTGTGTGTTATTGAAGGGTATGGAGCTGTGGTCACTGGGAACATTGTGTGAACAGTGAAGCAGTTCGCACAAAAAGTGCCCCAACAGCTACAGCGATATACCCCTCTATAAAACACACTCAAACTACATTCATTTCTTATATCTACACAAATTTTATCTCCATGAATTGTCAGAATTCTTGGGTTCTGGAGGGGACAAATTCAAGCAAATATCCATATATACAAGTAGGTTATCAGTGATCACCACAATGTGGGTTTCCGATCCTGGGAGCCGACATGGTGGTGATAACCAAATTTATCTTACAATTCATTTAACAGAATATTAAATGAAAGGTACTTTGGCAGATGAACTATGCTGTTTTGCATATATACAGTTGACATCATTGTGCATCACTGCGAAGTATTACCTCATCAACGATTTACTGTGTCAAAATAGGTCCATTTGTACATACGCGTTGAAAAACCTGTTTTCGTAGAATGCAACCGATTTTGAATTTTTTTTTCATCAGTTGATTTGAAATAACAAATGTATATGTCGGATGTTGTAAAAAGAAAAGAAATAATTTAAGACAATTGCTCATAAAAATCATTGTTTTTTTTAAGAAATGAAGCGAGTTTCTCCACAACTCCCATGCATTCAATGTTGCCATCCTAGATACGGCTTGTTGCCATTCAGGATAAATAATCGGTAACTGACTTAGTTATTTCTGAATGTATTTGAGGAAAAAGAAGCCAATCGTAATTTGTGAGATAAATCCAGGTATATTACTCAAAACCGCAGGTATTAATTATTTTAATTTTTGAGTAGGATATCCTGACTTCATAGAATTCATTTCTCAGAATAGTGTCCATTAGGTTATGATGCTATATGTCAATATGCGACAAACAATTTCATAGAATAGCATGGAAATGGCAGAAGAATTTCATAACACAAAATTCATAAGAGCCCATTTACCCATTATGATGAAACAATGAAGGAAACACAAAATGGATACCAGTGCAAGCGAAAGCAAGAAAAAAGTTGTTTAGACACGTTCATACTCACTGGCCTATCCAGTTTAGACTGAGAGCAAACAAAATATAATTCATAACATATTTATTAGTTGATTAGAGAGAAAACAAAAACGAAACAGGAATACATGTAATACTCAGAGCTAAAAATTAAATAATGGTTTACTAGAAATTAATATTCAGGTTTTGGGACCATGCGTGCGGACCAGGTTTTGGGACCATGTGTGCGGGCCAGGTTTTGGGACCATGCGTGCGGGCCAGGTTTTGGGACCATGTGTGCGAGCCAGGTTTCGGGACCATGCGTGCGGGCCAGGTTTCGGGACCATGCGTGCAGGCCAGGTTTTGGGACCATGTGTGCGAGCCAGGTTTCGGGACCAATGCGTGCAGGCCAGGTTTTGGGACCATTCATACGGGCCAGGTTTCGGGACCATGCGTGCGGGCCAGGTTTCGGGACCAATGCGGGCAGGCCAGGTTTTGGGACCATGCATGCGAGCCAGGTTTCGGGACCATGCGTGCGGGCAAGGTTTTGGGACCATGTGTGCAAGCCAGGTTTCGGGACCAATGCGTGCGGGCCAGGTTTTTGGACCATGCGTGCGGGCAAGGTTTTGGGACCATGTGTGGAAGCCAGGTTTCGGGACCAATGGGTGCGGGCAAGGTTTTGGGACCATGTGTGCAAGCCAGGTTTCGGGACCAATGCGTGCAGGCCAGGTTTTGGGACCATGCGTGCGGGCAAGGTTTTGGGACCATGCGTGTGGGCCAGGTTTCGCGACCATGCGCATAGGTCTGAGAAATGCAAATTTGACTTGGTGTGGCCTTAATGACATATTTTCTGCCACCTTGACCAATTATCTACATTGCTTAGACAAGACGAACCCCTGTTATTGTTTTTACCCTTTAATAAGCAATTAGGATTAATTATCAATCTAATTACCGGTGCTTCATCAAAGAACACATAGAATTTCTTTCTGTATTGTCTGCTAATAATACTGTCTGATCTAGATTTCGGCATGTCTGACTTGTAGACTAATAACAGTCGCAAAGAGTCAAATCAATCTCAAAGTTATTTCCATAGATTCGCATCCACTGTGCAGCATGTTTTCTCTTCAACATGGAATCCCTTAATATTTTCATTCTGACAATGCCCCAGCTGAACCCACTATAAATACCCTAGCTGAACCCACTATAAATACCCTAGCTGAACCCACTTATAAATACCCTAGCTGCAGCCACTATGAATGCCCTGGCTGCAACCACTATAAATGCCCTGGCTGAACCCACTATAAATGCCCTGGCTGCAGCCACTATAAATGCCCTAGCTGAACCCACTATAAATGCCCTGGCTGAACCCACTATAAATACCCTGGCTGCAGCACAATAAATGCCCTAGCTGAACCCACTATAAATGCCCTTGCTGCACCCACTATAAATACCCTAGCTGAACCCAATATAAATGCCCTGGGTGCAGCCACTATAAATGCCCTGGCTGCACCCACTATAAATGCCCTAGCTGAACCCACTATAAATGCCCTTGCTGCACCCACTATAAATGCCCTAGCTGAACCCACTATAAATGCCCTTGCTGCAGCACAATAAATGCCCTAGCTGCACCCACTAATGACTTAGCTGCACGTCGCTGACACGTGTTTACAGATTTGATTTATACGTTGTGTTAAGTAACATGTGTCTGGCTCCCGTATACCAACTAATAGAGTTATGTCCCACCCAATTTTAAAGGGAACAAACACATTATTCAATAACCAAACACCAGCGCTGGATAATATAACATGATAATATTACATCCAACACCACATCCTATATCCCCAATCCGGTGCTTATACAAGTATATTACATCCAACACCACATCCTATATCCCCAATCCGGTGCTTATACAAGTATATTACATCCAACACCACATCCTATATCCCCAATCCGGTGCTCATACATGTATATTACATCCAACACCACATCCTATATCCCAAATCCGGTGCTTATACACTATATATTCGTGATGATCCTGCACAGAATCCAATACAGATACAGAATAATAAACATTTTAAGGATGACGTCTGCTATTGACTTGAGACATTTTATAGTTTCAAAATTAAATTATATGCGGAATTAGAGACTCGAATAAATTCCGTGTTTCTCCGTAGATATTTACTAATAAGTTGTGCAAAAGACGTGTCATGCAAGATTTGCGTGTGATAAAATAATAAGTTGATGATTGCACATGTGACGCACATTGCATTAAACCATTTTACATGTCGTGTCGACATCGCCGTTTTATATGATGTGCAAGCAACGTGATGTGCAAGAGAGTATGCTCCAGCATGTGCCATGAAGATGGGGCCCGAAAAAGAGTATTTTCGCTTGAATGACTCATTGCTTGCATGTCGTATAAAACGGTGACATGCAACAGATGGACCAGATATGCAACACGTCAATATGAGATAGCGATGGTTCACATGTGCAATGTCAACTTAGTATCTTATCACAAAAAAATCTTGAGCGAATCAACATTTACAACGCAAATTAAATGCTAAAAAATAAAATGATTCCATCGGAAACACTGACTTTGCTAAAATATAACCCCATTGTCAAATGATGATTGGTTGCAACATACAGGGTGGTTCAATATAAGCTTTCAGATATATATTGTAAGCACTAATTATATATTGTAATCACTAATTGTGCCAAATGTAGTAATATAGGTGTATTAAAATTATTCTACTATAGTTTTAGATCAAATAGTTTGCAAATAAAGTAGTGCCATTTTGTGTGGTTTATCGAGCAAATAAATCTTGTCAACGCCGCACACCAACTTCCTAACAAGACAATGATAAATCAGTGCTAGCGTCAACCATGAGTGGAGCACAGCGATGTGAGTTGATCCTTACCCACCTAAATAAATTGTTCATTATTCCAGTTCGATGAAACCTAATGTTGACCGTCCAGCAAATTTTGAATGGAGCATGTTGTCATTGACAACAAACGTAAAATACGTCACCGCGCTGCCAGGAGTCGCTTAATCGAGTCAACCAGAACATTGTTTCTATAGAAGAGGTTAACAGGAATATGTTCTGGCGCTGTTGCGAGTAACGCCGATGGGGTCATTGTCACAAGGCTCTGGTCATATTCGTAGCCAGCTCTTAAAATCGATCACAAATGTAGCCAGCTTTTCACCGGGGATCACATTCGTAGCTGGCCAGCTTTTCTAATTGCATGCTTTATATGGCGTGAAATATGACGTCATCGCGTTCGTGACTAAAATGTCGACATCATGGTCCAAAACTGACTTTGATTATCAACTTATATTGGGAAGTAATTCGAGCATTCTAACGACATTGATTGGAAACCTCAGGTTATTAGATGATCTAATATCAATTTAAATGTCAAGTTGTTTTTCATCCACCAACTCAGAAAAATTAGATTAACCTAACCGTGTTCACTGAGGCTCGCATGAATATGAAAAGCTGGCTACAAATGTGATCACCATATAAAAGCTGGCTGCATTTGTGATCGATTTAAAAAGATGGCTACGAATGTGATCGATGCCTTGTGACAATGACCCCATCAGCGCAAGTAACTCCATGGAACGTACCCAGAGATTTGATCACCGCAAAAACGATATCTCACTTCAAAGCATGCAATGTCGATAAAAAAGTGTTTTTCGTGAAGTATCTTTTTTGATCGATACAATTACAATGGGGATACACATACCATGTGTCTTTGGATATTTGTGGGTTCGAACATGAAAACAGTTTTAATCCAGAGAGAAAATCACCCATTCACAATGTCAACAATGCCAATATTCAATGGAATGATCATTCTTAAAGTTGTTACACAGTTGACGAAACTGGTTCGTGGGTGTGGTTGAAAATGAAATGCACTTTGAATATTACTGCATCGCCATCAATTGGATTTTGATACATTCGCTTTTGTGTCGAAAAATTGCGATATATAACTTGATTCATCATGGTGTTGTTTCCAAATCACTGTTGTTAAATCACAATAGAATGATGCCGTTCATTTGGTAGGGACATTAACAGTTGTTGTTCAACTCATCTCGAAATTTAAAACAAATCACTGTGTCAGTGGTGACCAATTGTTCCCAGAGGGGTATCAATTCCATCGCAATAGCAGACCGGAAGTCACATGATTTTTAACCCCTATTTTGTACACCGCTCTAGATCTCGTCGAAATTCTGTTTCATGGTATTGTAAAAATTAGTGATGTCATTCACGCCTAAACCTAAAATGCAACATCTGTTTTCGTGCTCGAAATCCCAAATATCCAACACAACAGAGTATGTTTATCCCTTCCATGACTGGAGCTTCCTGTAGGGAGCCCCATACAGGTGGCAGCTTGTATTGCTGAGTGTCGTCTGCTCACATCTGTGAGGGGCTCCATAAGGGTAGTTTAACCCTTCCATGACTGGAGCTTCTCCAAATATCCAACTCAACAGAGTATGTTTATCCCCTAAATCGAACATGGAATATTCGCAGGATTAGTGGTACAGTACTGCTATAAATAATCGACTCCTTAACCACAGCAGAATTATGGGTAACTTTTCAGGATTTAGTCAGAAATATGGCTTGTTGCCATTCATCGGAAAGCTCTCAGTGAGAGCTTTCAGATGAATGGCAACAAGCCATATTTCCGACTAAATCCACTGACAGCTTCCGTTGAATGGCAACAAGGCATATTTCCGACTAAATCATGAAAAGTTACCCATAATTCTGCTGTGGTTAAGAAGTCGATTACTTAGGGCATTACTGTAAGCCTAACAATGCTAGCGCTTCATGAATATAATCCACCACATCTGAATCAAGGAGAAAAATTATACTCTTTTCAGAACAGTTAACTATGGATGAATACATAGTCAGTAAAAGTGGTATGCATACAGTCAAAGTGGGAGTCATACAGTCAGCAATGCGTACAGACAAAGTGAAATGCATACAGTCAAAGTGCAATGCATACAGACAAAGTGCAATGCATTCAGTCAAAGTGCAATGCATACAGACAAAGTGCGATGCATACAGTCCGAGTGTGATGCAGACAGTCAAATTGGGAGGCATACAGTCAGCAATGCATACAGTCAAAGTGCAATGCATACAGTCAGAGTGTGATGCAGACAGTCAAATTGGAAGGCATACAGTCAGCAATGCATACCGTCAAAGTGCAATGCATACAGTCAGAGTGTGATGCAGACAGTCAAATTGGAAGGCATATAGTCAGCAATGCATACAGTCAAAGTGGGAGGTGTATAATGGTTGATAGAAGACGCAATTGTTTGCTGAATTATATATTAATTGATTTTACAGCAGTTGCCTTGTTCTCATCTTTAGAAGTGAACAATATAATGAGTTTCATTTAAAATCGATGGCACTGTCATAATCATAGATAATTTCCCAACATCAGTGCTCAAATTGCAAGTTCAATAAATTATGATTTGACGACAAAAAAACGTCATTTGAAACAGCCAATTAAATATTGAAAGTATGCTTGGATATCGAAATTAGTGTGAGCGAAGATGTCATAAAAATTTAGAATGCAGCATATATACAGAGTGGGTCACTGATTGGTAGAATATATTACATTGACACCCATAGACAGATGGACAGTCCATATAAGCTCCAAAAAAAGATTAATTATTGTAACATTCCAGTAGTAATCGTAACATTCCAGTAGTAATCGTAACATTTCAGTAGTAATCGTAATATTTGAGTAGTAATCATATTATTTGAGTATTGACACTGAACATTAGACAGTCTTCAGTGGTCATGCTGATAAGCTACAGTAATGCCCTAATTAATCGATTTCTTAACCACAGCAGAATTATGGAAGTCGATTAATTAGGGCATTACTGTATATTCTACAAACAAAAAAGGAAAAGAAATGAGAATTCATGCATAATGAAAAATATATTTCATACTGCACTCGTATTTAAATTCATGCAGAACCATTTTCCGCTCATGCAGTTTTGAATTTGCAAACTTTGAAGTCACAAATAACTGTGCATGAATTTAAAACTGACATATGAATAATAGACTATTCCAATGTATACTTTTATAACTGAATCGGAGAATCCATTTTGTACAGAAAGGTTTAACATGGGCCATCAACTGGCAGCTGCATAGTTTCCATTTTTCCATTCCATGTCACAGACATTAAAATTCGTCCTTTTTGAATAACATATACAATATTATTGTAACCGATGGTCTATATATATCAATAATTATCCATTAAGTTCAACGTTTCATAATATAAACTCATTACCCACAAGCTTACTCTTATATTTTCCATGTGGATTTGATAAACTCTTCAATTGTACAATTTTTAGCTCAGTTTTAAATTCGTGCACCGATAATTGCATGAAAAATATTACTGCGCAAATTTAAATACGACTAATAAAGGTACAGTAATGCCCGAAATAATCAACTCCTTAACTGCAGCAGAATTATGGGTAATTTTTCAGGATTTAGTCGGAAATATGGCTTGTTGCCATTCATCGGAAAGCTCTCAGTGAATGCTTTCCAATGAATGGCAACAAGCCATATTTCCGACTAAATCCAGAAAAATTACCCATAATTCTGCTGTGGTTAAGGAGTTGATTATTTATGGCATTACTGTACAAACAGCGGATGAGCTTGATTTCTACACATATACCAACCTTGTCCTTATCATCATCGAACACTTGGAACTTATCATCGGATTTCTTTTGAGTTTCTGATAAGCTTTGAGTGTGTTCTGCCATGAGTTTCTTGAATTCCTCTTCTGATGTGATTGATAACATTTGAAGTCTGAATTCCAGATCAGAGAAAATCGTGGCGAATGTTCTTCCAATCTCAAGCTCATTCTTTGTACTTTTCTGAAAAAATTAAAAACAAAATTAAACTAGAGGTGGGACTCTCCAAGTGGGACTAAGGATATCACCTGCATTCAAACTTGACTTGTATTTAGTGCTAGTAAATACATGTTATCGCTGCAGTGAATTGATCTGGGGCGAAGTATCACTTCGAGTTGAAGAGGTCAGATCGCTGGATCAAACGAGCCGCCGCAGGCGTCGAGTTTGATCCAGTGATCTGACCTCTTCAACGAGACGAGATGCGAAGCCCAGATCAATTCACTGCAGCGATAACAGGTTTATTATATGACATGTTTTTTATTTACAATTTCTCTCATTAATTATGAAATGAAACCAATTACACACGCTCGCTAGTATCAAAAATAAAGAAAGAACTGTCCTGCTTTTTCCGGTCATGCGCAGTATGCGAGATAGAGAAGGGTGGTATGACATCGGATCAAACTGTAGCTGATCCGATGGTCGGGAAATGATCACTTTACTATAGTGGTATTGGGGAACGAAAAACGATAGTCATATAATAAACCCATATACCGAATTTCATTCCATTCAGTGGAGTCTATCTAAAGTTATCATCCAGAAAACAAAAGTGAACGAACGGACGAACAGACCAATAACATAATACATCCCATTTTTAACAGGCATTTAAAAAACAAATGTTGAATTGACAGGCGGGATATATTTCCGCCATTTTCGAGCAAATTGTTATGTAGGCTCCCGTCCCTGTTTTAAGTGGTGTCTCAATGACAAGCCTTGAAATAGTGTGTCTGTCATTTGCAGAATGAGGTCCCCAGAGGGTGAATTTAGTGATGCTACCCCGCATAGCAGGCTAGCATCACCAAATTCACCCTCTGGGAACCTCATTCTGCTGAGATGTAAGCAGAATGAGATTCCCAGAGGGTGAATTTGGTGATGCTAGCCCGCTATGCGGGGTAGCATCACTAAATTCATCCTCTGGGGACCTCATTCTGCAAATGACAGACACACTATTTCAAGGCTTGCTCAATGAGATCGAGCATATTTAAGCATATCCATTAAATCTATCACTGTACTTCAAGTTCCATTTGTATGACACTCCATTGTATTCTATTGAGAAATTAACTTCAATAATACTTTATATTATTAAATTTATAGCATTACTCCAGCTCTTTTCACTGGCAAACTCATTAATATTCTGTATTACAATTTATTACATGATCCTACCCTTATTCTATTCAATAAACCCATTCTATAAATTGTGACACTAAATGTTCGTTTCATACAGGAGACAGTGCCAGGTGACCTTTGACCTCCAGTTTGTCGTATGTTTACATTCCATACTCTATGTCTCAAATTACTATGGTTTCCATTATTTTTCCAACAAAACTCTAACAAATGAAGAGTTTGAAAAGTTATTTCATTAAATATATGGCATTAAATGTGTGAAAGAATCTTTATTTATTTCTTTACGTGGGCAAACAATGCATAGTTTCGTGAAATGCCATCGCGGGCCTTATAGAAGCTGATGTTAGATTTAACGTCCCACTTGTTGATTTAAGTATGTTTTATCAAGGTTTTGGACATGTAATAAATAGAATCTACAACTCGTCCCCAGTTTATAGTGGAATTTATAAAACTTGTCCAGTAAATTAGGTCTGGACCTTGCCAAAGGCTCGGTCCAGACCTAATTTACTGTACTCGTTTTATAAATTCCTCTATAAACTGGGGACTCGTTGTAGATCCTCAAATGATTAGATGATATGTGTGTCTTATTTTAAATATTTATCTATTAACACGCAAGCCTTGAAATAGGGTGTCTGTCATTTGCAGAATGAGGTCCCTAGAGGGTGAATTTAGTGATGCTAACCTGCATAGCGGGCTAGCATCACCAAATTCACCCTCTGGGAACCTCATTCTATTGAGTTGTAAGCAGAATGAGGTCCCCAGAGGGTGAATTTGGTGATGCTAGCCCACTATGCGGGGTAGCATCACTAAATTCACCCTCTGGGGACCTCATTCTGCAAATGACAGACACCCTATTTCAAGGCTTGTTAACACGTTGACTTCCGACTACGAATTATCTCATACTTTTGCATGTAATTGAATGGGATTCAGCAGTCCCAACCAAAATTATTTTTATTTGATAAAATAATATACATTATTATTCATATAAAATAGGACATTATATTGACACTATGGATGAAACTGAAATTTTGCACATGGGGGGGGGGGGGGTCCTCGAAGGTAAGCTGAGTTTCAAGTTTTTGTGTCAAAAAATTCACTGGCCACCTGGGATCAATGATCTGTGTACTGCGTACCATAAGTAGTCTAATTCCCTAAGTAATCAACCCCGAGAGCTTTCGGATGAATGGCAACAAGCCATATTTCCGACTAAATCCTGAAAAGTTACCCATAATTCTGCTGTGGTTAAGGGATCGATTACTTAGGGCATTACTGTAAGTAGTGTCACAAAGAGATCGAGCATCTATGTATGTCCATCTAATCAATAACTGTTCTTGCATTGATGTGACAGTTCATTGTGTTCTATTGAATGGATCAACTGCATCCTCTTAGCAAGAAACAGACCATCGGATTTACCTTCAAATTATATTCATGCATTTTCTATTGCATTCAATATATAGTCTGAATGAGGCATGAGTGTAGATAGGTTGACATGAGTGTAGATAGGTTGACATGAGTGTAGATAGGTTGACACTATTCCACACACATGTTGTGATGCTATGGAACAATGAGAACTGAGGTTTCATAAATATAACATCAACTCAACTAAGTCTGCAAATAATGTGTCTGTCATTTGCAGAATGAAGTCCCCAGAGGGTGAATTTAGTGATGCAATGCCGCAAAGCAATTTACCCTCTGGGGACCTCATTCTGCCTTGGCCTCATCTTCTGGAAAGTATCTAGTCTCAAATTAACATTGTTTTAGTTACTTTTTCCCTTCTGGGAAGTATCTATATCCCATAAATTGCAGAAGATAAAATGCATAATAAAGGTGAATAATGGGGGAACATCACCAACTTCAACTGGGGATCTTCAGTCTGATCCTAGGTCTCACATGTAGCAGTTAAGGCTTCAGCAGAATGAGGTCCCCAGAGGGTGAATTTGGTGATGCTAGCCCACTGTGTGGGATAGCATCACTAAATTCACCCTCTGGGGACCTCATTCTGAAAATGACAGACACACTATTTGCAGTCTTGAACCCATTAACAATTATGTCATTCTATCTTTATTACAGCACTACAGTAGTTTGAAGGACATTAAATTCCACAGCCATAATACCTTTTAATAGTCCAAGGACAAGTCAGGACTTTTTATCAGATGTTTTATGACATTTCCTGTACTTTGCAAAAAATAATGGCGTTGATATGTCATAAAATATGTAACATCGTTACATAATTAAGGAACATTATTATCATTTAAGTACATTCATTGATTAGTTGGGGGGGGGTTATATTGTGCGGGATAGCATCACTAAATTCACCCTCTGTGGACCTTATTCTGCAAATGACAGGCACTAAACTCGGGCTTGAATGAAATATTGTTCAATAATAAATTTGGTAGACTTGTTGAAATGCTGAAAACCCTTCAAGTGGAAGACCCAGTTATTCAGACGAGCATCGATATACAGTCAAGTTCCTGGATTGGCAGATGATAAATGACACGATTAATGGATTAGTGCAAAATACACTCATGTGCTCTATGAACACTGCAAACAACATGGTAATTATAATAAAAATGAATTCATGATTGGAGTGATAAATTCATTTTCATTATAATTACCATGTTTTTTGTATCATTCATAGAGCACATGAGTGTATTTTGCACTAATCCATAGCTCAAATTCATTCATTCATTTGTTGCATATATTCTGTTGAGTATAAAAGGAAATGGTCCCATAAATGGCCACTTTTATTGAACAGTCCCCCTTTAACCCTTTCAGTGCCAGGTCCGATTTTTGTATCAACCCATATACCCTGTGCCAATGCATTCCCTTATATATGCGAGTCGACCATAGGTCGCCTCGCATATATAAGAGAATGCATTGGCCTAACAATTTTTCATCATTTGTTATTATTTTTTACAATTTTTAACAATTTTAATAATTTTTTCTTATATTCTTTAACAGACTTATTTTGTAGGTTTAGTGCCAGGGAATCTTACGTTTTTCATGGGCATCAAAATTATTACTATGAATACTTGGTGATAGTTTTGAGTTATAACATGCCCCTAAGGTTTTATCCAGTTTGTTTTTAAATTCACTATAGCATGCTTAAGCATACCCAAAAAACATTCAACCCAAAACAAAAACAAAAATCTAAAAAAAAGATTTTTTTTTAAATTTAAAAAAAAATGTTTTTATTTTTTTAGGGCTGATTTTATCAGCCCTGGCACTCTACATACCGTAAATTAGGGCCGATGAGATCAGCCCCTGGCACTGAAAGGGTTAAGGAAGGAACAATACTTACTGATTTCGTGGGTGAAACAATGAGAGTAACAAACTGGACCTCTTCACATGTAACTCCCAAGTTAGATGGATTGTGAAGTTGAGCTATTCCAACATAACGCTGAGTTATCGATGGTACATTACACCTGTAAACAAATTAACATAACGCTGAGTTATCGATGGTACATTACACCTGTGAACAAATTAACATAACGCTGAGTTATCGATGGTACATTACACCTGTGAACAAATTAACATAACGCTGAGTTATCGATGGTACATTACACCTGTGAACAAATTAAAAGTAATTAACCGTATATAACGCTGAGTTATCGATGGTACATTACACCTGTGAACAAATTAAAATAATTAACTGTATCGATGAGTTATCGATGGTACATTACACCTGTGAACAAATTAACATAACGCTGAGTTATTGATGGTACATTACACCTGTAAAAAAATTAACATAACGCTGAGTTATCGATGGTACATTACACCTGTAAAAAAATTAACATAACGCTGAGTTATCGATGGTACATTACACCTGTGAACAAATTAAAATAATTAACTGTATCGATGAGTTATCGATGGTACATTACACCTGTGAACAAATTAAAATAATTAACTGTATCGATGAGTTATCGATGGTACATTACACCTGTGAACAAATTAACATAACGCTGAGTTATTGATGGTACATTACACCTGTAAAAAAATTAACATAACGCTGAGTTATCGATGGTACATTACACCTGTAAAAAAATTAACATAACGCTGAGTTATCGATGGTACATTACACCTGTGAACAAATTAACATAACGCTGAGTTATCGATGGTACATTACACCTGTGAACAAATTAACATAACGCTGAGTTATCGATGGTACATTACACCTGTGAACAAATTAAAAGTAATTAACCGTATATAACGCTGAGTTATCGATGGTACATTACACCTGTGAACAAATTAAAATAATTAACTGTATCGATGAGTTATCGATGGTACATTACACCTGTGAACAAATTAACATAACGCTGAGTTATTGATGGTACATTACACCTGTAAAAAAATTAACATAACGCTGAGTTATCGATGGTACATTACACCTGTAAAAAAATTAACATAACGCTGAGTTATCGATGGTACATTACACCTGTGAACAAATTAAAATAATTAACTGTATCGATGAGTTATCGATGGTACATTACACCTGTGAACAAATTAAAATAATTAACTGTATCGATGAGTTATCGATGGTACATTACACCTGTGAACAAATTAACATAACGCTGAGTTATTGATGGTACATTACACCTGTAAAAAAATTAACATAACGCTGAGTTATCGATGGTACATTACACCTGTAAAAAAATTAACATAACGCTGAGTTATCGATGGTACATTACACCTGTGAACAAATTAACATAACGCTGAGTTATCGATGGTACATTACACCTGTGAACAAATTAAAAGTAATTAACTGTATTTTCATGTGGGTAATCTGAGTTATCGATGGTACATTACACCTGTGAACAAATTAAAAGTAATTAAATGTATTTTCATGTGGGTAATCTACATACAAAAATTAAAAGTAATTAACTGTATTTTCATGTGGGTAATCTACAAACAAAATTTGGAAACAATCAGATATCTAAAACTAAAGTTATCATCCGGAAACCAAAATAGTCGGCAAATTTTAAGTCAACATGGACCATAACCCCGGTAAAAATGGGCAGAACTCACCCATTTTTAATTTAACCCAGTGTTCCTAACCAGTAAACTCACCTACCAAATACTTTTTAATTTCATTAAATTAATAATTACTGAAGATATCATCTTAGGGACAAGTTTTAACTTTATTGTGCTATCCCTGGTTTTAAATAAAAATCTAATCTAAACAAAAGTACATGTACATGTACTTACATGGCACAAACCCAGTTCTGATCGTAGTCGAAGCCCCCTCCTTCTGATATCCCAGTACATTGTAGAGTCTTACCGTACTTACATGGCACACACCCAGTTCTGATCGTGGTCGATCTAAACTCTGATCGTAGTCAAAGCCCCCTCCTTCCGATATCCCAGTACATTGTAGTGTCTTACAGTACTTACATGGCACAAACCCAGTTCTGATCGTAGTCGATCTAAACTCTGATCGTAGTCGAAGCCCCCTCCTTCTGATATCCCAGTACATTGTAGAGTTTTACAGTACTTACATGGCACAAACCCAGTTCTGATCGTAGTCGATCTAAACTCTGATCGTAGTCGAAGCCCCCTCCTTCCGATATCCCAGTACATTGTAGTGTCTTACAGTACTTACATGGCACAAACCCAGTTCTGATCGTAGTCGATCTAAACTCTGAACGTAGTCAAAGCCCCCTCCTTCCGATATCCCAGTACATTGTAGTGTCTTACAGTACTTACATGGCACAAACCCAGTTCTGATCGTAGTCGAAGCCCCCTCCTTCCGATATCCCAGTACATTGTAATGTCTTACAGTACTTACATGGCACAAACCCAGTTCTGATAGTCGAAGCCCCCTCCTTCTGATATCCCAGTACATTGTAGAGTTTTACAGTACTTACATGGCACAAACCCAGTTCTGATCGTAGTCGATCTAAACTCTGATCGTAGTCGAAGCCCCCTCCTTCTGATATCCCAGTACATTGTAGTGTCTTACAGTACTTACATGGCACAAACCCAGTTCTGATCGTAGTCGATCTAAACTCTGAACGTAGTCAAAGCCCCCTCCTTCCGATATCCCAGTACATTGTAGTGTCTTACAGTACTTACATGGCACAAACCCAGTTCTGATCGTAGTCGATCTAAACTCTGATCGTAGTCAAAGCCTCCTCCTTCTGATATCCCAGTACATTGTAGAGTCTTACAGTACTTACATGGCACAAACCCAGTTCTGATCGTAGTCGATCTAAACTCTGATCGTAGTCAAAGCCCCCTCCTTCCGATATCCCAGTACATTGTAGAGTCTTACAGTACTTACATGGCACACACCCAGTTCTGATCGTAGTCGATCTAAACTCTGATCGTAGTCGAAGCCCCCTCCTTCTGATATCCCAGTACATTGTAGAGTATTACAGTACTTACATGGCACAAACCCAGTTCTGATCGTAGTCGATCTAAACTCTGAACGTAGTCAAAGCCCCCTCCTTCCGATATCCCAGTACATTGTAGTGTCTTACAGTACTTACATGGCACAAACCCAGTTCTGATCGTAGTCGAAGCCCCCTCCTTCCGATATCCCAGTACATTGTAATGTCTTACAGTACTTACATGGCACAAACCCAGTTCTGATAGTCGAAGCCCCCTCCTTCTGATATCCCAGTACATTGTAATGTCTTACAGTACTTACATGGCACAAACCCAGTTCTGATCGTAGTCGATCTAAACTCTGATCATAGTCGAAGCCCCCTCCTTCTGATATCCCAGTACATTGTAGAGTCTTACAGTACTTACATGGCACAAACCCAGTTTTGATCATAGTCGAAGCCCCCTCCTTCTGATATCCCAGTACATTGTAGTGTCTTACTCAGCTGATGAACTGGAAGAATATAATGAAATATTGGTTACAAATGAATTTGGTAGATGAAAGTTCATTCCCAGACTTGTTGAAATGATTCCCAGACTTGTTGAAATCATTCCGAGACTTGTTGAAATCATTCCGAGACTTGTTGAAATCATTCCGAGACTTGTTGAAATGCCGAAAACCATTCAGGCGGAAGACCCATAAATGACGCGATTAATTACTCGAGTCATAAATTCATTTTCATTATAATTACCATGTTTTTTGTATCATCCATAGAGCACATGAGTGTATTTTTCACTAATCCGTGGCTCAAATTCATTCGTTGGTTGCATATTATGTTGAGTATAAAAGGAGATGGTCCCATAAATGGCCACATTTAGAGTACAATACCCCTTCAAGGAATAATCTCCATTTCCAAATATAATTGCACAGTTTAACCCTTTACCCAACAGAACGGCCAAAACCGGCCAAATAAAGCTTCAACAGCCTAAAATATCTTCGGTCTGTCTCAATAGAACCATACAAATATGGATATCATTGGAACCGGCTCATTGACCACATTGTGATGGTTACAGTTATGCCCTGTGCCAATGCATTCTCTTATATATGCGAGTCGACCATAGGTCGCCTCGCATATATAAGAGAATGCATTGGCTTAACACATTAAAAATTCTAAAATTGTATGTTCCGCATATATAAGAGAATGCATTGGCACAGGGCCGTTCTGTTGGGTAAAGGGTTAAGGGTAGCCATATTATCAAATTTGTTTTTCTAAAAAAAAAAACAAGAAGACAAGCTTGGACAAAACTATGCATGCTGGGAAAAATTTCCAAGCCGAAAAAGAGAAATAACTCCATTAAAAAAAGGTGGATAATCACAGGTGCACAGGTTCGCATTGTGGTGAATATCTGAGCCACGATTTTTTTTAATTGACTGAAAATTGTAGGAATACAAGCTTGGACAAAATTGTGTCCACAGACGGACGGACGAGCCGATTCAAATATACCAACACCCCCCCCCCCCATAACTTCATGACGGGGGGTATAAGAATAGAACTCACTGCTATCGTGCGTGAACAGAGCAGACTTTGCTTGGTCATATGCCTCTGCTTTCTCGGTGTTATCCAGCATTTTATGCAGCATTGTCGACACAATGTCATCCAGACTCGTTTCATGGAGATCGAGAATGAGAACACAGTTTTTTAAGTATCTATCGACATCCATCGACGCTCTCACCTCACTTGAGAAATCTTTCAGCATTACTTTCTGCAAGATTAGAAAATATTATCACAGATGTATTAATGGTTCTAATACCTAAAAAAAAAGTATGTTGCCCCATCATATAATATATACCCTGTATCTCAGTATCTCCTATGTTATTCATCCGATCGTATTGAAATTTTGAACGAATTTTGCGAAAATGGCAAATGCTGCACATTGTTGAAGTTAACCCTTTACCCAACAGAAGGGCCCTGTGCCAATGCATTCTCTTATATATGTGAGTCGACCATAGGTCGCCTCGCATATATAAGAGAATGCATTGGCTTAACGCATTAAAAATTATAAAATTGTTAAAGAATGTAAGAAAAAATGGTAAAAAGTGTTTTTTTAGGCCAATGCATTCTCTTATATATGCGAGGCGACCTATGGTCGACTCGCATATATAAGAGAATGCATTGGCACAGGGCATAACTGTAACTATCACAATGTGGTCAAGGAGCCGGTTCCAATGATATCCATATTTGTATGGTTCTATTGAGACAGACCGAAGATATTTTAGGCTGTTGAAGCTTTATTTGGCTGGTTTTGGCCGGTTTGTTGGGTAAAGGGTTAATTATCCCGAAGATTATCTAACTTTCTCTAGAATGTTGCTTGATTGGAAAATTTACCTTTTTCAAAATTCACACTTTTAACTTTGATGCTCAACAGCATCAAGTGTTGATGGGTTAACTGAGTAATCAATGTTAGTTAAGTGTCACCGACCTTTTAACTGCATGGGATTGTCTTGAAGTTTACCAGTTGTCATGCTGAGGGAATTTATTGACATGATTTTGACAAGTTTAAATGATTAAGTAATACTGGAGGTCAACCCGGAGAGCCATATGAGTTTGGGAATCAGATGAAAATTGTTGGCTGTTGGGCATGTCGAAGGATTTAATCATGCAAAATGTAAATTCCAATATGGCTGCCAGCGGCCATGTTTTTCATTGAAAAGTGTTAGCTCACATCTAGAGGAAATAGTAAATTGCCTGTAAATTTTCAAAACAATGCTCCAATATATGTGGACTGCAGAGTGTGCCGATGAATTGAAATGTGAAATCCAAGATGGCAACTGGTGGCCATGTTTTTTTTTTTTTAATTTGGGGAAAATTGATAGATCCTATCTCGAGGTCACCCCGGAGATTCAAATAAAGTTTGGGTGATGATCAGATGAGGGATGTGGCCTGTAGAATTCGCTGAATGAAATTGTTGACAGATGCCAGCAGGACTAATTAGCGGACGCACACTTTTGAGTAATTTTCAAAAATTTAGAAATTCTACCTTTGGCATTAAATGAATCTTGTTTTTGTGGGGTACGTTCTAAAACTATTTTCAAAATTCTAATAAACCGCTCCAGGTTCCAGCTTCCACCTCAAAATTCATGTCATCAGAACGAGGAGCAAATTGTCTGCGAGAAATTGGGACCTTGGTCATCATCACATTTAGCCTCGAATCTTCTTTAATATGCCTACCAGACAACCTCACCTTTCTTTTGACATCCATACATTTGTGCACCACCTTCATTATGTGGGGAAATTATATGACAGATTATAAGCCATTATTTCTTTCACTCTACTTATGTTAACAAACGGAAAGGCCGTAAAGGTCCGTCAGCCAGTGCTCCATTCTGATTTGTTATTGTCATTCCGGAGGGCTGGGTGTGATTTTCGTTGACCCGGGCAGATGTGTTACCTTGTCAGGCACCCACTTATAGGTTAACCTATAAAACAGTTATTCGATACTAACTTATCAGTTTCACGCACCGAACTTTACTTTATGAATTGTGCTCTTGACATTGTTTTTTAACAAACGCCTCAGATTACTCATGCTGTGAGATTCAAATTGTATTTGAAAAAGATATCATCATAAAATTAAAATGTTTAGAGAAAAATGCAAACAAAAGCCCAATAACTCTGTCAAAAATCATCAGACACATTCTGGACGCTTGCACTGATAAGCTATATACAATTTGTAACAGACAACATAAGTATAGGGTGGCATTGGATAAAACCAAATGTCAAGAGCACAAGTCCCAAATTCAAGTTTGACCTATAATTAACTAACCAGCTTCTCAATAAATCAATGCTCCCTGGGAGGGAAACAACAAAATGAATAATTTATATTATACAAGATCAGGAGACCAAGTCGACATCAAGTGGCATTAAATGTATTGATCAGCATACAGACGTAAGTATACGTTTGAACAATAACCTGTGTTGATCGATCTGTACTAAATCACTGCACAAGTGAGTACATGATGACTAAGATATCTTTATTCAAATTGTAACAATGAGTGGGTTTGTAATAGAATAAGAGAATCTTCTATTAATTAACAAAGTGAGCAAGCGTACTGCATGTTCAGGCAGTGGAACAATGGGATTTGACTGTGTGGAAAGATCATAAATTAATTGAAGCCAATTAAGTGCAATCATTAGTTGCAGTGTGGACAGTATGTCCTTCCCCAGGGACCAGACTAGAGGGTGACTTGGGAGACATCTTTGCCCTAAAATGTGCCACGTCTCCCTATTTTTGACCCAGGGAGAATTTAAGTGACTTTTCTCTCATATATCAATATGCATGTGTCCCAACAGCATATTTAAATTACATTTATTGATTATAATAGTGTTCTTATTGACTATAATGGTTTCATAAATGGGCTATTGTAATGCATAATACTTGTTGCAATATTGGTAGGCCAGTGTGTTCTCTTGTATATGCGAGGATAACCATTGACTTTTGTGTTGATAAAATAATCGGAGAACCGAATCTAGCTACTGTCAAATCTTTAAAGATGCCCTATCTGATTTAAAACCCCAAATTACTATATCTTCATCTTCAGGGAGAGGGGGCGGGGGCGGGGGTGAAAAATATTTGATTTGAGTTCAGGAACCCACCATTCAAAGCTCGGAGCTATTAATTTTTTATTTTTTAAATCTATTTATTTTCACATTTATTAACTAAACTACTGGCATTCCCCTGAATTTCAGAACTGTTCTTCACATTGAGACACTAGTTCAGAACGTCACAACAAAATTTATGAAAGCAACTCACAGAAAGGTACCCAATGCACATCGAGTCACTTCAATGTGTTTCCACTGTTAAAAATTATTAAGAATTCAAGGATAGTAAATACAAAGTTCATTCTAAAAGTTAGTAAACTCACCTCATGCTTGGAGTAAATCAATGTGATACCAGACTCATCTGTAATTAAAGAGATAAAAATGTAAAAGATCAGAAGTAAGTGGAAATAGGTAGAACTATCAAGCCTTGAAATAGTATGTCTGTCATTTGCAAAATGAGGTCCCCAGAGGGTGAATTTAGTGATGCAATCCCGCACAGCATCACTAAATTCACCCTCTGGGGACCTCATTCAGCTAAGCTAAATAGGATATATATTCTGGTCCATTGCATCACCATGATACTTTAAAATGTTTATTGTCATCTCAAGCGTCTCAACATGCCACTTT
Source organism: Siphonodentalium dalli (assembly GCA_032622095.1). NCBI lineage: Eukaryota > Metazoa > Mollusca > Scaphopoda > Gadilida > Siphonodentaliidae > Siphonodentalium > Siphonodentalium dalli. The sequence continues at coordinate 248,853,102 of CP136065.1, forward strand.
ATAGATCTGGCACAAGACAATTTAAGTCCACTGTAAATATTTGCAACATACATGTCTCTGTTGAGTTGAATTTATCATGTTTCCCCATATATTTTATTTTATTCTTATTTTAACCTTATATTGCTATATCCCGGGAGACCAGTCTGGAAATCATACAATATTTGAGACGAAATTACAGCCCAAAAAGCACATATCAACTAGAGTTGTACTTATATACTTTGCACACATAGTCACGTGTTTACCCATGTGACTTTGACAGACAAACTGAATATAGAGGCCTATTTTGAGAAAAAAAATTGCTTTTAATCGTCGGAAAAGGGGAAGTATTTTGTTAGAAATTTCGCAATTAAAGCGTAAATTAACTAGAATTGTGCATCTACTTTGCACGAATGAGTCACATGTTCATACCTCTGACTTTAGCAGCCAAATTGGTACAGGGGGTCTGTTTCGTCGCGCATACACAGAGGTGCATTTTGAGAAACGCCTTTCATTGTAGGCAAAGGATAAGAATATCGTTATACTTCTTCTTCCGATTTCAGTCCACCATCAACAGGCTGATGATTAAGACTAATTTATTTTGGCAACGACTGGCGATAATTTCTCTTCATGATTAGGGTTTGTGATAAAATAATTGATTTGATTTGAATTTGATTTGAATTTTTTGTTTTTGTTTTTTGTTTTGTTTTTTTTGTTTTTTTGAATTTGGAGGTCATGATTAGTTGATTGGATTCTTTACTGGGTCGATTGGGTTTTATGGGATGTCCAGCATGGATATAGTTGGTTCATCATCCTGGTCCTGAACTCATCGACTGGAATGATGGTGACTATTTCTGTTGGTATAGCATTCCATTCTCTTATGGTCCGGGAAAGAAAGAAAATTTATGGTAATCGTAGTTGGATTGTGGAATTAGGTAGCCAGCCGCATTAGTGTGCCTGGATTCTCTTGTTCTTTTAGCATATATTCATCAATTTTATTGCAGCATGTTGATGGTGAATTTTGTGCATCATGAATAATCGAGCCTGGTGCCTCCTGGACTGTAAATATATAGCGCGACCAGAGGAAGCCACAATATAATCTACATGTATATTGAACGTGGAATAGAATGTCTCGTTGAAATACATTGTGCCATATACACACTAGTTCGGTTAGCATAGCATATTGCCATCAAGTTGAGTGTGTACACATGGATATAAGTCCCAGTTAAGAGCAGTACGAGTTATGTCATCGGAAAAACTATATAACGTCAGGCGGGTGGGGACCATTTAACGTTCAGGGTTGGCTTGTCCAGGGTCAGTTTGTCCTGAGTTAGTTTGTCCCGAGTTAGTTTGTCCCGGGTCAGTTTGTCCCGGGTCGATTGGGTTGGCTTGTCCCTGGTCGGGTGGTCTCGGGTCAATTTGTCCCAGATCGTGTCCATGGATTGGGTTGCCCCTGGTTGGGTGGTCCTGGGTCAATTTGTCATGGGTCAAGTGGGTTGGGTTGTCAGTGGGTTGGCTTGTCCCTGGTTGGGTTGGCTTGTCCCTGGTTGGGTTGTCCTGAGTCAGTTTGTCACGGATCGATTGGATTGGCTTGTCCCTGGTCAGGTGGTACCAGGTCAGTTTTTATCCTGGGTCAATTGGGTTGGCTTGTCCCTGGTCAGGTGGTCCTGGGTCAGTTTGTTCCGGGTCAATTGGGTTGGCTTGTCCCTGGGTCAGATGGTCCCGTTTCTGTTCCCAACTCCACGCTTTCACAGATAGCTCGGAACAGTATGCAGAACTCGTAAACTCGAACACCCACTGAATTTGATAGTCTCTTAAAAGTCCCAAAAAATAATTTGTGGTAAAAGATGGCTCCTTCTACAGGGCTGAGATACTATTAACCCTTTACCCAACAGAAGGGCCCTGTGCCAATGCATTCTCTTATATATGCGAGTCGACCATAGGTCGCCTCGCATATATAAGAGAATGCATTGGCTTAACACATTAAAAATTATAAAATTGTTAAAGAATGTAAGAAAAAATGGTAAAAAGTGTTAAATTTTTTTTTTTTTTAGGCCAATGCATTCTCTTATATATGCGAGGCGACCTATGGTCGACTCGTATATATAAGAGAATGCATTGGCACAGGGCATAACTGTAACTATCACAATGTGGTCAAGGAGCCGGTTCCAATGATACCCATATTTGTATGGTTCTATTGAGACAGACCGAAGATATTTTAGGCTGTTGAAGCTTTATTTGGCCGGTTTTGGCCGGTTTGTTGGGTAAAGGGTTAAACAGGCGTTAAGATTCGACGAGAATCACCAAATCGATTCTCATGATTATCGCAAAACTTTTCAATTTTCAGTGCTTTATGACTAACTTGATTCTTGCAAAATTAAATGTATTTTGAGTCCTGATTAAGCTATAAGTGACACAACTTATTAAAGCATATATTATCAATATTCAAAGTCCGAAAACTAACAAACATTCAATTAAATTGCAGTCATCAAACGTAGTGTTATTAATCTATTCATCTCGCTCATTTAACAACATTATTTTATATCCAAATACGATAATTTCTAGCTCACAACAAATTTTATTTCAAATTCATAACCTGAGCATTGGTAGTTACATACTAGTAACTTCGCTACAGGGCCAAGACACTATTAAGCAATTTAGTGACAATGGCTTTACATAAAATATATACAATATTCTAGTTTTCAAAGTCCGAAAACTAACAAACATTCATTGAAATTGCAGTCATCAAAGTGTTATTAATCTCGCTCATTTAACAACAATATTTTACATCCAAATACGATAAATTTTTCATTCATAACAAATTTTATTTCAAATTCACAGCCTGAGTATTATTTTGCAGTTATATATCTTCGCCCTTAAACAACAAGTAATAAAATAACACTTTGAGTGCCAGGGGCCGATCTCATCGGCCCTAAACCTACCAAATAAGTCTGTTAAAGAATATAAGAATAAATTATTAAAATTGTAAAAAATTGTAAAAAAAAAAAAATGTTAGGCCAATGCATTCTCTTATATATGCGAGGCGACCTATGGTCGACTCGCATATATAAGAGAATGCATTGGCACAGGGTATATGGGTTGATACAAAAATCGACCTGGCACTCAAAGGGTTAAACAACAAGTAATAAAATAACAAAAGTGTTTGTGATCATTAAATAGATAAATGAGTAATAAGTTGCCAATTTTAGGATACTTTGTTATGACATTCCATGTTTTATGATCAATTTAATAACATGTCAGACCCTGCTAATATTTGAAGGAAGCAAAGTGTCCATAAATCAGCATTCTCCACCTGTTTTTATTGGATTTCTGGGTAATTAAATAATAGTTTGAGGCCAAGTGTCTGGAAACAAGTGAATTGTTAGCTATTCAAGTTTATTTGTTTTTACTTTAATAGTACAAATGAAACATTTATAGGTTTACAAAAGAAATTACAGAAAAATCTTGACATGTCACATGTTCTTACAAAACATTCAAAATGGTGACTTCTTTGGAGGATTATATCAACGTCATTTCTGTCCCAAAACAGAGTGAATACCTGACAAAATTAAGGAAAAGTTGCCACATCTTGGGCATCGAGCACGGACGCTAAATCAACCTCGAAGAAGCGGACGAATTTGCGAAACATGTAATGAAATCGACAACGAAGAACACTTTCTTATTTACTGTAATTCTCTGTCAGACGAGCGAGCCCTATTTTTACGAGAATATCACCCAATTTATTAACCATCCCCAACGAGAGACTATTTAAACAAATAAACAATAAACAAATAAACAAACTCAAACACTATACAGGCTCTGTCACACTTCGTCCACTGTGGAATGAAAAAGAAAGGGGTGCAACCGAGTGACAAACTCTTAAATCGATTCCAATTAAAAAGGAACGAAGATTCTTCGACTTGAGACCATGCTGGTTTGAAATTCTGAATGGTATATATGTCAATCATACAGTTATGCCATAAATAATCGATTCCTTAACCACAGCAGAATTATGGGTAATTTTTCAGGATTTAGTCTGAAATATGGCTTGTTGCCATTCATCGGAAAGCTCTCAGTGAGAGCTTTCCGATGAATGGCAACAAGCCATATTTCAGACTAAATCATGAAAAATTACCCATAATTCTGCTGTGGTTAAGGAGTTGATTACTTAGGGCATTACTGTATATATATCACCACCACTTATTGTGGGCATATACCCGCTGTGTATATTACCATATATTATCGTATACTGCCATTATTGTTACGTCTTAACTTTGTTTCATGTAATCTGTCCATATTGTATTGTTATTCTGTATTCATGTACATTTGACCATATATGGTGTACCGTAAAAATAAACAACATGATTAGATTGTTTTTACAGTCCCTTTTGTTCTTAATCATATTTGGTAATTTATTTCATAAGATTATAAAGTTATTATACAATGTTGTGTACAGTATGTGTTTTTCTTGTATGAGTCCAGGTTGTGGTGAAAAGTCATATTGGACGAGAAACCACAACCTGGACGAGTACAAGAAAAACTCATACTGTACACAACATTGTATAATGAAGTTTTTATTATCCATCTGTATGTTTATACAAATTTTGGGAATAAAACTTTTGTGGTTATTTTTGGTATTTGTCGGCACTTTATTTACCTGACAGTACTTTCATTTCAAAGTTTTGTTACATTCAGTTCACTTCAAAAAGTATACTCAAGTAACTTCTTCATTTTAGGTGTGATGCTATGATACGAAAATTGACAGAAAGAGAGCACCGTCAAACTCCATGGAGAGTTATCTCCCTTAAAGACTCGATAAAACTGCTGCTACCAGCCACATTTTACCCACATTTGGTGGACTTCCGCGAAATTAATATGTATACTAAGCAAACAGAGCAACATGTCGTCCTTATTAAACACACAAAATATCGAACAGCATTTGTGTAATTTCGTACCTTGAGTTTGGAAAGTCCCACTAGAACCAAAGAACTATATTGCAAAATGGTGTGATTTGGTTTTTCGATTATTTTATCAACACAAAAGTCTAAACACACATGGGCGACATTGTCACAACAACATGCATGGCAAGTCAAATACAAGAGTTCCAATTTACTGCAATATTGATGAGTAGCCTGCGAAAATCATCAAGAAAACTACGGCTCTAATTCTTCATTCTGCCATTAAGTTTTTAGTGTGGGAATTGTTCTCAAAGCACATAGGAAATTTGACTTTGGGGCAAAAGGTTTCCAGTTTCCAATTATAAAAAGTTGAAGGAATTATCATGTTATCATATACATATTCGTCAAATATCATATTATGATCCAGTAATGATTGAGGTAATTAACCAGTGATAGTAAAACTTCCACAAAGATTATACGGTAGGCAATATGTTTTTTGTCTCAAATCTGAAGTCCTGAAAGCATGGATCCTAGTTCGTCAGACCAATCCATTTGAAAAAAGTTTAACCCCAATAATAACTCAAGAAACTGTCACAAATTATTTGAACACAATCGTCACAATGGTTTTCATAACAAATCATAGAATTAAATGTCATCAGACACACAAACTACTCACAAGGCTGAGTTTAGTGTGCCTGAGTTTAGTGTGCCTGAGTTTAGTGTGCCTGAGTTTAGTGTGCCTGAGTTTAGTGTGCCTGAGTTTAGTGTGCCTGAGTTTAGTGTGCCTGAGTTTAGTGTGCCTGTCATTTGCAGAATGAGGTCCCGAGATTCTATAGATATTTGATAAAACTTTCCAGAGAAGATGAGGCTTAAGCAGAATGAGGTCCCCAGAGGGTGAAGTTAGTGATGCTAGCCTGCTATGCGGGATAGCGTCACTAAATTCACCCTCTGGGGGTAGAGCAATGGACCTTTCCACAGCTGTCAATCAAATAATTATTACCAGATATATTCTAGCAATCAGACTGGGCCATGCAGTCGCTTGCTGCAATGAAATTCTGTGTTCACCCTAATTTTGATATCCACGCATACTTTCAGTGTTAAATTGCCTATAATTATTCAAACACGTTTTTTGTTGTTGAATGTACTGAAATTTCTAATTGCACCATGATGTTGGAAATTCATCCATTTTTCATTTTGCGTGACATTTAATTTTCATAATTAAAGCAAAAATAATGTATGTTCTCTGGTGTATAATAGCATAAGAACAAGCGCTGTTAAACTAATGAAACTATTTCTGCAGACGCCTTGTCTCCTATTAACGGTAACCTCCTCCCACTAGGGAATATGTGTAGAAAACTCCATTATTAACTAACGGAACAAAAAGTGACAGATATCGTTATTCACGATGCTGCAAAAAAATTATCAGGTAAATCAGACATAACAAATTTTATAAAATTTCTATTTTCTTACCTACAAACGAATCATCAAACTTGATACCGCTCACGCTGCTTTTGTCATCACCGAATGACGATGATCGTTTATGCGTTTTAACGTTTGGATCGAGCAGGTCGGAGGTAGGAATGACGACAGACACATCTCTAAGAGATGAATCGCTCTGATGCCTCTTCTTCCTGGCGAGATTCGAACTCACGGGAGATGTGCTTCTGGTCGCCCGGTTCTTCGATTCCTCGTAAGCGGGAGGAGCGGCCTCATCGAATGACGGGTTGACGTGACCATTACTGCTGGTCAGATCTCTCTGTTGTGATATGCTGTTCAGTCGAATATTCCCGTCCATGCCACCAGGAATAGGGTCGTCGTTTGATCTGCCAATGAAAAAAGGTTATATTCATTTAATTTCTTTATACTAAATGGATTCTTCCACACAGTTATAAAAGTATACATAGGAATGGTATATTATTCATTTAGGGGGGTGTTCAGGATAAATTAGTAGAGGACAGTATGACATAAAGATAATACAATTATACAAGTACAAAACAAACCTGAGAATAAGGTGCCGGTCATTTGCAGTATGAGGTCCCCAGAGGGTGAATTTAGTGATGCTATCCTGCATAGTGGGCTAGCATCACCAAATTCACCCTCTAGGGACCTCATTCTGCATGGCCTCATCTGCTATGGGAGACATAGACTCAGATTAAAGTTCCCAAATGGTGAATAGTGTGATGTACCCCCATTGGGAACCTCGATTATGCAATGTGTCGTCTGCCAATTTGGGGATATAGAGAAAAAAAGAAGTTTCTACAGAAATTTGATAATAAAGAAACTTTCCAGAGAAGATGAGGCCTAAGCAGAATGAGGTCCCCAGAGGGTAAATTTGGTGATGCTTGCCCGCTGTGTGGGATAGAATCACTAAATTCATTCTCTGCATGGGGACCTCATGTCAGACACCTTACACTCAGGCCTGGTGTAGAAGGTTTCCGATACATACATGTAGGTGGGAACTGTTCAGTTAATAAGTTCAACAAACAACCTTTGTTGTTGAACTTATTATCTGAACATTTCTAAGGGAACTACATGTACTCGTCAATGAGTATTTAGTATAGAAAGGTTTAACCCTTTAAGTGCCAGGTCCGATTTTTGTATCAACCCATATACCCTGTGCAAATGCATTCTCTTATATATGCGAGGCGACCTATATAAGAGAATGCATTGGCCTAACAATTTTTCATCATTTGTTATTATTTTTTACAATTTTTTACAATTTTAATAAAATTTTTTAAATCTAAAAAAAAAAAAAAAAAAAATTATTTTTTTAGGACCGATTTTACAGACCGTAAATTAGGGCCGATGAGATCGGCCCCTGGCACTGAAAGGGTTAAAGTAGGGAATAATATTTTTTTTAGCAACTGTTCATTTTTTTAAATACTTATATAAAGAATTTATGGAAATAATAAAAATCCATTCATGCTGTCAGGGTCAGGTTAGGGTTAGGGTTAGGGTTAGGGTCATGCTATCAGGGTCAGGTTATTTGTTACACTGTCAACAAAAAATGATTATGGTAGATCACAATTTAGTAATCCAAAGTCGGTTTGTTGGAGTTTATCTTAGTTCGTTCCGCTACGTCACACCACAGCGGTGTTCTATTGGTGCCGCTAGACCATATTACAGCTCTGTATGTCTTATTGGTGGCCCTAGACCATGTCACAGTACTTTATGATTTATTACTGGACACTATATTACACCATTGTACGTTTTAAAATGCAAGACCACACAGCTAGATTTCATTTGGGAAATTTCTCCACTGAATGTGGAAACTACCGTCCGCAGGAAGCAACTTTCCAAGAATATATACAATGTAAATAAGATTACCTTTATTATTCAACTCAAGCCTCATTATAATTTTCTAAAAGAGTTTAGGTCAAAATTATGATTGGGGTCATTCTAAAATTGAGTGGGTCAGAATAGTCGGAAGCTACAGTAATGCTCTTAAGTAATCGACTCCTTAACCACAGCAGAATTATGGGTAACTTTTCAGGATTTAGTCGGAAATATGGCTTGTTGCCATTCATCGAAAAGCTCTCGGGGAGAGCTTTCCGATGAATGGCAACAAGCCATATTTCCAACTAAATCCTGAAAAGTTACCCATAATTCTGGTGTGGTTAAGGAGTTGATTAATTAGGGCATTACTGTAAATGCAATATTTTAAATATAAATTTGTCACTTTAGGCCAATATAAATAAAACTTTTTCAAAATAAATGTGTCAATGACACTGTCGCTCAACTTGGGAAGGAGTTTATTTTTTGCTGAGCAATGAATAGAATGATAAAGAAGGAAAGCCAAAAAGTTACAGTAAAGGTCTTGTATTGTGTAGATGAAATTAATTTTATTTGAAACATTTCACCAATAAATGTGGGCTGCAGGATGTGCGGATGGATTCAAATTTAAAATCCAAGATGGTTGCTAACAGCCATGTTTTATAACGAATTTCTGATAGCTCCAATCTAGAGGACATCTCGAAGATCCATATGAGTTTGGTGACGATTGGATGAGGGATGTGGCCTGTAGGGTGTGCCGAAGGATTTAGTCAGACAAAGAGTAAAATCATAGATGGCTGCTGGCAGCCATGTTTTTCTACAAATTTTGAAAAACAAGCCATGTTATTAAACAAATTTCGGGAATGATCAATGGATCCCATTTAAAGATCACCCTTAAGATCCACATGAAGTTTGGAGACGATCAGATGAGGGATGTGGCCTGTAGGGTGTGCCGAAGGATTTAGTCTTGCAAAGATTAAAATAAAAAATGGCCACTGGCAGCCATGTTTTTCTACGAATTTTGAAAAACAAATCGATGGCTCCATCTAGAAGTCCTCATGACGATCCATAGAAATTTGGTAATGATCGATGAGGGATGTGGTTTGTAGGGTGTGCCAAAATATTTAGTCATGCAAAGAGTAAAATCCAAGATGGCTGCAAGCAGCAATGTTTTCATAGAAAATTATTCAAATTTAATGGCTCTCATCTAGAGCTGATCATAAATGTGCCTGCAAATTTTCAAAACAATTCTCCAATAAATGCGGGCTGCGCCGATGGATTCCAATTTGAAATCCAAGATGGCTGCTGGTGGCCATGTTTTTTAAACGAATTTTTGAAAAAAATTGATGGCTCCCATCTAGAGGTCACCCCAAAGATCCATACGAAGTTTGGTGATGATCCGATGAGGGATGCAGCCTGTAGGGTCAGCCAAAGGAAACTGTATACAAAGTAAAGTTGAGCTAAAAATGGGGAAAGATAACAATGGTGTAAATTAAGAAACCAAGTAGTTTCTATGAATTCCGATAAATGTAAACCACAATGTACCCGGTAACGGGCCGGTATGACTTGAAACCACGATAATACCGTCTTCAAGGTTTACCGATTATGGAAAACAATGACGGTAACGGTATTGAAAATCTTACCGATTACAATCGGTATACTGAAATACTGCCCAGCACTAGTCATGTTGTCCTAGACCAACTCAATCAAGTAGTTCGCTTCAAATTATGTTTAGGGAAATGTCCTCAACCTGATGTAATATAGAAAACCCTGTTGGACACCATGCATCTTCATAACAAAGTTTCCCTAAAGCAGATTTTTGAGGATTTTTGATATCGTCAAATGACACCAAAATCAGCTTGTATCCAATTTCTTCCGGGTTGTTCCACAAATTCGGCTTCAACAACCACACGACTACGGCTTATAATCAGGCTTATAATCAGGCTTATAATCAGGCTTGTTTCGACTGAGACATTATGGAAAATAAATTAGGAATAACAAATTAATGTGCAAACACTATTTTGCTCAGTGAACTGGGTATAAAGTTCACAAATTCTCTCTCAATTCTTGATTCCAATTAACCTAAATATGACTACTGTTAACAATCACGATTCAACAAAAATAGGTTAACATTGTCATTCGATACATTAGAGGTACATCTGAGTTTCTACAGAGAAATTTCAATTTCACAATGTCAACATCTATCACAAAAAATTCAATTCACTGACACAACAACAATCTAATGTCAAAGATCCAACTCGGCTCTCAAGAAATGTCGAGTAATCTATCATATTAAATGTAATAAGAGGCCGCTAGACCACATGTACTTCTGATATAAGGCCACAACTTAGCCTTGAAATACATGTATTGTGTCTTTCATTTGCAGAAACATTTTGGCCTAGAAAAATTTCTGCTAATTAAACCTTTCATGATGGGAGCTGCTGGTGCAGCATTAAATATCATTCTCTTATATATGCGAGTCTCCCATAGAAAGCCTTGCATATATAAGAGAATACATTGGACTAACAATATATACCTTGACCTTGTAAGCCAGTGCATTCTCTTATATATGTAAATAAAGGTATGTATATTAATTACTTAGGGTACTAAAAATTCTCAAGGGTTGGCCTTAAAAATTAGGCAGTTATTTTATGTTGTCCTTGAGCACTTGATGAACATTGAACTCTCTCATGAGTATCGGGGAAACACAATGTACCGCTATACTTAAAGTAATTGACCACCAATAACGTGGTGTCACCCCGTTAATATGGCGGCCGGTACTATACCGCGGTATCCTCCAATACCGCGGTACTGATACCGCTTGTTAACGCGAACAAGTATGTGTGAGTAAATACCTCCCCTCAAAGAGTTCCATGAAAATCACCGCGGTATTCAACAAAATTAATGCGGTGCCCGCTAAAAGACCGCGGTATCATTATCGCCCAATACCGTAACTCCACCACCATGACCGTCTCGATACCGCTACCGTTTATTACCGGTATCACCGCGGTCATGACCGGGGTATCACCCTGTTTTTCTGGTCAATTACTTTGAGAATAGCGGTACATGTACATGTATGACCGAAATTGTGGAAAATAACAGAGAAATAACTAATTAATGAGCAAACACTATTTTGTTCAGTGAACTGGATATAAAGTTCACAAATTCTCTCTCAATTCTTGATTCCCATATGTATATTATTCAGGGTAACTAAACATTTTCAAAAATTAGGCTGTTATTTTAGGCAAAAAAAAATTAAATGTCTGGTTTGGGTTATAAGCCGAAAAAAATAGGGTCGGTAGGTAGGCTTGAAATTTTATTTTTTTAATGTTTTTTTTCTATTTTGACTGATTTTGACATCTTATTACTTTTCATGTGTGTATTTTACTCTGCAAGATTGACATAAAACTACTTTTTATTATTTTTGTATTAATTTTAATATTACACAATACTTTTATTTAGAAATCAATCTATTCTAAGATGATTTAAATGTGTTTTTTGTGTTTTATGAAATTTTTGGAGAAAAAATTCAATACATTTTCCTGAAAACCATGAAAAAAACTTTAGGGTAGGGGGTTTAAAATAGGGTCGGTAGGGAAACCCAAACCACAAATATTTTTTTCTTCAGCCTTATGTTGGCGTTGAGCACTCGATGAACATTGAACTCTCTCACCAGTATCCCGAAACACAATGTACATGTATTAGTAAGCAGACACCAATAATCATCAAAAAACTGCTGACACTGGAAAAGTGATCAAATTCATCATGCAATTATGAAGTCTACTGGTAAGCCAACACTGCACCCTGCAATTATGAACTCTACTGGTAAGCCAACACCCACATAAAAGAGAGATAAGAAACATTAGTCCATTGTAATGGAATATATAAGAAATGTGAGACTGCAAGCCAGAGGCTATGAACGATTTAATATGGCCTCAATCACCCCTGTACCCTTAGTTCAATAGTACTCTGGATGAATTTATGAGGAAGAAGCTCAATTTATGAGGGCTATATACACTGGTCATTCTGCAGGCTAATAACAGATGGATCCAATTAACCAGCTAACACCTCCACATCAAAGGTTTTCCCTGTACAACTCACACATATAAAACAAGATATCACATGTAGATGTTAACCCTTTACCCAACAGAAGGGCCCTGTGCCAATGCATTCTCTTATATATGCGAGTCGACCATAGGTCGCCTCGCATATATAAGAGAATGCATTGGCTTAACACATTAAAAATTATAAAATTGTTAAAGAATGTAATGGTAAAAAGTGTTTTTTTTAGGCCAATGCATTCTCTTATATATGCGAGGCGACCTATGGTTGACTCGCATATATAAGAGAATGCATTGGCACAGGGCATAACTGTAACCATCACAATGTGGTCAATGAGCCGGTTCCAATGATATCCATATTTGTATGGTTTTATTGAGACAGACCCAAGATAATTTAGGCTGTTGCAGCTTTATTTGGCCATTTTTGGCCGGTTTGTTGGGTAAGGGGTTAATTAAGAGATTTATCCCACAGGGAGCCTCACACAGATGGAAGCATGCACTGCAGAGTGTCGTCTGCTCCAGTCTATGTGGGGCTCTATAAAGGGTTAAGAACTTAAGATATATTCTTGAGAGTTCTTTTTATTTCCTTTTGGGTGGTCTGTAGAAAAACTTCAGTTTTGCCCATTGGTATTTTAGTGGTAGTATACTAGTAGTACTGTATACATGCAGTGAAGGATCCAGGGATTTTTGGGGGGATACATGTTTTCGGGCAATGATATGCCCCCCCCCCCCCTGCCCCCCTCTTCCGGCGCCCCTGCTCATAGATAAGCCCACCACCATTTTTAGAACTTAGAGGGCGAGTATACTACATTGATGTCAGGTTAACTCTGAATGAAGGTGACAATAATAGCATTACTCCAGCTAATATCCAGCTAATATCATTAATACTATCTTCCCCATTGATTTTCACAAAATGCTGTATTACAATTTATCATATGACTCAATCATTATTTACGTTGGAAAGTATGTCATAAATCAATTTCATATGAACTACTAGTTCATATCACCTTCCGATAATTTGATTGGTTTGTTGACAAATAGTGTGATTGGCTGAATGGCAGCCGGGGCCGAGCCGTATTACTAACTAAATGCAGGTCAAATTCGTGCGCGTCAATCAACACGATGCCGAAATTCTCGCAATTATAATCTTTAAATATATAGTTTTGGACATTGTTATACGATAAATAGAATATGTAATTCGTATTTATCTAATAAACATACGATATAATGTCACAAACTGAGAACAGAATAGCACACTATATCTTCGCGTGCATATTATTTCTGCTAGTTCACCAGGTGTAATTGGGCTTCCGGTGCAATAAAGTGACGTCACATTAACCTTTTGCTGCCGATGTCATATAGCTATTTAGTGATTTGTGAGAGTTTTGGACATTATAAATTCATAATCAATTTATAGGTGTCATATGATAAATAGAATATGTAAAATCGTGTTTCTCTCATATGATATTTATGAAACTCGGCACGAATTTTCAGTTTTCTCTCGCCAGAGGCTCGAGAAAACTGAAAATTCTTAGACTCGTTTCAAAAATATCATATGAGAGAAACACTCATTTCATATCCTCTATATATAAGATGATGTTTGTGTCTTATTTTAAATATACACTCTAACATAATAAAACACAAAACAAATTAATTACTGTATCATAAATATAATAATATACATCATGATTCATATAAAACATGACATTAGATTATAACTGTGAATGCAATCTGAGATTTTGCATGTGCGCATCGTCGAAGGTATAAGCCCAGTCCTAAGTTTTTGTGTCAAAAAATTCACAGCCCCCAGGGTTACTGATGGGTACAGTACAGGGAAATTTCCAGGGCTGTTTTGATACCTGTTACAGGTATGGGCGCCCAAACTCGAGAAGCCCAAATGACCCCAAATTCCTAGTGGACAGTATTGAGTCAACCTGAATTTTCAAGGCACTTCAACAATATGCGATGTAAATACAAAATCTGCAGTTGCAATACAGCCTTCGTTTGCATGTTGAATTTTCAAATCAGAAGTATTATGTCATAATTATAATATATGCGTCTGTATCTGTGTTGGTTCAGTGTAGAAGCAGTATTTTAAAGTTATATTGGGATACCGGTACATATCCTCTGCTGGAAACAGGTGTCCCCAAATTATCTCTGGATTCTTCCCGGGTACAATAATTCCCTAATTAATCGACAACTTAACCACAGCAGAATTATGGGTAACTTTTCAGGATTTAGTCGGAAATATGGCATGTTGCCATTCATCGGAAAGCTCTCAACCCATAATTCTGCTGTGGTTAAGGAGTCGATTAATTAGGGCATTACTCTATATACTGTACTACTACAAGCAGAAGTTTGAAACTTTATTTGCCAACCTTTTATAGTTTATGCTGACTCAATTAGTTTTGTCAGGTATTTGAACCTCATAATAAATTTGAAATTACTTCAAAACCAATTGAGCCAAAGCAAAATCTAAAATCTTAACGAGTGTGGAAATTACATAAAATTAAAGGCATGAAATTGTGTAATCATGCTGCACAAATTTGAGTTTAGTGTGCATGTCATTTGCAGAATGATGTCCCCAGAGGGTGAATTTAGTGACGCTATCCCACATAGCAGGCTACCATCACCAGATTCACCCTCTTGGGACCTCATTCTGCATGGCCTCGTCTGCTATGGGAGACATAGACTCACCAAATGGTGAATATTGTGATGTACACCCATTGGGAACCTCGATTATGCAATGTGTCGTCTGCCAATTTGGGGATATAGAGAAACTAAACTAAAGAAGAAATATAATCTAAGTTTCTACAAAAATTTTATAATAAAGAAACTTTCCAGAGAAGATGAGGCCTAAGAAGAATGAGGTCCCCAGGGTGAAATTAGTGATGCTAGCCCGATATGCAGCGTCAGTTGATTTTATGTGAAGTTTTGAAAAACTATGCGGGATGGCGTCACTAAATTCACCTGCTGGGAACCTCATTCTGCAAATGACAGGCACCTTAATCTCAGGCCTGAACAGAGTATGTACACAGTAATGCTCTAAGTAATCTCGGTGAGAGCTTTCCAATGAATGGCAACAAGCCATATTTCCGACTAAATCCTGAAAAGTTACCCATAATTCTGCTGTGGTTAAGGAGTCGATTACTTAGAGCATTACTGTACCCTGAATGGAACAGCTGATTCACTGTTGTGGACAATTCATTAAAATTTTGACTGACTTTGATTTTATGAGTTTCAAGTCCTTACAAAGCCAATCATAAAATCTGAAAAGTTAGCAAGTAAAATTTAAAGACTGCCAAGGTTAAAGTTCACTGATCAAAGTATTCTTTGACAAAAGGGACTGTCTCAAAATGAACATAAGATACTACAGATAACAAAGGTTGAGACATAATATCATTAATACTATCTGCCCCATTGATTTTCACAAAATGCTATATTACAATATATAAGATGATGTTTGTGTCTTAATTTAAAGATACAGGCGGCCTTGGTGGTGGGTATGCTGTTAAAATATTCACCTCTGTCAAAAACCGCCACAAACAGAAAGAATAGTAAAATATAGACAGACTTTGTTCTTATACCAATCAGAAATATGGCATAAACAGCATGTTATTGTCAAATGTTTTGCCTTTGTTAACAAAAGCAAAAAACGTTACAGAACCTGGCTTTTGTTTAGATCCGGATATGGTAAACATAAGGAGCGTTATGTGTTACGGTTTTCCTGATATGGAAATAATAAAGAGCGTTTATATCATTTGTGTGTGATTAACCAATAGAATTGCGCTGTGTTATGTAAACATAAGCAAAACTTCTGTAATACGATCAGGCTCTTGTTTACGTACACCATCGTACGTCTTGACGACAATATACTATTTACGCGCTGATTATGTTTGGGCACATGAACAAAACTATATATATTTTAATATTCCTTCTGTTGATGGCGATTTGAACAAATATGAATATTTCTGCAACGAACGCCGCCCGTGCCTTTAAATATATACTCTTAACATAATAAAAAAAAATGAATTTCATTAAATAAAATAATATACATCCTGATTCATATAACACATGACATTATATCAGCCCTGTGGATGCAAGCAAGCCTTGAAATAGTGTGTCTGTCATTTGCAGAATGAGGTCCCCAGAGGGTGAATTTAGTGATGCTACCCCGCATAGCGGGCTAGCATCACCAAATTCACCCTCTGGTGACCTCATTCTGCTTACACCTGAGCAGAATGAGGTTCCCAGAGGGTGAATTTAGTGATGCTAGCCCGCTATGCGGGGTAGCATCACTAAATTCACCCTCTGGGGACCTCATTCTGCAAATGACAGACACACTATTACAAGGCTTGGATGCAAACTGAGATTTTGCATGCGGGGGTCGTCAAAGGTAAGCCCATGCAGGCCTAAGTTTTTGTATCAAATAATTCCCGGGCTCCCAGGGTTACTGATGGGTGTATACGGGCTCCCAGGGTTACTGATGGGTGTATAGAGTACTACTACAGGGAGTAGTTTGAAACTTTACTTGCCAACCTTTTATATTTTATGCTGACTCAATTAGTTTTGTCAGGTATTTGAACCTCGTAATAAATTTTGAAATTACTTCAAAACCAATTGAGCCAAAGCAAAATCTAAAATCTTAACGAGTGTGGAAATTGCATGAAATTAAAGGCATGAAATTGTGTAATGATGGAATATAGCTCAACTCCCATATATAGAACAGCTGATTCACTGTCGTTGACAATTCATTAAAATTTGAAAAAAATTATTTTATGAGGTTCAACATCCTTACAAAACCAAGCATAAAATCTGAAATGTTGGCAAGTTCACTGATCAAAGTTACAAATTCTACTGAGATATAAAAGATTCTTTGACATGGGGGGGGGGGGGGGGCAGTCTCAAAATGAACAGGAGATATTACAGATAATATTATACAGATTGAGACATACTAGTAAACTTTGATTAGTGCACTGGCACAGGATCGTTTATGCTGCACCAGCAGTGCAGTAGAACTTGAGTTTATTGACATCAGCAATTCAACCAGAGTACAAGGAACCTTAGATATATAAGATATGAACAGACTGTGTAACTGACGAGGGTGACGATTGACATTATAACCATGAGTGCATTGAATGCTGACATAAGGATTACTACTCCTTTATTCCAAGGTAACCCAGCAAGTGACCAGTTACATGTACAGTAATGCCCTAAATAATCGACTCCTTAACCACAGCAGAATTATGGGTAACTTTCCAGGATTTAGTCAGAAATATCGCTTGTTGCCATTCATCAGAAAGCTCTCATTGAGAGCTTTCCGTTGAATGGCAACAAGCCATATTTCCGACTAAATCCTGAAAAATTACCAATAATTCTGTTGTGGTTAAGGAGTCGATTATTTAGGGCATTACTGTATATATAATTACTCTGGATACAGGACTCGTCTGTACTAACTACTGGAAGTCATGGACACTCTTGTGAAACCTTGTCTGACACTGAAGTATCAAACCATCAATAAATAATGTGGTATGCTGATCATGCATCTACCATGTACATGCTGTAAAGCTGAAAGCTGTTGATGTTTTCCATTTTCTTATTGTATGGAAATCAATATGACATGACAGTATTTTAATAGTTACTATCAAAAGAAAACAGTTCTCTGGTGGACAAGAGTAACATCTTTTAAAAGTGTATTGGCTTATATTGTGTGGATCAATACAATTAATGTAAAGTTATGTGGATAAGCCTGGATATAGTATGTCTGATATTTGCAGAATGAGGTCCCCAGGACATTAGGCTAGCATCACCAAATTCACCCTCTGGGGACCTCATTCTGCTTAGGCCTCATCTTCTGGGAAGTATCTATAGTCTCAAATTAAAATTGTTGTGAAATTAGTGATGCTATCCCGCAGTGGGCTAGCATCACCAAATTCACCCTCTGTGGACCTCATTCTGCTTAGGCCTCATCTTCTGGGATGTAGCTATAGTCTCAAATTAAAATTGTTGTGAATTTAGTGATGCTATCCCGCAGTGGGCTAGCATCACCAAATTCACCCTCTGGGGACCTCATTCTGCTTAGGCCTCATCTTCTGGGATGTAGCTATAGTCTCAAATTAACATTGTTTTTAGTTATATTTTCCCTTGCATAATCGAGGTGAACATCACCAACTTCAACTGGGGAACTTCAATCTGATACTAGGTCTCCCATAGCAGCTGAGGCCTGATCAGAATGATGTCCCCATGGGTGTATTTGGTGATGCTAGCCCACTATGCGTTTGCAGTATGTTTATCACCCAATTATTTGTCCCAAATAAAGTAGTAAATATTTACATCTGTGCGTAATTCATACACTGTGGTCTCTGAAATGGTAAAGTCAATGTGGTTGGAAATTGGAAACATGGAATGTTCTACAATCTTAGTTGATTGGTACATTCTGCCATTGGAGGTAGTGTTTGGATATTAATCAATTGATTTTATATTGGAGGTAGTGTTTGGATATTAATCAATTGATTTTATTCACTGAAATGAGTCCACAATATGACTTTAAAGGGGTCCAAGGCACTCAAAGTGGATAAATGTGCAAAAAATATTGATGTCTGCAAAAACATCACCTGCACTGAGATGAATATGTCGAAATAAATGAACTTTGTTCTTATATTCATTATTGATAGTACTCCAATGATATTTCACGTGTTGAACCATTGTAATGTAAGCAAAACTGTTACAGTGATTTGTCAATAATTTTGATTAAACTTAAGTATCTTATTGGGACTATTACAGTAATGCTCTAATTAATCGACCTCTTAACCACAGCAGAATTATGGGTAACTTTTCAGGATAAATTTAGTCGGAAATATGGCTTGTTGCCATTCTTCCAAAAGCTCTCGGGAAGAGCTTTCCGATGAATGGCAACAAGCCATATTTCCGACTAAATCCTGAAAAGTTACCCATAATTCTGCTGTGGTTAAAGAGTTGATTACTTAGAGCATTACTGTACATGTAGTATCGAATATAACTCCAAGAAATATATTAAATTAACTACAGTTAACTACAGCAAAATCATTAATTAACTAAAGCATTCAGTGGAATATATAAATGTGCATGCAATTAAAACCAAGTCCCAAAGGATGTTTAACAGGTTATCATGCTTTAACCCTTTACCCAACAAACCGGCCAAAAACGGCCAAATAAAGCTGCAACAGCCTAAATTATCTTGGGTCTGTCTCAATAAAACCATACAAATATGGATATCATTGGAACCGGCTCATTGACCACATTGTGATGGTTACAGTTATGCCCTGTGCCAATGCATTCTCTTATATATGCGAGTCGACCATAGGTCGCCTCGCATATATAAGAGAATGCATTGGCCTAAAAAAAATCTTTTTTTAACACTTTTTACCATTTTTTCTTACATTCTTTAACAATTTTATAATTTTTAATGTGTTAAGCCAATGCATTCTCTTATATATGCGAGGCGACCTATGGTCGACTCGCATATATAAGAGAATGCATTGGCACAGGGCCCTTCTGTTGGGTAAAGGGTTAAAGGCATTTTATTTTTTATTACTTGGTTTACGGATTCCCCCAATCCCAAAAAGTTGGGGTTTTTTTTATTGCCGCCGATGGCTATATATTAATGCGGACACATAAAAAATAAGCAATGTTTATGGTACACTTCATATCTAGTAAGTAAATACACAAGGAACACAACTACCAGATTTTCCAATTTATAAGTTGGAAGATCACTGGCCACATGGCAAATGTTGATCTTGGTAATAATTTTGTTAATCTATCGGTCTCATTTCCCCATGCAATATTTTGACAAACTTTATACCTATTTTTTTAATATTTTTTTCATCCCACATCTTTGAGTCACAAAAATCCATAAACCAAGTAATAAAAACTTTAATTCTTTATCAAGTATCAAGTAAGAACAGTTTTTGGGCAAAAAAAGAAGATTTGTCACCCTTAATTCTCAACCAAGAATGACACATATCTGGACTTAACCCTTTACCCAACAGAAGGGCCCTGTGCCAATGCATTCTCTTATATATGCGAGTCGACCATAGGTCGCCTCGCATATATAAGAGAATGCATTGGCTTAACACATTAAAAATTATAAAATTGTTAAAGAATGTAAGAAAAAATGGTAAAAAGTGTTAAAAAAAGTTTTTTTTTAGGCCAATGCATTCTCTTATATATGCGAGGTGACCTATGGTCGACTCGCATATATAAGAGAATGCATTGGCACAGGGCATAACTGTAACTATCACAATGTGGTCAAGGAGCCGGTTCCAATGATATCCATATTTGTATGGTTTTATTGAGACAGACCGAAGATATTTTAGGCTGTTGAAGCTTTATTTGGCCGGTTTTGGCCGGTTTGTTGGGTAAAGGGTTAATCTCGTACCGTCTAAAAATATTATAATATCAAAATCTCATCAAATAATGATAACTGGGGGTCGTCTTCTGCTCATTTTGTTGGGTTAAGGGTTAAAACAAGGGATTGTCATTCCTATCTCAAACATGCTACAAATCTCCATGTCTCCAGGGGCGCCGGAATCATCCAAGGGGAGGGGGGGGCAGAGCCTACAAAAAGGGCACTTTTCCGCAAAAAAGGGCATTTTCTCCGCAAACTCGGGAAAATAACCATAAATTCATTGTTGAAAAAATCCCTATTTTAATGGTATTTGTCGGTTTTTATGGTCGTTTTGTGATAAAATTGACAAAAAATTAATATTCCTTATGAAATTGGTGGTATTTGGACCAAAAAAGTCACATTTTGCTATAAAAACACGAGATTAAACACACAAAAAGCATTTTCTTCTCCAGAAAAAGGGCAAGTCCTGCCCCCGCTCGCCCCCCTTGGTCAAGGGCAGGGGGGTCAGCTGCCCCCTCTGCCCCCTCTGCCCCCCCCCCTCTTCCGGCGCCCCTGCATGTCTCTATCAAGCATATAATACAACATTTATAGTATCCTCATGATTCTGCCTATGAGCATGAATATATAATTAGTATATGATGCCATGAATCTTTGCTATGGTAACGCTCGTAGAAATCATATTCCACCAGTACAAAACCTGGGAACTTTTATAAAGTTGAAAATATAACACAGGGAATATATTTCTTAATGATTATCTGTTCCTTGATAGTGTACTTCACAAAATGTGAAGGTCCCAACTCGAAATTGCAAGCTTTTCTGTGACTTTTGAGAACCGATATCGCAATTAACATTAAATTAATTACCCTGGAAAAATTGTAAGAAACGCAAAGCAAAATCGCTCACAAAGTCACTTAAATTGTGAAATTGTTAAATTGTGTGAATTTTTTTGAATTTTTTTTGGGTTGAATTGTTTTTGGGTATGCTTAAGCATGCTATAGCGAATTTAAAAACAAACTGGATAAGTCCTTAGGGGCATGTTATAACTCAAAACTATCACCAAGTATTCATAGTAATAATTTTGATGCCCATGAAAAACGTAAGATTCCCTGGCACTAAACCTACAAAATATAAGCCTGGCACTGAAAGAGTTAATACAGCTGATTTCATGTTGTCAGGAAACATGAACTGAACAAGATCTGAATTACAATAAATTCATCATTGACACACATTGATGTGTGCATGACTTATAACTGAGATAATTACAAGCATAATGACAAACCTTTTAATAGGGAGTCCTTTCAATCCACACATATTGGCTGTTAACATGTTATGAAATAAAATAATATGCAACTGGCATCCACCTGTTAAGATGTGAGAGAAGGCATATGTGCTGAGTACTAATGGAATCACAGGATAAGTGGATCCATGAAGGTTACATGTATACAACAGAAATCATTAGGATGTCATGGCCAGCACAGCTCACAAAACTGGGAAGAGAGCACATGTTTCATGTGGATGCCACAATGTACTCTCAATGTACTGCAAGAGATCAAGGACCTGGCTTGAAGCCAGTTACATTTTGTATATCAGGGTCATGGCTTGAAGCCAGTTACAGTAATGCTCTAATTAATCGACCTCTTAACCACAGCAGAATTATGGGTAACTTTTCAGGATTTAGTCAGAAATATGGCTTGTTGCCATTCATCGGAAAGCTCTCACGAGAGCTTTCCGATGAATGGCAACAAGCCATATTTCCGACTAAATCCTGAAAAGTTACCCATAATTCTGCTGTGGTTAAGAGGTCGATTAATTAGAGCATTACTGTATATCAGGGTCACTATCCTCTCATAGACTTTGATGCTGTTAACCCTTCAATGACTGGAGCTTCCTGAAATTTTGCGAAAACCCTGTGTCAAAGAATTTCTTTTATATATACGAGTCTCCCATATGGAGCCTCGCACCATATAATAGAATATATTGGCCTAACAATATTTACCTTGACCTTGTAAGCCAGTGCATTCTCATATATATGAATTCTTTATTTTTACTTGAGTTACAGCCATTTTTCGACTTAGAATTTGCCAGGTTTCATAACATTTTGGTTTCTGACTGATAACCATAGTTTGCATTATTAAGAAGCCCTTTTCACAACTTAATTTCACCTGATTTAATAACAACCATTATAAGTTAACTAACATGCGTATTTAGCCATGCCCAGCAATGCTCTTGTCACCTCTGTTTACGAAAACCCTGTGCCAATGTATTCTCTTTTATATGCAAGTCTCCCATAAGGAGACTCACATATATAAGAGAATACATTGGCCTAACAATATTTACCTTGGCCTTGTAAACCAGTGCATTCTCTTATATATATGAGTATACCTATGGGAGACTCATATATATAAGAGATTATTATCCATCCCTTAACTAACACCGTTTCCGATTGGGCAAAAGCCGCCACGTGATAGTCCTGGAAAAAGTAATATTGGACGCCCGAATGTCATATTGGACTCCCAAGTGTGCAATATGACTTTTTTATCGGGACTCTGTGACGTCACGAATTAACTTTTGCGAAATGAATCGGTGAAAGTGTGATGCGCGCGCAACACTGGTGAATTAGCAGACGTTTCACTTCCGCATTGAGTTTTGTTTTTCATTTCCGTGTTTACTGTTCCAAATTATGCTTTCTGATGATCAATACAGGCTTTAATAGAGAATTAAGTGCCGACAAATACCAAAAGTAACCACTAAAGTTGTATTCCCAAAATTTGGATAAACATACAGATGGATAATAAAAATGTCATTATACAATGTTGTGTACATTATGAGTTTTTCTTGTACTCGTCCAGGTTGTGGTGAAAAGTCATATTGGACTCGACACTGCATGCGTGTCTCGTCCAATATGACTTTTCACCACAACCTGGACTCGTACAAGAAAAACACATACTGTACACAACATTGTATAATAACTTTATAATACGCACTGGCACATGATGTTAATGCTTCACCAACTCAGCTCCCATCATGAAAGGATTAAAAGATTAAAGGATTAAAGCACCAGGTTTTACAAGATTCTTGTAAATTCAGGAAAAAGCTCATTATACAATTTTTGACATAATCAGAATTAAATGATCACTGAATTAATATAATCATGTTTATAGCAGTTTATAGTGATAAGTTTCTCTAATAAATGCTGGATGTACATCAGAGTACAGTAATGCTCTAATTAATCGACCTCTTAAACACAGCAGAATTATGGGTAACTTTTCAGGATTTAGTCGGAAATATGGCTTGTGGCGAGAGCTTTCCGATGAATGGCAACAAGCCATATTTCCGACTAAATCCTGAAAAGTTACCCATAATTCTGCTGTGGTTAAGAGGTCGATTAATTAGAGCATTACTGTATTTGGCAATAAATTCCAATATATGAATGACTACAAAGAGGCCCATGACATTACCGGTAACTTCTTTCAATTGTTTTACTCTGGGTCGCATATGTCACACGCATAAGTTCAGTGATAATTTAACCCTTTTATGACGGGAGCTGCACTGGTGCAGCATTAAATATCCTGTGCATTCTCTTATAAATAAGAGTCTCCCACAGGGAGCCTCGTATATATAAGAGAATTCACTGGCCTACACGGTCAAGGTAAATATTGGAAGGCCAATGTATTCTCTTATATGTGAGACTCCTTATAGGAGACTTGCATATTAAAGAGAATACATTGGTACAGGGTTTTAGTAAACAGAGGTGACAAGAGCATCGCTGGCCATGGCTAAATATGCCTGTTAGTTAACGTATAATGGTTGTTATTAACCCTTTCAGTGCCAGGGGCCGATCTCATCGACCCTAATTTACGGTCTGTAAAATCGGCCCTAAAAAAAAAAAACAACATTTTGTTTTTTGTTTATATTTTTTTTGGGTTGAAATTTGTTTGGGTAAGCTTATGCATGCTATAGCGACTTTAAAAACAAACTGGATAAAACCTTAGGGGCATGTTATAACTCAAAACTACCACCAAATATTCATAGTAATAATTTTGATGCCCATGAAAAACGTAAGATTCCCTGGCACTAAACCTACAAAATAAGTCTGTTAAAGAATATAAGAAAATATTATTAAAATTGTAAAAAATAATAACAAATGATGAAAAATTTATAGGCCAATGCATTCTCTTATATATGCGAGGCGACCAATGGTCGACTCGCATATATAAGAGAATGCATTGGCACAGGGTATATGGGTTGATACAAAAATCGGACCTGGCACTGATAGGGTTAAATCAGATGAAATTGAGTTGTGAAAGGGGCCATAACTCATGAATAAAAAAATTGGACAAAATCCATATTTGAACTTGGCCTGTATTTTTGGCTGAGACACACATATACCAAATTTGGTTCTTAATAATGCAAACTATGCTTATCAGTCAGAAACCAAAATGTTATGAAACGAATTCTAAGTTGAAAAATGGCTGTACAGTAATGCCCAAAGTAATCGACCTCTTAACCAAAGCAGAATTATGGGTAACTTTTCAGGATTTAGTCGGAAATATGGCTTGTTACCATTCATCGGAAAGGTCTCGCCGAGAGCTTTCCGATGAATGGCAACAAGCCATCCTGAAAAGTTACCCATAATTCTGCTTTGGTTAAGAGGTCGATTACTTAGGGCGTTTCTGTAACTCATGTAAAAATAATAGAGAATTCTAGGAGCCAAAGCATTTTGTAATGAAATACTTAGAAAATTTGAGAGTACTTTTAATTAATTTGAGAGTACTTTTAATTAAATTTGAGAGTACTTTTAATTAATTTGAGACTTTTAATTAATTTGAGAGTACTTTTAATTAATTTGAGACTTTTAATTAATTTGAGAGTACTTTTAATTAATTTGAGACTTTTAATTAATTTGAGAGTACTTTTAATTAATTTGAGAGTACTTTTAATTAATTTGAGAGTACTTTTAA
Organism: Siphonodentalium dalli; assembly: GCA_032622095.1. Classification (NCBI taxonomy): domain Eukaryota; kingdom Metazoa; phylum Mollusca; class Scaphopoda; order Gadilida; family Siphonodentaliidae; genus Siphonodentalium; species Siphonodentalium dalli. The sequence continues at coordinate 248,878,657 of CP136065.1, forward strand.
TTAATTTAAGAGTACTTTTAATTAATTTAAGAGTACTTTTAATTAATTTAAGAGTAATTTTAATTACGTTTTAATTTGAGAGTACTTTTAATTACGTTTTAATTACGTTTTAATTTGAGAGTACTTTTAATTAAATTTGAGAGTACTTTTAATTAAATTTTGTACCAAGACAACCCCTGGGACATAACGTTCAATCCAGGAAAACAGACAATTTCTAGTTCGCGGGGGCGCTCGATCACCACACATATCAGCGCCCTTGTTGACTACACCAAGATTTACCCGACACATACATAGGAGGATAATTGGGAAGTAAACAGAACGATTTTGGGATTAGCGAGACCAGATACTTCGCCAGGGAAAGCTACTGAAACCTAACGCAGCGCGATGGATAGGGAGAAGAGTCTAAAGAGCACACAAAAAAACTACTCCGCTTGGTTAACCTAGGAACGCCCCAATTGACGCACCATGAAATGCGAACCGAGCCGGAATAATACCGTTCCTGTATTTGAATGCGGATAAATCGAGTCCCGAAACACAGTTCTAACCGACCACCAAGATGTGACCAACGACTCTCGTGGCGCTAAGAAGACAGCTAGGATCTCCAGCCAGAAACATGGATAGGAATACAAGGTAAACATTACAATCTTGTATTTCTAACAACGCTACCCCAATGTGCCGACGAAGAAGCGAAGCAGACGACAGGAAGATGAACTCAACCGGAACTCAACCGAGCAGAAGAAGAGCAGACACGCCCAGTCTGAGTAAACTCATACCTAAATATTCATTACAACATTGAATATTAGGTCTGACGGATATAAACATCGCTATCTCATTTCCAAGTCCTCGGGATTCCGTAATCTGATTGATTGCGTAAATTATTTTCCGTCCAATGAAACCGTATGGGTTAATAAACAAGTGTTAGTGGGCGGAGACTCCCATAATGTCACCTCTAAATATAGTAACAGAGCGGAATTTCGTCGGTAACTCTCCGATCGAAAGCGATGCTTGCAAATACAACAGAGACAGAAAAAATGGCTTCGAAATTATATATTCGGTACGATTCGGATTAATTTGAAGGATGTGCTAGACCTGATAGATAGGCCTGCGCATGGTACCAACTTGGCCTCCCATAAATATAAATAGAACTCACTCATGTCCGTGTATTTGATTTACTTTATTGTAACATGGTTTGCAAATCAAATTATTTGTCGTAAAAAAGTCATCTGAAAGTTAAACACCGAGGAAATGACTTAATTTTATGCTTTTAAATAGTTCTAAAGCATCATTTTTGATGACGACCTTATTTTTTGCTCTCGGATGCAGCTTTCCGGTTGATGCAGCGAGTTCATCTCCCAAAAAAGAATAGTCGCACACACGACAAATATTATCTTCTGTAAGTTTATGTCGCGACACAGGCCATTGTTATTGCGAAGCACACAGAAGTTGGAATCACTGACTGTTATGCTATTTTTTTTAGATTTTTTTGGAGTTCTAGGTATATAGTATTGACAATACTATATACCTAGAACTCCAAAAAAATCTAAAAAAATAGCATAACAGTCAGTGATTCCAACTTCTGTGGCGAAGCACAACAAATAACATGTGGGGACACCTGTCAATCATCGATGTATTTTTAAAAATCCGTGACGTCATTTTGGGGAAGCTCTTCGCTGAATAGAAATGGTTTTGGCGACATTAATAGCTCCAGACTCTAGATTTCAAATAGAGTCGACGTTCATCCAGACTGAGACACGCCCAACCTACGAGGACGGAAGAAGACCCTAAACCGAGCAGACGACAGGAAGATAAACTCAACTAGGAGGAACCCAGATGCCGATGATTGAACATTATTGACTTTGTTATAATTAAATAATCAAACCGTTCTGATAGTCTTAAAGAGTTATATGTACCCGTATTGGCACAATTTGAGAGTACTTTTAATTACGTTTTAATTACTCTTTAATTATGTTTTAATTTGAGAGTACTTTTAATTAAATTTGAGAGTACTTTTAATTACGTTTTAATTACGTTTTAATTTGAGAATACTTTTAATTACGTTTTAATTTGAGAGTACTTTTAATTACGTTTTAATTACGTTTTAATTTGAGAGTACTTTTAATTACGTTTTTTTAGTTTTGATTATAGTTTATTTTTGTAGAAAGTTGAAATAAAACATTTCTTACTATAGCATCTATTTGAATGGGGCCAGTGAATAAAATTGATATACCGATAGGCTGAACTGCTGATGGCAAAGCCGTCAAATAATATATAATCTAAAATCATACCTGTCCATTAGTAATAATCCAGGATCTGCATAAATCATGTTAAGAATTTAGAAGTAGGCTATGGATTTAATACAGGTGAAACTTGATCCTTGCGATTGTCTACCTTGACTGATATCACAGTGTGCTGGATGGTAAAATATATAGAGTCGCCTTCTGCACATTCTTTGACCCCTTGCACACATTCTTTGACCCCCTGCACACACCTCTACACATTCTTTGACCCCTTGCACACACCTCTACATATTTTCCACAGTAAAATTGAATAGATTAACACTTTGATAAATTTAATACAAGCAGATGGCCGATATATGGCTACAGTTATTTTATTCCAGATGCATGGCTACAGTTATTTTATTCCAGATGCATGGCTACAGTTGTTTTATTCCAATTGATGCATGCACTAAGTTGAACTTATTACATGCAGCTGAAAATCCCTAAAAATTCATCCAAAAGCCTCTGATAATCATCTGTTTATATGATGTGAGAATCCCTACAGATGAAGAATCCACCATTCCATTGTGCATGTATACTTTTATAACTGATTCCATTCAGCAGTGAATTCAGGGTTTTACCATTTCTATTCTAATGCATCATTGATGAGCAGTTATCACATAGGAAATGTTCACATAATAAGTTTAACCCTCTCGATACTAAAGCATCATTGCATCATTGATGAGTAGTTATCCCTTAGGATATGTTCAGATAATAAGTTTAACCCTCTCGATACTAAAGCATCATTGATGAGTATACATATAGTTATCACATAGGAAATGTTCAGTTATAAGTTTAAACCTTTCTATACTAAAGCATCATTGATGAGTAGTTATCACATAGGAAATGTTCAGATAATAAGTTTAACCCTTTCTATACTAAAACATCATTGATGAGTAGTTATCACATAGGAAATGTTCAGATAATAAGTTTAACCCTTTCTATACTAAAACATCATTGATGAGTAGTTATCCCTTAGGAAATGTTCAGATAATAAGTTTAAACCCCTCGATACTAAAGCATCATTGATGAGCAGTTATCACATAGGAAATGTTCACATAATAAGTTTAACCCTCTCGATACTAAAGCATCATTGATGAGTAGTTATCCCTTAGGATATGTTCAGATAATAAGTTTAACCCTTTCTATACTAAAACATCATTGATGAGTAGTTATCCCATATGAAATGTTCAGATAATAAGTTTAACCCTTTCTATACTAAAACATCATTGATGAGTAGTTATCACAGGATAAATGTTCACATAATAAGTTCAACAATAGGCTGTTTGTTGAACTTATTATGTGAACATTTCCCTCCAATGAATAAGACTTATTGTACTTGTATTATCTCGTGAAAACCCCCCTGGATGAATATTATATTACCTGTACATCACTGCAAATCAATAATAGACCATTCCAATGGACACTTTTCAACTGACTGAGATAATCCATTTGGTATAAAAAGGATTAAGATCTTTTAACTTTGAGATATCCTGATATCTGCACCAGGAAGTTTGTGTATATATTATACATATGCTGTAACAGTCTCATTCTTTTGTTTGTATCTTCTCTTTGTTGTTTGTTGTTTGTTCTTTTTTGATCAGAGAATAAACATTATAGATATATATAAGTGAAATTACCCAAACCCAATTCAAAGAAAAAAAGCTACGTAGGTTTGAATGTAGAATTGCCGCAATAACCCATAACAGTGCAGGCGGGATGGCTGCAAATCTGGTAGCTGGAAACATGCCAAGCCAGGTAGGGATTTACAATGCCAAGCTAAAAGGCGAAAAAAAATGATGACATCATTGAAAGTGTATCCTTTCCTCACCTCTGACCTCCTGATACAATACACACTGGCAATGGTGAATATGTGGCATTCCTAATGCTAGGAGAGAAAATACAAGATGTTAGATATCACTGGATAAAAAAGTCAGGCCAATTCCATTACTGAAGACGAATGTCTTTCCATTGTCCTCGCTTAGTATAAGCTTAGTATTTGCTTAGTCTTTGCTTTATAGTGTTTGCTTAGTATTTGTTTTGTATTGCTTAGTATTTGCTTACTATTCACTTAGTATTTGCTTAGTCTTCGCTTACTAATTGTTAGTATTTCCTTAGTCTTTGCTTAGTATTTGCTTAGTCTGCTTAGTCTTCGCTTAGTATTTGCTTGAGAAAAACCACGAAGCAAATGAAGAGAGATTGCACCAATCAGTGATAACCTTAGCATTCAAATACTACCTTAGTGCCCTCTTAGTCTTCAATATATACAGTAATGCCCTAAATAATCGACTCCTTAACTACAGCAGAATTATGGGTAATTTTTCAGGATTTAGTCGAAAATATGGCAACAAGCCATATTTCCGACTAAATCCTGAAAAATTACCCATAATACTGCTGTAGTTAAGGAGTCGATTACTTAGGGCATTACTGTAAATGAGCTTAATTAGTATTTTGATGCTTAACATTCTAATGGTTAGCTAAGCATTCAAATACTAAGCTTTCCCTTCTACATGAAAGCTTAGGAATTTTGCTGTATAAATCTGCAGAAAAATGTCCTTTACAACAATAAATATTTTACACCCTTTCAAGTCTGAGTCAAACCACATAGCAGGCTAGCATCACTAAATTCAGCCTCTGGGAAACCTCATTCTGCTTAGGCCTCATCTTCTCTGGAAAGTTTCTTTATTATCAGATTTCTATAGAAACTTCTCCACTTAGATTATATTTCTTTTTTAGTTAAGTTTTTCTATATCCCCAAATTGGCAGACGACACATTGCATAATCGAGGTTCCCAATGGGTTTACATCACAATATTCACCATTTGGGAACCTCAATCTGAGCCTATGTCTCCCATAGCAGATGAGGCCATGCAGAATGAGGTCCCCAGAGGGTGAATTTAGTGATACTAGTCCACATTACATGATAGCATCACTAATTTCACCCTCTGGGGACCTCATTCTGCAAATGATAGACACACCAAACTCAGACTTGCCTGGTTTATGAAAATTTGGGTTAAAACAAAATTAGAGGTGTGACTGTTCCAATGGGACTAATGATAAATGTAGGAATAAAAGCTTGGACAAAATTATGCATGTTGCAAAACAATTTCTAAGTCAAAAAAGGGGGATAACTCCACCAATAAATGTCGGACAGACGTCATAATCGCAGGTGCACAGGTTCCCATGGTACTAAATATCTGTGCCAAGTTTTTAAAAAATTGACCTAAAAATGTAGGAATAATAGCTCGGACAAAATTATGCACGTTGCAAAACAATTTCTAAGTCGAAAAAGGGGGGATAACTCCACCAAAAAATGTCCGACAGACGTCATAATCGCAGGTGCACAGGTTCCCATGGTGGTTGATGTCTATGCCAAGTTTCACGGAAACTTGATCGAAAAACGACTGAGAGAAACTCCAGACAAATTTGTGTCCACGGACGGACGGACGGACAGACGGACGGACAAGCTGATTCCAGTTCCCCCCAGTTCCCCCCTAACTTCGTTGCGGGGATTATAATAATGGGGGAATAAAGAGACTCGGCTATCAAGTATTTTTTATCAGCAGCATAAACAGAAACCAAACATTCAACAAAGTGTTTACAGTATTCAGGAGAAAGTTGGAGGGGTTCTTAAACCAGGCAATTAAATTGATGTTACCTTTAATGATAATCCCTGAAGAAACATATTGGGCTAGCATAACTAAATTCACCCTCTGGGACATCATTCTGCTTAGGCCTCATCTTCTGGGAAGTATCTATGTACAGTCTTAAATTAACATGGTTTTAGTTACTTTTTCCTTCTGTTCAGTTTCTAAATCCCCTAATTTGCAGAAGATAAACTGCATAATCGAGGTGACCAATGGGTCAACGTCACCAACTTCAACTGGGGAACTTCAATCTCATCCTAGGTCTCCCATAGCAGGCCTAAGCAGAATGAGGTCCCCAGAAAGCTTGTATTTTGAGTTTCTTATTGCAAATAAACCCCAACAGACACTAACAGAAAACAGACACCATGAAATGCGTAACTGAAAATTGACAATTTAAGGTGGTATCACAATCAGTTTTTTTTCTTCAAATTTGTAAAAGTAAAGTTGCTAACACTTGTAACTAGGAACTACGTACTATTAAAAAGTTTAAACCAAGACATCAATTGTGAGCTATATGCAGACTATCAAACGAAATCATGTTACATAAAAGTGGGTGATACACATTTGAGAAGAACTTATTTTTTTAACTAAAATTATTTCAAATTTGAGTCGATCCCTTATAAAAATTGTTGTAATTTAAACATAATATTGTGATCTTATGCACATTTTGCTTAATCAAGCCTAAATAAAAGATATTTGTTTCTGCTAATGGACTGAAAACTATAGGGTCCGTATGTAGGTAAAACTTTTTTTCTTCCAACTATCTGCAACTACAACTATACCTATTATTTCAACAAATATAATGCCCACCTCCCGATTTAAAACCCCAAGCACCAACAAGTGTAAGACACTATCAAGTCATCAACACATTCACAAACATTTTTGTCTTTATTTAGAATAATCCAGTTGTAAGATGAAGTAGGGACATACATGTAGTCACATGGAAAAATTGAAGTCATATCACACACATTACATGGTATTATTGGACTTGTCACTCCATTTCCCACAAATCAGATTCAATTTTCAAACAAGACCAACGTCATTTAATTCTCATTAACTTCAATGACCATGACCCCATGTTAAAGAGTTTATATATGATGCACAACAGTCAACAGTCTTTTACTCCTCAAAAAGCCATTTGTGATGTACAGAAATGCTCTAAGTAATCAACTCTTTAACGACAGCAGAATTATGGGTAACTATTCAGGATTTAGTCGGAAATATGGCTTGTTGCCATTCATCGGAAAGCTCTCCCCGACAGCAGAATTATGGGTAACTTTTCAGGTTTAGTCGGAAATATGGCTTGTTGCCATTCATCGGAAAGCTCTCCCCGACAGCATAATTATGGGTAACTTTTCAGGTTTAGTCGGAAATATGGCTTGTTGCCATTCATCGGAAAGCTCTCCCCGACAGCATAATTATGGGTAACTTTTCAGGTTTAGTCGGAAATATGGCTTGTTGCCATTCACTGGAAAGCTCTCCCCGAGAGCTTTCCGATGAATGGCAACAAGCCATATTTCCAACTAAATCCTGAAAAGTTACCCATAATTCTGCTGTCGTTAAGGAGTCGATTATTTAGGGCATTACTGTACTTAGAATTTTAGGATCTGAACAAGCCTGAGTTTAGTGTGTCTGTCATTTGCAGAATGAGGTCCTCAGAGGGTGAATTTAGTGACAATATCCCGTATAGTGGGCTAGCATCACTAAATTCACCCTCTGGGGACCACATTCTGCTTAGACCTCATCTTCTCTGGAAAGTTTCTGTATTATAAAATTTCTACAGAAACTTCTTCACATAGATTCTATTTGCAGTTGAGACCATGCAGAATGAGGTCCCAAGAGGATGAATTTGGTGATGCTAGCCTGCTATGCGGGATAGTGTCACTAAATTCACCCTCTGGGGACCTCATTCTGCAAATGACAGACACGCTAAACTCAGGATTGGTTCCGAATCACAATAAAATGTGTAGACTGGGCGGTTCACAAGGATCGGTCACGTTAGCGAAAAATAAAGGTTTTTATTTATAAGTCTGAGTGTAAATCACTTGAAACTCTTGCCACCTTAATGATATGGATTAATCGTTTAGTCATGCCATGTCAACCTCTCATATAACTACAATGGCTGACAAAGAGTCTGGAATTGAATGGATTCATTCTTATCATGCATAACATAAATATCAATGAAGTTATATGGAGAGACAAAGCTTTAATGGTTGCCTTTTGTTATTAGTTTGGTGCCAGCTTGATAGCATATTGTATTGCAATATCACCCTTTGGAGACATGTATATATAATCCTGGCATATGACACATGTACTAACACTGAGTTAATATGATATCATGCATGATAACTTATGTATCTCGTGTCATAGTTAAACTCGTAAATGGCACATGTACTAACACTGAGTTAAAGGGGTACTGTACGCCAATTTCAATAAATTCCCGGTAACAATTGCGATCTAATATCAATATTATATTTTAAAATAACGTATTTGAGTCGACGATGTCTACTGAAAACGTTCCGGTTAACAGGCTACCACAAAAGTAAAATTGAATTATTTAATATAAAATCATTTATGGCTGGAGTCATAAAATGGAGAATTATGCCAGTACGAGTTACCGTTCTTGAAATCTCACATGTTGGGTGTCTTTTATCGACGGCCGTTTACGACGAACATTATTGAGTTGCGAACAAAACATGTTACATGCAAAAGGTTTTTAAGTCCCGCTATAACCAATTTGGAAAAAAAAGAGAAGAAACAAGATTCATAAAGCGTCAAGTATTTTTATAGGGGGTGAGATTGTTCGATGGAAGAGATTGCAGGCATCAATTGAACTTCCGGTTCATCATGCAAGCTGCGTCTTCTCCGGTGAAGGTCAAAAACATGGCGCGTAGTTTGAAATCGTAATATTTTTATTTCCAAGATCAATATTTTCGTCGCTAAATTAGGTTTATACGAAACTCATATAACACGAACACAATCTAACTTGAAAGTTATGTCAATGGGAGTAAATAAAAAAAATTGCCTATCTCTGTGTACAGTACCCCTTTAATATAATATGAAGCATGATAACTTATGTATCTTGTGTACCATCTCACAACGACAATTTCGCTATCTGAAATCCAACTTTCAGAAAGTTGATACCTGAATGTCCAAGCATGTTAAACTGGCTGATGATACTATCACCAAATATTGAGACCAAATAATAATATGTCTGAATTGGCATTTTTACTCATGTATAAAACTCATGAAAATCTGTAATATCAAATGAGTATACTGTAACCAAAAATATGAATAAATTTAATATTAAAAAAAAAAACTTGTATATCTCACATCATAGTCGAACTCGTATATGGGACATAAAATCTTTCTTTTTTGTAAATAGTCGAACATTCTCACAATATATGTTATTCAAAGTTCAACTTTAAAATGGCATATGATTTTTAAGACTCAAATTAGACCTACAGTAATTCCTCGATTTTATCAAATTTTGAGAATCAAAACAAGTTAAAGACATACTCAAGTCAATTCTGATCTAAAAAGAATAAAACATTGATGAAGCAAATTAATATGAGGTCGTGTTTGGTGACATTAGTCGAGTTAACAGAATCTAAAACTTACCTTGTGTATTGAGCAGAAAGGTTACTCATATCTCCAGAATTATCAGATTTCAAGTCAGGTAATGATTAAACTGCATGGAGTATCAAGAGTTGCTTGGAAGATATTAAATCAACTTTTTATTAGAATCAATTGTCTGCTACATGTATATCAATAAAATCACAGGAGCAGCAAATAACAGGTTTGTCAGAGCACTACAATAAATCACTTGAAGCAATAGTGTGAGAAGAAACAGGCTGAACGATTAAACAAACTTCCGGCTATCACTTCACTCCTCTTATGATTAATAAGTTCCATGTTAGGAATCGCATATCAACTTATATTCATACAATTAAATCAGGAATACTACATTAAAACTAACAACTATTTACATGTATTGATCAATCCTCAAGAATTAATAGAGCTTCCTTTTAAAGAACTTCAACAGATCTACACCAACCAGAACTAATAGTTAGAAACGCGTTGGTAAAAATCCTAAAGCGAATGAAAAAGACAGGGAACATGTTCTGTTAATCGTAACAAGATTCGTCATATATGGTGCAATAAATAATGTGCGATGCTATCGCAAATTGATTAGCTGTAAATGAAACAACACTATCCGAGTCCCATTATAGGAAGAATAACTAATGGCCAAAACATAGTGTACCAGCAATATGTCAGAACTCTACTATCGGCTTAACACGAAGAACAGCTGACAGTTTATGCATAACAGATCAATTGAGGTAGGTACTGGGTAGTGTTTTGTATGGGATGTTCATTCTATCTTTGACAGGAGATGCCCTATGTATCAGTGGCCGCAATGAAAGGATAATGCACATCACTCATAAGATCAATAGTATCTTATTTTGGAAAGCTGGCATGATGTTTGTAGCAGCCCTAACATTCCTATGGTACAGTAATGCCCTAAATAATCAACTCCTTAACCACAGCAGAATTATGGGTAACTTTTCAGGATTTAGTCGGAAATATGGCTTGTTGCCATTCATCGGAAAGCTCTCACTGAGAGCTTTTCGATGAATGACAACAAGCCATATTTCCAACCAAATCCTGAAAAGTTACCCATAATTCAGCTGTGGTTAAGGAGTCAATTATTTAGGGCATTACTGTATCTCCTGTGGTGCTAGTTACTTATATAGCAAGCCTCTCTCCCATTATATTATCCCCCACCAAGTAAGATCCATATAAGGAATAATTTACTCTACCATGATTGGGACCCCCTCCGAGATATGACCATGCTGACATTGAACCTGGAGGAAGGACCCCTACTGTGCCATAGGAGATAAAAAACCTATTAAATACACAAACAGCTATGAGACAGGCATGTTGAAGTATATTGTAATTACTATCAAGGAAGCGGAAATTATTCATATATAATGAGTGACTAGATGATGTGTTTTGGGAGCAGGGATGTGGCTAGATGGTCTCAGTTTGGAGGGTGTCCACCTTGAAATTGAAATTTCTAACTGCACCCCTCCCCTGAACCACACCAAACTCCCACGTTTGTGAAATTTATTAGCACCCCCCCCCCCCCCCCCCCCCCCCCCCCAACTGATGTCCATTTAACACCAAAATGATTTCCAAAAGTAGACCAATACGCTGCTGTTGGTCTTAAAAAAAACACAACAAATTACCCATTTATTGGTTGGAAAATCAAAGAATGAGAACAATTTCAACCTATATGTGATGTTAAATTTCAAACTCAACTCATGTTGTGTCAGACATGAACTATCCATCTGTCCCCACCCCATATTAAATTATTAACCTGTTAACCTGAAGGTTTACAGAAGACATCTGTCCCCACCCCATATTAAATTATTAACCTGTTAACCTGAAGGTTTACAGAAGACATCTGTCCCCACCCCATATTAAATTATTAAATTTGATTTTAAGGTAACCTGTTAACCTGAAGGTTTACAGAAGACATCTGTCCCCACCCCATATTAAATTATTAAATTTGATTTTAAGGTAACCTGTTAACCTGAAGGTTTACAGAAGACATCTGTCCCCACCCCATATTAAATTATTAACCTGTTAACCTGGAGGTTTACAGAAGACATCTGTCCCCACCCCATATTAAATTATTAAATTTCATTTTAAGATAACCTGTTATCCTGAAGGTTTACAGAAGACATCTGTCCCCACCCCATATTAAATTATTAACATGTTAACCTGGAGGTTTACAGAAGACATCTGTCCCCACCCCATATTAAATTATTAAATTTGATTTTAAGGTAACCTGTTATCCTGAAGGTTTACAGAAGACATCTGTCCCCACCCCATATTAAATTATTAACCTGTTAACCTGGAGGTTTACAGAAGACATCTGTCCCCACCCCATATTAAATTATTAAATTTGATTTTAAGGTAACCTGTTATCCTGAAGGTTTACAGAAGACATCTGTCCCCACCCCATATTAAATTATTAACCTGTTAACCTGGAGGTTTACAGAAGACATCTGTCCCCACCCCATATTAAATTATTAAATTTCATTTTAAGATAACCTGTTAACCTGAAGGTTTACAGAAGACATCTCCAACTCAAATTAATTATTTTTTAATATATTATCGATATTAAATGATTGTTGTATTGCCGGGTATTTATTGAAATTGGCGTACATTCTCGCTTTAAAACTCTTCAACACCTTTTGACATATGTTTTGATGAGTTTTGCATATAACTGAACTGTTTTGTAATTAGTACTTCAAAACACGTCACCAGGTGTCCACCGACATTTAATATTGAGGGGTAAAGAGTTTAAACCTATCTACTCACCCTATTTGTTTCTGACTAGTAACCCACAACATTCACTTTTTTTTTGGCCTAACGACATAAACTGATATAAAATCATGAGTATAGGTACTTGTTAACCCTTTACCCAACAAACCGGCCAAAAACGCCCAAATAAAGCTGCAACAGCCTAAATTATCTTGGGTCTGTCTCAATAAAACCATACAAATATGGATATCATTGGAACCGGCTCCTTGACCACATTGTGATAGTTACAGTTATGCCCTGTGCCAATGCATTCTCTTATATATGCGAGTCGACCATAGGTCGCCTCGCATATATATATAAGAGAATGCATTGGCCTAAAAAAAAACTTTTAACACTTTTTACCATTTTTTCTTACATTCTTTAACAATTTTATAATTTTTAATGTGTTAAGCCAATGCATTCTCTTATATATGCGAGGCGACCTATGGTCGACTCGCATATATAAGAGAATGCATTGGCACAGGGCCGTTCTGTTGGGTAAAGGGTTAACAGATATAAAATCATGAGTATACGTACTTATTAACAGATATAAAATTATGAGTATACGTACTTATTAACAGATATAAAATTATGAGTATACGTACTTATTAACAGATATAAAATTATGAGTATACGTACTATTTAACAGATATAAAATTATGAGTATACGTACTATTTAGTTCATATTTATACTCTTCATGAGGAGATCTAAATTATCTTGCTATACATGTAGTCTCAGGGAACCAAATACACAGAAGGGTAATATGGGTTACAGTGTATGTCCCACCCCTTTCAAAACCAGTTTCTCAATGCAACGCAAATATAGAGCCCATGCAATGCTTTGGCCAGGGCTAAGGGTCATGCAATGCTTTGGCCAGGGCTAAGGGTCATGCAATGCTTTGTCAGGGCTAAGGGTTAACACATTGAGTGCCGGCTCCCATACAAATACATGCAAAAAGTACGAAATAACCCGTAGTTGGCACTCAACGTGTTAATTTATTTTACAGACTTAATAATTTTTCACATGAACTCACTTCATGGCCTTGAGTCCCTTTAACCCTTTCAGTGCCAAGTCCGATTTTTGTATCAACCCATATTTCTTGATCATTTTTCAAATTTATTGATCATCAATGTATCACATTATTATAATCAATAAATTTGAAAAATGATCCAGGAAATATGGGTTGATACAAAAATCGGACTTGGCACTGAAAGGGTTAAGGGCCTCCTGTATGTACAGTGCAGCACGGCATATTGTCAACTACAGATCCCTCTACATGAAATATTAGCCATAAGCAACAGACCAGTATTTTGTGACAAATATAACTTTGAGGTAGAAGAAGTCATGATACAGTAATGACCTAAATAATTGACTCCTTAACCACAGCAGGATATAGTCGGAAATATGGCTTGTTGCCATTCATCAGAAAGCTCTCACTAAATCCTGAAAAGTTATCCATAATTCTGCTGTGGTTAAGGAGTCGATTATTTAGGGCATTACTGTACATCTAATATTAGCCATAAGCAACAGTCCCTTTTAGGGCCTCCTGGGTGTACAGTGCAGCACGGCATATCGTCAACTACAGATCTGCTACATGTAATATTAGCCATAAGCAACAGACCAGTATTTTGTGACCAATATAACTTTGCGGTATAAGAAGTCATGATATATAAAACTAAATAAATATTGTCAAAATGTGAAGGTTTGTTCACCTGATACCAAGCCTTGAAATAGTGTCTGTCATTTGCAGAATGAGGTCCCCAGAGGGTGAATTTAGTGATGCTATCCCGCACAGTGGGCTGGCATCACCAAATTCACCCTCTGGGAACCTCATTCTGCTGAGGTGTAAGCAGAATGAGGTCCCCAGAGGGTGAATTTGGTGATGCTAGCCCACTATGCGGGGTAGCATCACTAAATTCACCCTCTGGGGACCTCATTCTGCAAATGACAGACACTATTTCAAGGCTTGCCTGATACTTGTATCATTTAAAATGTTAGCATTAAATCTTAGGGTGACAATTCTGATATTATAAAGGATTCATGACCCCACTTCAATAATGCTATAAGAAAGTGATCATTAAACGACCCCCAACACCTGCAAGCTTGGAAATATTGGGTATGACATTTGCAGAATGAGGTCCCCAAAAGGATGAATTTAGTGATGCTACCCCACACAGTGAGCTAGCATCACTAAATTCACCCTCTGGGGACCTCATTCTGCTTACACCTCAGCAGAATGAGGTCCCCAAAAGGGTGAATTTAGTGATGCTACCCCACAGTGAGCTAGCATCACTAAATTCACCCTCTGGGGACTTCATTCTGCTTACACCTCAGCAGAATGAGGTTCCCAGAGGGTGAATTTAGTGATGCTACCCCACACAGTGAGCTAGCATCACTAAATTCATCTCTAAATTCTGCTTAGGCCTCATCTTCTGTGAAGTATCTATAGTCTCAAATTATGAAATTAACATTGTTCAGTTACTTTTTCTCTTCTGGGAAGTTTCTATATCCCCTAATTTGCAGAAGATAAAACTAATAATCGACTTGACTAATGGAGAACATCCCCAACATCAACTGGGGAACTTCAATCTGATCCTACATCTCCCATAGCAGTTAACCCTTTACCCAACAGAACGGCCCTGTGCCAATGCATTCTCTTATATATGCGAGTCGACCATAGGTCGCCTCGCATATATAAGAGAATGAATTGGCTTAACACATTAAAAATTATAAAATTGTTAAAGAATGTAAGAAAAAATGGTAAAAAGTGTTTTTTTAGGCCAATGCATTCTCTTATATATGCGAGGCGACCTATGGTCGACTCGCATATATAAGAGAATGCATTGGCACAGGGCATAACTGTAACTATCACAATGTGGTCAAGGAGCCGGTTCCAATGATATCCATATTTGTATGATTCTATTGAGACAGACCGAAGATATTTTAGGCTGTTGAAGCTTTATTTGGCCGGTTTTGGCCGGTTTGTTGGGTAAAGGGTTAAGGCCTAAGCATAACGAGGTCCCCAGAGGGTGATTTTTTTTTATGCTAGCCCAATGTGCAGGATAGCGTCACTAAATTCACCCTCTGGGCACCTCATTCTGCACATGTCAGACACCTGTCTAGACTCTGATTCACACCAATGTTTTAATTGCCATTATCACAAATAAGATCTAATTTCAGATTATGTCATCACAAAAGTTCATCAAGTACCTAACAAGTACATTAACAAGTCAATAAAATCCTATTTCTTTTATCTTCGATATGAAAGAAAAGTCATTGTTTGCTGATGTGAAACATGTCAAATCAATTGGGAGCAAGGCTCCAAATAACTGGCCGTCACTGACAATTGTCAAACTCCAAATTCGAATTTTTCTAGGTTGTCAGGCTCTGCTTTGAAACTGTTTGACATTATGACAGGTTGAAATGTTGACATAATTTTAATGTGATGTGATATTTTGCAAAATAAATTGATATAGTGTGCTGTTAAATGAAATTTATTCTATTGGAGAGTAGTTTTTAATTATTTGTTTTTGCAAAATCTGGGTTTTTCAGATGTTTGAATATTAGAACTTGGATGTCTACAAATATTGGAATTGGAAAATTTATGGATCGAGTTTTTCCACCCGGTCGAGTTATAACATACTGTCCTGTGTTCCATACAGTCATATGTTCATGATGAAAAGCACTACCCTTACATGGTACTAGTAACAGCACCGGGATCAGAGCAATTGAAAATTTCTATAACCTTCAAATTGAGCGTGAAGTTGGCAAGCAAGTTCGATGTTGTGGCCAGGATGGGCAGATTTGCATTATTTATAGTAAAAAAAAGTGAAGAAGAGGAACATAATTGGGGGATAATACATCATTATTAGTTTCACTTGACATTATTACCTCATTTTGAAATGTCATGTTTGGTGCCTGACAATAAGTTCCCCTATTTGGTTATATTATAAAGTGAGAAGTGGACTGTTATCAGGAAGAAATAACAATTAATGGCTGAAATTAATTTTATAACCCAACATCACCCTTCTGTGATCCAACAATTATGGAACCTTCCATCATTCTCCACCCACATTTAGATAAAAGTTTAAACTTTCTATCTCCTGAAATCGGAAACCCCTTAACCCTTTACCCAACAGAACGGCCCTGTGCCAATGCATTCTCTTATATATGCGAGTCGACCATAGGTCGCCTCGCATATATAAGAGAATGCATTGGCTTAACACATTAAAAATTATAAAATTGTTAAAGAATGTAAGAAAAAATGGTAAAAAGTGTTAAAAAAAGATTTTTTTTAGGCCAATGCATTCTCTTATATATGCGAGGCGACATATGGTCGACTCGCATATATAAGAGAATGCATTGGCACAGGGCATAACTGTAACTATCACAATGTGGTCAAGGAGCCGGTTCCAATGATATCCATATTTGTATGGTTCTATTGAGACAGACCGAAGATATTTTAGGCTGTTGCAGCTTTATTTGGCCGGTTTTGGCTGTTTTGTTGGGTAAAGGGTTAAAGTAATGTTTTGCACATATCTGTCAGCAGTTCTCCATCTTAAAGTAATGTTTTGCACATATCTGTCAGCAGTTCTCCATCTTAAAGTAATGTTTTGCACATATCTGTCGGCAGTTCTCCATCTTAAAGTAGTGTTTCGCACATATCTGTCAGCAGTTCTCCATCTTAAAGTAATGTTTTGCACATATCTGTCGGCAGTTCTCCATTTTAAAGTAATGTTTTGCACATATCTGTCGGCAGTTCTCCATCTTAAAGTAATGTTTTGCACATATCTGTCGGCAGTTCTCCATCTTAAAGTAATGTTTTGCACATATCTGTCAAGCAGTTATCCATCTTAAAGTAATGTTTTGCACATAACTGTCAGCAGTTCTCCATCTTAAAGTAATGTTTTGCACATATCTGTCAGCAGTTCTCCATCTTAAAGTAATGTTTTGCACATAAATGTCAGCAGTTCTCCATCTTAAAGTAATCTTTTGCACATATCTGTCGGCAGTTCTCCATCTTAAAGTAATGTTTTGCACATATCTGTCGGCAGTTCTCCATCTTAAAGTAATGTTTTGCACATATCTGTCAGCAGTTCTCCATCTTAAAGTAATGTTTTGCACATAAATGTCAGCAGTTCTCCATCTTAAAGTAATGTTTTGCACATATCTGTCGGCAGTTCTCCATCTTAAAGTAATGTTTTGCACATATCTGTCGGCAGTTCTCCATCTTAAAGTAATGTTTTGCACATATCTGTCAGCAGTTCTCCATCTTAAAGTAATGTTTTGCACATAACTGTCAGCAGTTCTCCATCTTAAAGTAATGTTTTGCACATATCTGTCAGCAGTTCTCCATCTTAAAGTAATGTTTTGCACATAAATGTCAGCAGTTCTCCATCTTAAAGTAATGTTTTGCACATATCTGTCGGCAGTTCTCCATCTTAAAGTAATGTTTTGCACATATCTGTCAGCAGTTCTCCATCTTAAAGTAATGTTTTGCACATATCTGTCAGCAGTTCTCCATCTTAAAGTAATGTTTTGCACATATCTGTCAGCAGTTCTCCATCTTAAAGTAATGTTTTGCACATATCTGTCAGCAGTTCTCCATCTTAAAGTAATGTTTTGCACATATCTGTCGGCAGTTCTCCATCTTAAAGTAATGTTTTGCACATATCTGTCAGCAGTTCTCCATCTTAAAGTAATGTTTTGCACATATCTGTCGGCAGTTCTCCATCTTAAAGTAATGTTTTGCACATATCTGTCAGCAGTTCTCCATCTTAAAGTAATGTTTTGCACATATCTGTCAGCAGTTCTCCATCTTAAAGTAATGTTTTGCACATATCTGTCAGCAGTTCTTCATCTTAAAGTAATGTTTTGCACATATCTGTCAGCAGTTCTCCATCTTAAAGTAATGTTTTGCACATATCTGTCGGCAGTTCTCCATCTTAAAGTAATGTTTTGCACATATCTGTCAGCAGTTCTCCATCTTAAAGTAATGTTTTGCACATATCTGTCGGCAGTTCTCCATCTTAAAGTAATGTTTTGCACATATCTGTCAGCAGTTCTCCATCTTAAAGTAATGTTTTGCACATATCTGTCAGCAGTTCTCCATCTTAAAGTAATGTTTTGCACATATCTGTCAGCAGTTCTCCATCTTAAAGTAATGTTTTGCACATATCTGTCAGCAGTTCTCCATCTTAAAGTAATGTTTTGCACATATCTGTCAGCAGTTCTCCATCTTAAAGTAATGTTTTGCACATATCTGTCAGAAGTTCTCCATCTTAAAGTAATGTTTTGCACATATCTGTCGCAGTTCTCCATCTTAAAGTAATGTTTTGCACATATCTGTCGGCAGTTCTCCATCTTAAAGTAATGTTTTGCACATATCTGTCAGCAGTTCTCCATCTTAAAGTAATGTTTTGCACATATCTGTCAGCAGTTCTCCATCTTAAAGTAATGTTTTGCACATATCTGTCAGCAGTTCTCCATCTTAAAGTAATGTTTTGCACATATCTGTCAGCAGTTCTCCATCTTAAAGTAATGTTTTGCACATATCTGTCAGCAGTTCTCCATCTTAAAGTAATGTTTTGCACATATCTGTCAGCAGTTCTCCATCTTAAAGTAATGTTTTGCACATATCTGTCAGCAGTTCTCCATCTTAAAGTAATGTAAAATTGGACTTGGCACTGAAAGGGTTAATGCTGCACTAGTGCAGCGCCCATCATGAAAGAGTTAATGCAGTTAACCCTTCCATGACTGGAGCTTCCTGAAATTTTGCGAAAACCCTGTGCCAACGCATTCTCTTACATGTATATACATGTATGTGAAGCTCCCAATATGGCAATAAGAGAATACATTGGCCCAACATTATTTGCCTTGAACTTGTAAGACAGTGTATTCTCTTATATTTGAGAGGCTCCCTATGAGATACTGGCATATATAAGATAATTCACTGGCACAAGATCTTTATTACTGCTGCACCAGCTCAGTACCTGTCATGAAAGGGATAAAGCAATTAACTGTTTAATTGTATATACAGCAGTAGGGTCCAGCCTAGAGGGTGACTTGGGAGATATCATCTCCCTAAAATGTGCTAATTCTTCCTATTTTTTCCACAGGGAGAAGTGACTTCTCTCTCATATGCAAGTATGCATTTGTCCCAACAGCATATGCAAAGTATATTTACTGATTATAATAGTGTTCTTACTCACTATATTGGTTTTATAAATGGGTTCTTGAGATGCGTAATACCTACTGGATCATTGAATCGATTGAAGGGTGATGTTGGGTGTGTAAATTGAACTTTAGCCATTGTTACTTCTCCCTGACAACAGTCCACTTCTCCCTAACAACCAAACTGGGAGAAGTGACTTCTCCCTATATAAAACCTCTAGGCTGGTCTGATAAAGCTTTATTGAAGATGTCATTAAGTTCATGCAGCCCATGGATAGGTATGTCAATCCTTAGATGATTTATATTTGTCTCATATATATAATAAACCCTCAGGAAAGACAACAGTTAATGAGAAAGAAATAGATTCTGATTGATTTTTTTGTCTTTTGATCATAAGTCGGGTACAACCTCGAGATGAGATCATGAGATGCAATATTGTTTAACTCTTTCTGTACTAAACACTCATTGATGAGTAGTTCCCTCAGGAAATATTCAGATAATAAGTTGAACTCTTTCTATGTTAAATACTCCATGACGAGTACCCCCCCCTAGGGAAATATTCTTCATTGTTTTAACTCTTTTCACTCAACCAAAAATAAATTATTTATAGATTAACGACTACAAATTCACCTGATTGATAAATATTTAATCTGAAATTAAAGACAACAAGGTAACAAGTTCGTCTTCATTTGAATACAATTATACATAGTCATTCATACAGCAACACTTCAAATTTTCATTTGACAGAATGTTGGCAAAAGCGCATTTTGGACCAGTTTGATGCATTATTATCTGTTTTATTTGTTTGATACCCATTGATAGCAGTCTACGATCTCTAAACCTATACGAGGGTGTCACCCCCTACTGAATCCTGAATACCAGATAACAGAGGGGGGATGAATCCTGCATACCAGTTAAGAAAATATAGATTATATACTTAGTAATTTCATACTAATATCATAGTGTTCACATATTTTCTGTAGTACTATCCATAATTTCAACATATCAAAAGATATTAGACTGAATTACATAAAAATATGTCATTTGGGTTGGAAAATAATCAATTTTTTTTTTATTTTGTGCTATATTTGTGCATACCAGCTGTTTTGTTGTATCCCGAATACCAGTTAACAGAGGGGTATGAATCCTGTATACCACCTGGAAATGGCTTGAATCTGGCTCTTATACTCATTTTGTCCAGTTATTATTCGCCATGGTATGGCATGCAAAATAGAATTCAGTGGATCAACCGAGATCTATATCTTCAGTACACGTGCACCTTTTTACGATATACCGTAGGATTATAAGCTTTTCTGTCTACCCTGTAATCTGACACAAATCATATAATGTTTTCTTGGTAGATGATTGCAATATTGCATAACAATACTTATTCATAGACATTATCTTAACAAAGACTGTCACCATCACTGCAGTTCATATAATATGATAACTCAGTGGGTCCTATATAAAGGGATATAATATGATAACTCAGTGGGTCCTATAAGGGATATCATATGAATTTTTTTAACAAGTGAATAGGAAATATAAACCTATCATTAAGCAAGTAGTGTAATTGATCTGAGATAAGTAACGGATCACTGCACCACTGCATAGATAAGATGAGACAAATGGATATGCATTTTTTTTTTCAAGGATGAAATCTTTCTGCATATCAAGGGACACTATAATAAGATGGTGGTGGTGGATTGTCTGGGGCAAGATTTGAAGTTTTAGTTTTAAAATTTGCACAGCTTTAAATATCTTTGACCATTTGGCACTCATTTATTTATTTTGTTTATTGATTTTTAAATGATACCCCACAACAAATCCTGTGTTCAAACAGACAACGATTCCCCACATTAAATGTTTGAACTCATTAAATCCTATGTTTAAACTCATCAAATCCTGTGTTCAAACTCATCAAATCCCGTGTTCAAATCGACATCTGGAGTCTGTAAAAAAACAAAACTTCTAAGTTCACCATCTAGCCCTTAACCCTTTACCCAACAGAACGGCCCTGTGCCAATGCATTCTCTTATATATGCGAGTCGACCATACGTCGCCTCGCATATATAAGAGAATGCATTGGCTTAACACATTAAAAATTATAAAATTGTTAAAGAATGTAAGAAATTTTTTTTTAAAGTGTTAAAAAAAGATTTTTTTAGGCCAATGCATTCTCTTATATATGCGAGGCGACCTATGGTCGACTCGCATATATAAGAGAATGCATTGGCACAGGGTATAACTGTAACTATCACAATGTGGCCAAGGAGCCGGTTCCAATGATACCCATATTTGTATGGTTCTATTGAGACAGACCGAAGATATTTTAGGCTGTTGAAGCTTTATTTGGCCGGTTTTGGCCGGTTTGTTTGGTAAAGGGTTAAATGGATTCTCCAATTCAGTTATATAAGTAGACATTGGAACAGTCTAATTTTAATTTGGAGGGGTGTTCAGGTAATAACAGCAGACGACAGACAGACAAACAGATAATATAAGAGCAGTAGGAATCATATTTATTGGTGAGGAAATATTCAGATAATAAGTTCAACCTTTTGACCTCTGAACATTTCCTAAGAGATAACTACTCACCAATGTGTGTTTAGTATAGAAAGGGTTAAACTTATTATCTGAACATTTCCTAAGAGAACTACTCATCAATGAGTATTCAGTATAGAAAGGGTTAAAGTTTTTATGTGAACATTTCCTATGGGATAAATACTCATCAATGAGTGTTTAGCAAAGAAAGGTTTAATCTTATTATCTGAACAATTCATATGGGATAACTACTCACCTATGATCCTTTGGTACAGAAAGGGTTAAAACATATTAACTGAACATTTCCTAAGAGATAACTACTCATCAATGAGTGTTTAGTATAGAAAGGGTTAAAACTTATTATCTGAACATTTCCTAAGAGAGAACTACTCGCCAATGTGTGTTTAGTATAAGTAGAAAGGGTTAAAACTTATTATCTGAACATTTCCTAAGAGAACTACTCACCAATGTGTGTTTAGTATAGAAAGGGTTAAACTTATTATCTGAACATTTCCTAAGAGAACTACTCACCAATGTGTGTTTAGTATAGAAAGGGTTAAACTTATTATCTGAAAATTTCCTAGGGGGACTACTCACCAATGTGTGTTTAGTATAGAAAGGGTTAAACTTATCTGAACATTTCCAATGGGATAACTACTCATCAATGTGTGTTTAGTATAGAAAGGATTAAACTTATTATCTGAACATTTCCTAAGAGAACTGCTCATCAATGTGTGTTTAGTATAGAAAGGTTTAAACTTATTATCTGAACATTTCCTAAGAGAACTACTCATCAATGTGTGTTTAGTATAGAAAGGGTCAAAACTTATTATCTGAACATTTCCTATGGGATAACTACTCATCAATGTGTGTTTAGTATAGAAAGGGTCAAAACTTATTATCTGAACATTTCCTATGGGATAACTACTCATCAATGTGTGTTTAGTATAGAAAGGGTGAAACTTATTGTCTGAACAATTAACATGGGATAACTACTCATCAATGATGCTTAGTATAGAAAGGGTTAAACTTATTATCTGAACTGTTCCTATGAGATAACTACTCACCAATGATGCTTTAGTATAGAAAGGGTTAAAACTTATTATCTGAACAATTCATATGGGATAACTACTCATCAATGGTGCTTAGTATAGAAAGGGTTGAACTTATTATCTGAACATTTCCTATGAGATAACTACTCACCAATGATGCTTTAGTATAGAAAGGGTTAAACTTATTATCTGAACATTTCCTAAGGGAAATACTCATCAATGATGCTTTAGTGTAGAAAGGGTTAAACTTATTATCTGAACATTTCCTAAGGCAAATACTCATCAATGATGCTTTAGTATAGAAAAGGTTAAACTCAATATCTGAACAATTCATATAAGATAACTACTCATCAATGATGCTTAGTATAGAAAGGGTTAAACTTATTATCTAAACATTTCCTATGCGACAACTACTCGTCAATGATGCTTAGTATAGAAAGGGTTGAAGTTATTATCTGAACATTTCCTAAGGGAAATACCCATCAATGAGTATTTAGCAAATAAAGGGTTGAACGTATTATCTGAACATTTCCTAAGAGATAACTACTCATTAATGAAGCTTTAGTATAGAAACGGTTAAAACTTATTATCTGAACATTTCCTATGGGATAACTACTCATCAATGATGCTTTAGTGTAGAAAGGGTTAAACTTATTATCTGAACATTTCCTATGGGATAACTACTCATCAATATTGCTTTAGTATAGAAAGGGTTAAACGTATTATCTGAACATTTCCTTAAGGATAACTACTCATCAATATTGCTTTAGTATAGAAAGGGTTAAACTTATTATCTGAACATTTCCTATGTGTTAACTACTCATCAATGATGCTTAGTATAGAAAGGGTTAAACTTATTATCTGAACATTTCCTATGGGATAACTACTCATCAATATTGCTTTAGTATAGAAAGGGTTAAACGTATTATCTGAACATTTCCTTAAGGATAACTACTCATCAATATTGCTTTAGTATAGAAAGGGTTAAACTTATTATCTGAACATATCCTATGGGTTAACTACTCATCAATGATGCTTAGTATAGCAAGGGTTAAACTTATTATCTGAACATTTCCTATGGGATAACTACTCATCAATGATGCTTTAGTATAGAAAGGGTTAAACTTATTATCTGAACATTTCCTATGGGTTAACTACTCATCAATGATGCTTAGTATAGCAAGGGTTAAACTTATTATCTAAACATTTCCTAAGAGATAACTACTCATCAATGATGCTTAGTATAGAAAGGGTTAAACTTATTATCTAAATATTTCCTATGAGATAACTACTCATCAATGATGCGTTAGTATATAAAGGGTTAAACTTATTATCTAAACATTTCCTATGAGATAACTACTCATCAATGATGCTTTAGTATAGAAAGGGTTAAACTTATTATCTAAACATTTCCTAAGAGATAACTACTCATCAATGATGCTTAGTATAGAAAGGGTTAAACTTATTATCTAAACATTTCCTATGAGATAACTACTCATCAATGATGCGTTAGTATATAAAGGGTTAAACTTATTATCTGAATTAGTCTCAGAACACAGAGTACTAGTAATAGTGATAATCGGAAGAACGACTAAGGGCCATAAATCTGATGATTATGGGTAGGATGACTAAGAGCCATAACTCTAGTGATAATCGGTAAAACGATTACATGTCATGTTAATCACTTTGATTGGACACTTTTATCTTGGGCTACTAACAGTGAATTCTGATTGGTGCTACTGACATAGAATCCCAATGTTTGGGGAAAACTGTACTGCCGTGGAAAAACTGTACTGCCGTGGAAAAACTGTACTGCCGTGGAAAAACTGTACTGCCGTGGAAAAACTGTACTGCCGTGGAAAACTGTACTGCCGTGGAAAAACTGTACTGCCATGGAAAAACTGTACTGCCGTGGAAAAACTGTACTGCCGTGGAAAACTGTACTGCCGTGGAAAAACTGTTCTGCCGTGGAAAAACTGTACTGCCGTGGAAAAACTGTACTGCCGTGGAAAAACTGTACTGCCGTGGAAAACTGTACTGCCGTGGAAAAACTGTACTGCCGTGGAAAACTGTACTGCCGTGGAAAAACTGTACTGCCGTGGAAAAACTGTACTGCCGTGGAAAAACTGTACTGCCGTGGAAAACTGTACTGCCGTGGAAAAACTGTACTGCCGTGGAAAAACTGTACTGCCGTGGAAAAACTGTACTGCCGTGGAAAAACTGTACTGCCGTGGAAAACTGTACTGCCGTAAGTAATTGACCGAGTAACTGGGGTTAGTGTAGTGATATAGAATTCCGGACACTCCCGGATTAGGAATCGATCACACCGATCGGACGTCATATCCCGATTACCCGGATGGAGAAGACCTCACTTCAGAACTCAACCCACAGACACACTGAACAGACGCCACTTTGTTATATATATATATTGTGACAGCAGAATTATGGGTAACTTTTCAGGATAAATTTAGTCGGAAATATGGCTTGTTGCCATTCATCGGAAAGCTCTCCCCGAGAGCTTTCCGATGAATTACAACAAGCCATATTTCCGACTAAATCCTGAAAAGTTACCCATAATTCTGCTGTGGTTAAAGGGTCGATTACTTAGGGCGTTACTGTATATATTGTGACAGTGTTTGACTGTATAAAGTTGTATAACTATAGTGAATAGTCCTTTAATTTAACTATATTATTATGCGTTCCTAATTTCAGAACTTTAAACCATAACTGCACTGTGATTAAATGCGGAAAGAAACCCTGGTGATATTCCTTGACTGCTGATACACTGTACATAGCTAACTGCTGATTATCACATATATAAATTTGTTGCGGCCGCAATTGTACTGGAAGTTACCATTTCATACCAGTTGATGATTTAATGCATTCTAACCACACAATCCTCTGGTTGTCTTGTGGTTTAGAACTGCGTTTAAAGTCTAACCGAAGTGCGTTCTAACTGGGCACTGACACCCCTGTTCAAAGAGTCATTTACTTAGGGCCGTAAAGTAGAAAGTCTATGACAGGTAATCAGACCCACTATTTACATGTGGCTAGTGGGTCTGCAGTACAGACTCTGTACTCTGTAGGTAATTTTACACTGAAGCTGTATAGCCAACATAAAATCCTACAAGAATACAGGGGGGAATACAAAGAAAGTGCAGCCCTTTTAATTCAGATTGTTTGGCTTTGCAATCTGCTATGGCAACCTTTGCCATGACCCAGTTAACTTTAGCAAATGGCTTTAGCATTGCTGATTGATGTAGCCAATTATGAGGGCTGAAAGTGTTGCAGTCATCAGATATCAGATCGATCCTCCGATGTTTGGCATTATGCATTGTAGACACCTCTTTGTTTCCACACAATAAGTCTGTACAAATCGACATATTCTGATCTCAGGACTATGACAATGGCATGTAATTACTAGGTTTTAATTGTGTATTGAAGATTATATATTGCTTTAAAGGGACCCAAGGCCCTCAGTGCCCCTCACGGTGGGTAAATGTGCACGACAACTGGAAGCCATTCAAGACTATTTCCAGAGCTTCCATCCTTTTGAAAGTCGGGATTTTTTTACCCTGTGCCAATGCATTCTCTCATATATGCGAGTCGACCATAGGTCGCCTCGCATATATAAGAGAATGCATTGGCCTAACAATTTTTATCATGTTTTTTAAATAAATGTTTCTTACAATTTTTAGGACATAAAATAAAAAACATCCATTACCCTGCAGGGAGCCCCACACATATATAGAAGCATATAGAAGAGTGTCGTCTGCTCATGTTTGTCTGGGGCTCTGTATGGGTGAAATTTGAAAGCCAAATCCGAGATACATGAACATTGTACTAGTAGCCTTGGTTGAACTTTGTCAAGAAAGAAAATCTGACATTTGGAAATTTAATCTTGGTCATTTACCTATAGTACCTACCCCTCATGAGTCATGTGGGAACTATGTGGTCAGTTCACCTTTGCTCTGATAAATTATCGAAATTAGAGGAAGTTCAGAGAAAATTATCCTCTTTGAAAAGAAGTCTGAATTGTCTTAAGTACCTGATGAAAAATACCTGATGAAAAATACCTGAGGAAAAATACCTGATGAAAAATACCTGAGGAAAAATACCTGAGGAAAAATACCTGATGAAAAATACCTGATGAAAAATACCTGATGAAAAATGTACAATAACTGAAAATATCAAAGGATTAAATTCTCCTATAATTGCACAGATCATTGTTAACTAGAGGTGTGACTGACCCAATAGGAACAAGGACACATCCCATAAGAGGACTTGAATTAACTAGCGGTGTGACTGACCAATGGGAACAAGGAACAAGGACACATCGCATAAGAGGACTTAATTGAATTAAAAATGGGATAGCCACAGGGATCAGCCTAGCCATTTTACTTCCAAGCCTGCAAATAGTGTCTGATATTTGCAGAATGAGGTCCCCAGAGGGTGAATTTAGTGATGCAATCCCGCATAGCAGGATAGCATCACCAAATTCACCCTCTGGGGATCTCATTCTGATGAGGCCTCATCTGCTATGGAATACATAGATGCAGATTGAAGTTCCCAAATGATGAATATTGTGGTGAACACTCATTGGGAACCTCGATTATGCAATGTGTTTCTGTCATTTGGGAATATAGAGAAACTAAACTAAAAAAGAAATAGAATCTATGTGAAGAAGTTACTATAAAAAATTGATAACAAGAGCACGCCGTCGGGGCGTAGCATAATACGCCCGTTTCTCGAGTAGAGTGGGAAAAGGTTTAATTCATTTGTTTGAAACCTTTGACTTAAGACGAAATAATAACAAAAATAAAATCTAAGTTGAAAAAGGGGCATAACTCAGTCAAAATCATGCAGACGAAACCCATATTCGAACTTGATCTGTATTTTGGGGTGGTAAACTAATATACCAAATTTGGTTCAGTTCACTTGATTCAATATAAAGTTATCATCCGGAAACCACAAATAAGGTCAAATCTAAGTCGAAAAAGGGACATAACTCAGTCAAAATCATGCGGACGAAACCCATATTCGAACTTGATCTGTATTTTGGGGTGGTAAACTAATATTCCAAATTTGGTTCAGTTCACTAGATTCAATATAAAGTTATCATCCAGAAACCACAAATCAGGTAAAAAATGAGTAAGGACAACAATATAATCAGAAAATATAGATTAAATATGCTTTAGGGACATGTGCATACTGGTACTGGTATATGAGAGAGAAGTCACTTCTCCCTAAGACAAAATTATGGAGAAGTGACACTATTTAGGGAGAAGATATCTCCCAAGTCGCCCTCTAGGCTGGTCCCTGTCTCCCTCTAGGCTGGTCCTCGGATAGCCGTATTAGAACAAAATTGCCAGATTCAAAAGATTTGAGGACAGAAATTTAGAGCAATTAACTCAGCAAGTACATGTACATCTCTGATCTGAAAATCACAGGTGAAAACAGGTGCAAACAGGTGCAAACAGGTGCAAAGGTTTTTTTTGTGTCAGTTGATTTTATGTGAAGTTTTGAAAAAACAATCATGGCAAGTTGTTCATGCAAATAATTTTAAATATGGAACTTCACTATATTCAGCTCTTTCCATCAATGTATCACATTATTATAATCAATAAATTTGAAAAACAAAAAGGAAAAAAAACCTGTTGAACCTACCTGTACCCAATATTTGCAGAGAGTTCCATTACTAGCTGAATCACAACCAAAAACTATAAACATCCGTTACGAGAATTCACTTATAAGATGCTACCTTGGGAAAGGTTCAACTTCAAATGAAAAAATGTTGTTTCAGCTCCAAAATAAATAGTTAGGTAATACCCATTGATGCACCCCATAAACAGACTTATTGGTCGAATGGTCGTAATACAATATCAATACTAAAGTATAGATGTTAACACACATGACACAAGTGATCCCTTGTGCCAAATCATAGGCCGTGATGAAAACCAATTATTTATTGTTGTCATACAAATTAGAGGGGAAAATCTTGGGGATGTTATAGAAAGAACAATGTCCGGTGACACAATTTTATCTCGGATCTGATCTCTGCTGGTCGCAGTCGATGAACAATCAATTAGAAACTTGCACATGAAATCAATTGTTATCGGCTTGTTCGATTCAGATCTAGCTATATACATGTATAGTACAGGTATATTCTTATATATCAAACAATGTACCTACCACCTGCGATTTTCACCACAATGCTTACAATGCAGGTGGTAATTGTGTAATTTTGTCTCATGTTGCTCCCCTACAGTCTAGAGGTCAGCATGACCTAACTGTACTGGCATATTCTTTACATTTAATAGAACCATTCTAACGCACAGGTTTTATGTACATTCTTTAAAAATTACCCATGCTTTGTTGGAAAGGAATGACAGAATTTAAAGGCACATATTGCGCACATATTGTAAAATTTTAGGATGTATTCAAGATTTTTTTAATTTACAGTTAAAACAAAAACTTCTTTATAACAAGCAAAATAGTATTTTGTAAAAAATAATAGCTGAGAACCAAGAATACATCGTTAAACTAACTGCTGACTAATAATGCTGAGTATGCACTATGTACTTCAGATGTTAATTGCATTAACAATGTGTCACTGCCCCATCATCATAAAAAGATATAAAAAATAAAAAATTCAAGCCAAAGCATGTCACATGAACTACATGCAGAAATTTAGATGTCTACTCTCATGTGCCTAATAATAGTGTCAAAATTCCCAATGATTACTATTATTTAGAGTGAAATTGTCATCAGCCTATAAAATCCCCATCCATCACTATTATTAGGCACTTGAGAGTAACTAAACTAGGTATGGATGAAACCATGGACAATATTTTTGCCAAAACTAGGAAACAAATTGGGGAACATGAAAAAGAGCAATCATTTTTCTTTGTATAATGTGTATCTGAACATCCCAAAATGTCTTAAAAAACTAATGTAAAATTTCCTTGCAAAGTTGAAAGGTTAAACTACATTTATACAGTAAGATAGAAATTCCAGATATATACCGGGGATCAAATTAGAACTTTCCATATTGAGAAATAACAAGGGAAACTATTACCATCCTATCAGTAAGAAAATAATGTGATCAAACTTACAGGTGAGGATAAAAATAATGAAAGGTCGATTAAAATAGAAGATATGACATCAATCCATCTGACTAATATATGATAAAAAATCTGAACATTTGCATTTTTTTATTTAAATTACATAAAGCTGATTAGACGAATATTGTCAATGGTACTGACACCTGACTGACACACTCAATACAAGGTGAAAACTTCTATTATTTTTTATAATATAACATAATTTTTTCTATAAAAAAAATTTGGAGAAGATAACCTCAACACATCTAACTATTAGAGCTTCCTTTTTCCAGTGGTACATATAATATAATAGTGTTTTAATAAAATAAGAAGCTTGAACACTCCATGTGACTTTAAATAGAATCATTTCAATCAATCATTATACGATAAATGAATAGATGTTCATATCACAATTATTTTTCATCTTATTTTCATCAAAAGTAACCTGGAGTTGGATTGGGATGAAGATGAGTGTATTGTCCATTATAATCCAAGAAAAGCCCAGAATAACTGCCATTGAATAATTAATATAGAAAAAAATCTTCTCAAGTCAACCGAGGTTGACAGCACATTAAGAGCCTACCTCAAGCGATATCTCTGCATCTTGTTAGTATTCAGTGAAGGACAGTAAGCTGCTAACACCCAACTCTGCTTAATTTGAGAAAACTCAGTATTTATTGAGTGAAAGCTGTCAACAAACAACAATGGTCCGCCCATGACAGAAATCAAACAAATGCTATAGGGTATTACAATATATCAAAACTGACACAGGTGTTCAGTAAATCTCATAATTTAAAGATCAGTAGAGAGTGCCCAAGTTAAATTCACTTGGGATCGTGCAAAAGTGAGTGCAAGAATATAATATGTCTCAATGTATCGTTACTCTAATGTTTGGCTTTACGTCTGTCTGTCTGTCTGTCTGAGCTTCTTGTTATATTTATTTCCTCAATAAAAAAAAGGATACCCCCCCCCCCCGCAGTGCAACTGGGCTACATTAAGGGTACTCTCAGGTGCCTAATAATTGTGTCAGCAATTTATTAAATTTGGAGAAAATTCCCAACGATCACTATTATTTGGGAGACATAAAGTAAAATTGCCATCACTAATCACTATTTAATATTAATATCAGCCAAAATCCCCACCCATCATTATTTTAGGCCATCATGATTATTATGCCCCTGAGATTAGTCCTCATTGGACCAATTTTTAATTGACCCTCATGGGACTATATTTTATTTAACCATTTAAACATATTTTAATAAACACTGATGACACCATATTTTAAGTTTAATTAATCCTCCTAATGGGACCAAATGGGACCCTAATTAACTCTCATGTTACCATATTTTAATTGACCTTCATGGGACCATATTTCAATTAACCCCCATGGCTCCATATTTGTATTAACCCTCATGGGACCATATTTTAATTAACCCTGATCAGATATGGACCATATTTTAATTAACAATCAAGGTACAATTTTAATTAACAATCACGAGACCATATTTTGTTATTAACCCTCATTGGACCATATTTTAATTAACCCTCATGGGGCTATATTTTATATAACTCTCATGTGACCATATTTTAATTTACCCTCATGGAACCAAACATGTATTTTAAATTTTTAATTAATCCTCATGAGAGGCCATATTTTCAAAGTTGATATCAGGATTACATTACCTGAGGCCATTCTTAGATCATAATTATGCCCTCTTAGGGTGTATATTGGGAAGTACATCTGACCCTGTCGTGGGAGGTGATGGACTAAATGTGATTAGAAACATACTGGGTATTTGCGTACTTGAACTATCATGTACAACGATGATCGAGAGCTTTTGGCCTTTATAGTATTATTCTGCATGCTATTTCATAACTCTCTTTCAATAGAAATTAGAACAAATAACAAAGAAAAGATACATCATAACATGCCAGCTGAAAACAATTCAAATGCGATATAAGAGAACCAAGAAACCAACAGTTTAGTGTATTTTACGCAAAGTGTCAATCATCAAGGTGTTTGTCAACTTTTTGGCAATGGGGCATTGGGTGTGTAGTTAGGACAAATTCAAATTTTTACCCTTCTGGTTGACATTTTTTGAGAATCACCCTTCACTCACCATCTTAATTGTTGTCGGAATCTCCTTGGCTTCTTGATACAACAGAGTCAGGAGGAGATACAGTGGTAAGTTCGCCAAGGTCCCAGTTAGCCAAAGGTCCCAGTTAGCCAAGGTCCCAGTTGGTCATGGTCCCAGTTAGCCAAGGTCCCAGTTAGCCCAAGGTCCCAGTTAGCCAAGGTCCCAGTTAGCTGACATTCGGTTGACTCTGATTCCAGTAAGTTGGCCAGCTTTTCATACTTGTCTATATATTATTATTATTGAAGTAATGTCAATGGTGTCAATGGTGTGTGCATTTATCATTGGATTTTGATAATAATTTCCAACAACTGCGGTTTTTTCTTGTTCACATTCACAATCAGGGACACCGGAAGCACCAAGGGCAAGGGGGCAACCCAGTCAGGGGGGCACTTTTCGGGTACCCACTGGACACCCTGGGCAAGGGAAGGGGGCATGTGCCCCCGCATGCTCCCTACTCCGGCGTCCCTACAGGTTCACAATGTGAATTAAAAATTATTCTTACTAGTATTTATCTTACCTCATTCAGTCATTGCCATCGATGCATGAAATGAGCTCAAATCATGACAAATAGCCTATGGAAGATACAGATTTTACTATGGATAA
The DNA here is from genome assembly GCA_032622095.1 of Siphonodentalium dalli. Classification (NCBI taxonomy): domain Eukaryota; kingdom Metazoa; phylum Mollusca; class Scaphopoda; order Gadilida; family Siphonodentaliidae; genus Siphonodentalium; species Siphonodentalium dalli. Next base: position 248,911,562 of record CP136065.1, read on the forward strand.
GTTAATGTGGCAATGGTGCATTTGTGAATTAAGATCATGCGTGCAATACAAGACATACAAATGAAAATATTAAAAGTCAAACAGCATAAACTTCTAAATCAGCTGGCAGACACTGTAGTGATGGAAGCACCGTCTATCATTTTCAAGTGACGTCATTGGTAGTTTAACCAATCAGAGACGGTTCTTGTTTTAATGGGAATTCCTGTTAACCCCTTCCTGCCAATGATATTCTATAGTGTAATAAGGTAAGCGCATTTCGAAGATCATCTAGCTAATTTTTTTAGCGAAAAATTCAAAATATCCCTGTTTTTTTTAGATCATATAAATTCGGAAGATTCTAAATCGTATTTTGTGTATTTATGGACCTATATAATTTGGGTAGTCTAACAAACTCGCATTTTCTTCTGATTCATACTCATTTTGAAAATCATCGTTTAATGTAAAGGGGTTTGTTAGCAGTTGTTTCATGTTTGGCAGATCTAAGTGATTGACATTTTGTTTCATGTCATATATTGCTAGCTTGAAGAGAGCTTCTTCTTCAATATGATTGAAGGGGAAGACTTCTTGAATACAGTGGTAGCAGAACCAAGGTGTGTTGTCTTCATCAAGTTTTCGTAGATCAGTTTTATTTAGCTTAGAGCATTTCAAATGAATCCACTGGTCACACAGGTCACATCCTAGAGCATCTTGGTTGTTTCTTACAGATTTCTTGCAGGTTGAGCATGGATACTTTATTGGCATTTAGTTATTGGTGGGGTGGGGGGTGTGGGGTTGGCTTTGGGTATGGTATAGAGAAAAATAGAAAGGAAGTTTAAGAGATGGTGCAGTTGGATGAGGTTTCCAACATAAATCAGTGGTTGGCAGTCAATGTAATCACTTTACCAATAAATGTATTGTTGTTACAGTAATGTTCTAATTACTCGACCCCCAACACAGCAGACCCATGGGCAACCCCTCAGGACCCACTCGAAAACATGGCCCGCCACCACTCATCGGGAAGCTCTCGGGAGGGCTTTCCAATGATTGGCAACAAGCCACATCCCCGACCAAATCCCGAAAAGCCACCCACAACTCGGCCGCGCCTAAGGAGTCGATCAATCAGAGCAATACTGTATTTATGGGCCAGTAACGGCCTGATCTTTGTACGATAAATTGATTTGAATGTAAATTATACTTGAATGGAGATATGGTAATAGATACTGAATTTTTGTTTTTGTTAAATGGAGTTCTTGGAGTCATATATCAGTAGTTAAAACCGCGGTACCATTATGCAATGTTGATATTATATTGGTTTAGTTTTTTATATAGGAATATAGTACCGGTACCGTAATGTGATCTTCAACTGTGTTTATAAAGCTATAGGCTATTTATCCATTTAAGAATATGGTAAACATAGTTTTTAATTGTTTGAATATTTATACTTGGGCTGTAGTCAATAGCTGAGTTAGACAAAACTTTAGGGTCAATCTTGAGCCTGGTTATTCTATTTATATTACAGTGGTAGAATGTGAAGGCTATATCATTTTATATAAAGGGTTATATAATCTCTGGGTCAGGTTAGATCCTGATCATGATTCGTTTTTATATTATTCATTAAGTGTCTTTATCATCTGAGTTACATGTAAGGGTGGTAGACAATACAGTGGTACAAGTTTGTACATGTATTGCACTGTTTATAATGATTCAAATTAATCATTTTGTTAAATTGTTCTACAGAAAGCAGCTTTACAGGAAGCAGCGACGAGTGATTTTCTAAGTTTAATTAATCAGGTTTTAGATTTCTAAGTTTAATTGAAAAGTTTTTATACCTATTTTTTATGCAAGACTTAATATACCCAGTATGTATCGAAGGGCACTACCAGATGATGTTCTGGAAGTGTTCTAGGTACATACTAGGTAGATCAGTATTGAGAATGATTAGATGACGTTCTTGGATTCATGCAGTCATGTGTCAGGTATAATAAAGCATGCAGACAAATAGATAAGACAGACAAATAGGTAAGGGTTATGCATTCATAGATAATTAATGTTCATGCAAATAAAATGTTATAACCTGTCATCTTAGTGTCATGCATAAATGTTTTACTAGTTATTCTGGACTACACATACATTTATAAACAAATAATCATAAAGGTGTAATATGGCATAAAGATAGTATAGATAATTATCATGCAAGGCAACATATATAATATCATAACATTATCATTGGGTTCATGCAGTTGTAATGTATTTCATGCATTGTGTTAATCTATTCTTCGTGGTGTTGTTGAGGGCATAGTTATTAGAATTATTTACAATGTTTCTGATATACAATATATCTTTATACGACTCATATGAATTAAATACTATATTCATGTGAAAAGATGACCTGATACACAGTTAGTTCTGCTGATGAAAGACTGACTGAGTGAGCAATAAGTCACTCGTGTTTTATGACTTATCTATATTGAAGAAGTGAAGAGCATGCAAGCTACATAAAAGTATACATAATGTATACTACTTACAGATAGAGAGTATGATTCAGCATTTTATAAGGATAGGGGTTCATGTATAGTCACATGATTTATGTTCTATTCATGCGATAAGAGTACATGCAGAAGTAGCAATAGATAGCAGTAATATTTTGTTATATATAGCACACCAAGGTAGACAAACATACAATGACAAACAAACATATATACATGGGAACAAACAAGATCATGCAAGAAAATGCAGGAACATGCAAGAAGACACATGATTGCATGTTGGTTATCCTTGACCTCAGAGTTTCTCGAGGTCACTGAGTTTCCAAATGAGTGACTTTTTGTCATCGTGTGTTAATGCAATAATCTTGCCGTCCATAGTCCAAGAGTTTTTAACATTTGGATGTTTGTGGACTTCCTTGAGAAGCTCCATGTTTTTCGCGGTCAGGCTTTCTGTTATAACAAGTTTAGTGTCATTCCCGAAAAGCTTACAGTTTTTTAAAGCACGTTTCGCCATGAAGAGTTGATGTTTCTGATCATGTCGCGTTAATCTGACAATTATCGGTCTAGGCCTTTGTTTACTTTTGTTTTTGTCAAACTTTCCAAGGCGATGAGAGCGGCCTATGTCATTTTTGTCCGTTTCCACATTAAGCGCTTTTTTAAATATATTCAAAGCTTTCTCATTAGTGTTTTCATCCTTTTCCTCTGGTACACCATGAATCAGAAGGCAGTTACGTCTACTGTATTGCTCAAGATTGTTCATTTCAAGTTTTAGTTTTGCATTCTCCTCCTTGATTTTGCTCAATTCTTTCTCTACTTTGTCAAGCCTTTCCACAATTGAATTATCAGTGGATTGATTTACTGATTCGCTCACAGATTTTGCAAACTGTTCATTTCCTATTAGAGCTTTTACAATGGTGCACTTGGTGGTCTCGTTGGAAATTATTTCACTGACAATTTTATCTGCCAAATTTTGAACGAGGATTTTTAGAATGTTGTCATCCTTTAATAGAGCTTGTGTGATAGTCTTTCGTAGTTCAGACTCACTTTGAGTGGGATCTGGCTTTGTCGCACTGGATGACGTTCTTCTACTGGAAGGCATAATTATTTTGAAAGAAATTCAGTTCAATTCAAAAACAACTTCCCTATCTTCGTGGTATAACAACAGTTGAATCAGTTAATCGATAATTTTACAGGTTTATTGGGTTTTTAAAGTTTTACGGTCTATCAAATATATGCAGGTGGTTCATATTGGAAGATTACGAATACTTGTCTCCGTCTAGATCTTTCAGTAATTCATATTTTTGTGATGTTTTGACTGCCAAATTTTTCCGTTTTTTCACATCGTAAATACAGATGGATTTCTATTGTTGCTACTTCGAACTCTTACTTTCACCGCGGGGATATTCATTAAGGCTTACTCTGAAGGAAAAAATTGATACTGGCGAATTACTGGAATCGAATGGATGTGCCCTTAATAGATATAAAAGCAAAACTATCAATCAATTATGGATAGATGTTCTAGATGCATGGAAAATATTCAACTTAAAGATGGCTCCAAAAACGCACAGTGATGTGCTCTCATCGACGATAATTGTAAATAACGATATTTTCCAAATAAACAAACACGCAATTAATGACAGATCTTTGACCCTTCGTGGCATATATTTTGTGAACGATCTTATGTGTGATAATAACAAGTTAATGTCCTATGACGAAGCAAAGCGGATATATGACATTAAAACAGATTTTTTTTACATACAACGGTATAATCTCTTCAATAAAAAAATACCTAACTAAAATGGAAAACTCTAGTAGCTATCAACAAAATAACAACGATCGACTGAACAATCCAATGCTACCGTATCAGATCGAACACTTACTCAAATCCAATTCGAATTATATCTACAATTGCATTCAAGACCCCAAAATGAACATGAACCTCGTCTCAAAATGGGAGGAGAAACTAAGTATGCACCGTGAATTAGACTGGTGGTCAGACGTTTTTAAAACTCCCTTTGTTCAGTTTTGTGACATAAAATATGTATGGTTCCAATGTCGGATAAACAATAGAATATTAGGGACTAACAATATACTAGAGAAAATGGGTCGATCTGACAATGATACATGTTCCTTTTGTAAAATCGAAAAAGAGACCATTAGCCATCTTATGTTTCAATGTCACATTATTGCTTCGCTGTGGAACGAGATTCGTGTATGGATATTAGAAATTAGAAATTAATTCAAACACTATTTTATTTGGCAAAGCTGATACTGAGCAAATTGATCCACTCCTCCAAACGATATTGGTCATAACTAAGTATAATATATACCGATCAAAGATGAGATCTGAATTACCAAAATTGCAAAATATCCAAGCAGAAATACGAATGTACGCAAAAACCGAAAGATGGATTTTTTACAGCAAATGTAGATATACAGAGTTCGAATCTCGGTGGGATAAATGGAAAGATCTTTTACACTATTACAGTTAAACAGCACATGCATAAATATAGATATTTACATGTATGCTGAAAATGTAGTACATAACATTCCACATGTCTGGCATACAAGTAAATATTATTTAGTATTGTAAAAACTGTGTTTAATACGCGAATGCTGACCAGACATGTGTCGTGTTGTGTGACTCACCTAATAGTATGCTTACTTATTTAAATCATATAGTGAGTAAAAATAATTGTAAACCACCAATCCACGACGTACATAATCACGTTACGTTAATATGCAAAATTTTAAGATTGTAGCTCGATGCTAACACCAATTAATAATCCCTCAATTTTAATATATTGCATTATGTAATTAGCATATATATACCTAACAACATGAGGGACTCAGAAAAAATATATAAATAATACATATACCCAATATTTCATTTTCATTTTATTTATTATTATAACTAATGGAAATTTATTATAACTAAATAACACAACATTCATAAAACCATTCACTTCACACTCTTTTTGCACCTTTCTACAGTCTCAAAAAAAAAAACGAACGAGACAAAAACTGTTTTATTACAAACATGAACTGTAATATGCTATTATCATAATGTATTTGTCTTTTTTCAAATAAATTATAGAAAAAAAAGGACAACGAAAGAAAACAAATAGAAACGAATCAACATAACAATTCATTGCTCAGCAGGCAATGGGCGCGGCTTCTGGGGGGGGGGGGGGGGGTCAGTCAATCAAATCATATAAGGATGTATTTTAGAGACAGTAGGGCTCTGGTTTGGAGGGATGATCCGGTATACAATATATTTGTTCAATTGTATTATATTAAGGATTTCGAATTGAACCGCTAGCTTGGTAGATTCAAAGTATAAATAGGTGCCGTTGACCCTAAATGGGAACTTAAAAATTATACTATCCCATATGAGCAATAAAGCCTTTGACCTCATCTATACTATATATTTTGAGACTTCGTATATATAGATGTGTGTATATATGTGGGTACTTCATAGAATCCAAAACGCGTGTACAGATTGAGCTCAAACTTCCTATGTAAGTGTCAAATCCCACCGACACGACCGTGGTCGCGGTTTAGAGAAGCTCAGAGCACCCGTTCTCCAATCTCAAATCACCGCAAAGGCACGGCGTGGGTTAATCAAGTGATTATTTAATGAACGTTTGTTTTTGACGCATCTCTATAAAGAGCGTCTGTTTCCCATTCAACGTTATTGGTGCAGAGTTATACGGGAACATTGAGTGCTTGCCTATATATGCGGGGAGATTTATTGGAGCTCTTACAACATCATTGTTATAGCTTCGGTATATACCGAAATCATCCCAGATAATCACGAATATAGCATCAGATTTCTCCCCAGATATACCGTTATAAAGCTACTGGAATCTGCCAATCTACTGGAAATTCCAGGGAATGCCGATTGAGCTCAAACTTGCTACCTACGGGAAGTGTCATATATATGAGTGTGTCCTTTATTATAGACTCGAACCGATTGAGCTCAAACTTGCTAAATAAGAAAATAGCCCCCAAGCCGTAAATATCAACAACAACGATATTACTAAATACACGTTTTCGGCAATGTGAGAGTTTTCGGGGAGCCGTGATGCCAACAACAACGACCCGAAGACAGATTTCCCGACGGGAAGCGTTTGTTTTAAATTCAATGCAATGTTATCGTAGAGAGATTTCACGAAACAAAGAATGCGTTGTCTGTCGTTCCTAGGAAAGGGGGATTTCTACGGGTAAATTTTTCCGCCAGAAACAACAAAATTAATTAAAACAATTTACAATTTAATTAAAACAATTTAAAATTAAAACAAATTAACAATAAAAAAACAATTCAGAAACAAAATATATTAAATTTAAAAAACATTAAATTCATATTCAAAAATAAAAAACAAAAATAAATAAAAACAAAATAATTACAAAAATGTCATGTTTCTGAAACAAAGCCATGGGTCGAATGCCGACAGTGGCGGGCTAACCTGCTAGTATTTCATAAACGGGGACTAATATATGAGCAATAAAGAGCGTCCGTTATCGATATATAAGAACAGTGTACACAGGGGTAATCTGACCTGGAGATCGATATCATGGATAGGCGTCTTTGACCGCAGGTGACTTAATTGTAATTATCTTCTCAACACCCACGGATGTTGTAACGACTAACTTTCATATCTATTGGACAAATCCGATTTTCCTGCAACAAAAGCTGTAGTAAACATTAAAGTGCATATATGCTTCACTCTAGTGGTTTCCAACACCTCTCCATACTTGTACATAACGGCCCACCACACTGGTCAGGGGAGCCCACTTTAACCCAACTGTAATTATATGTCATGTATATCGATCTCTCCTATACTTGGAGGTAATAAAGATATCTCTTTAACAGCCATTGGCCCCCTTCCATGGCGCATGACGCATGAAGATAACAATAGAGTATATAGACGAGCATCAACCCAATTATTGAAAACTCCTCATCAGACCACATCAGTGTCATCATGTCAGGACTTCATCTGTCCCCCTCTTGTCTTAAACCCCCCTCTCTCTCTCTCTCTGTATCTCTCTCTCTGTCTGTCTCTCTCTCTGTCTCTCTCTCCATCCTTCCAACCCTAACTCAAATTCGGCTACATATCTCCGTTTCTCCTTAAAAAAAACAACCCTTCCCGTCTGACCTATACCTCTCCCTCACTTATTGGGGACGGGGCATGTAACCAAAGAGGGGAAGACTTCATATAAACCATCGGGCTTGTTGTCTCGTCTCCATACATATTAACTTTTCTATTTTGCATATATTATGTTATTTGTTTGGATTTGGAAATAAAAATATGTTTACACTAATTGTGCCGTAGCCAATTGTAACACGTGCCGAAATTTACAGGTACAACATTATTAGTGACCTCAATGTTTCCGAATTAGTTGATTTACAAAATAATCGCCCATTCAAAATTTCCCATATTCATATGGTCGTGACCTAGTGGATGTTTACTTGGTAAATGTATATTATAGTGCAGGTCGATGTATTTATCATATTTAAATACATTTGATCTTTCTATAGGCTATTGAAAATTAAGTGGGTGTAATTACACCAAGTACGTTAATCCAGAGAAGAAAATGAAGGTACATGATTACACAGTAATTTAGACCAAATTCTGAATAGTTTTGATTTGTATATGTTATCAGATGAACATAATTAAGACACTTAATTTTTAATATTAGTGATTCTCTCTCTGAACCCATGCACACACTTTCATTTCAAAATCTCAGCGACAATTAACACCCAATCATTCACATATATACATCCCAAATGGCGCTAAAATGAGGCTGGATGGGTCATGCAGGTTACTACTTTTTCAGATTTTCGCAGCTTTCGACCACGAACCAGATTATTCAATACAAGAGACATTTAGAGCGCAAAATATAAAGACACGAGAGTCGTAAAAACAACGACAGACGACAGCTAGATAGCAATTTTCATTCACTAAATAGTTATATCAACGTTGAGACGAAAATCATTCACTAAAATGTACTTTTACTTCCATGAACTAGAAATTTAGACAGAAACTGTTGTCGAATTTCGCGCGATAGACTGGTCCTTGTCTTTGTTCACGGAAAAGTTGAAAACGTACTAGTATTAAAGGTACTCAATCCGACCAGAGGGTCCCCATCTCAACAGATTCCAACAACAACAATCCGATCAGAGGGTCCTATATTACTATTTCTTTGGTGGTAAAAAATATTTGATTCGAGTCGAGGAACCCATCAAACAAAGCTCAGAGTTATTAGATATTGATTTTTGAAAATTCTTATGTTCTCGAGATGAGTACTAATAATTACCGTCAATTTCGTTTCCTGCTCGAGATTTGTACACCAAAACTCTATTCAAACAGACAAGGATGGATAACTCTAAAATCAAGTGGTAATAATAACGCAATTTTGACTGAGATCTGGGCCAGAAAGTATTCCAGATAATGAAAAATAATAGATTTCTAAAATCGATATCTAACAAATCTGAGCTTTGATGGGTGACTTTCTCGACTCGAATCAAATATTTTTGACCCCCGAAGCCATTGAAATAGTAATTGAGAGGAGTTTTATCGGATTGAGTACCTTTAACCTGACCCGTTCTGCTATACAATGAGGGTGTCACCCTCGTCCTAAATCCTGAATACCAGTTAATGTTAGTGGGTGAATACCGAATACCAGTTAATACCAGTTACCAGTTAATGTTAGTGGGTGAATACCGAATACCAGTTAATGTTAGTGGGTGAATACCAAATACCAGTTAATACCAGTTACCAGTTAATGTTAGTGGATGAATACCGAATACCAGTTAATGTTAGTGGGTGAATACCGAATACCAGTTAATGTTAGTGGGTGAATACCGAATACCAGTTAATACCAGTTACCAGTCCACACTTCGTATACCATCTATTGTCCTGCTATGTTCATCACGTTTCTCATTATAGTTATCTTTCAAGCTTAGTTTTTGCGTATAGAGGTTTATACTCAGCAGAATGGTGAGGGGTTTAATTATTCCTTTGAATAATCTACCAAACTATCTGGTTAAAACAACAATGGTTGTTATAACGGCCGAAATTATTGTCACACGGAAAGGGTATATCAGCCCCGTGGAATTGGGAAAACACAACATTATTAACGCCCCCCCCCCCGGTATATAGTGTTCTACATATTTAGAAAGCTGTTGTCCGCTGGGCATTTTATAAATAGATAATGGGTTTTTTCGGTTATTTTGGGACGCATTTAAGTTGTACTGCGACCGAGCCCGGTAAAAGCTGTAGTTGGAATTTCAATTTCGTTTATTTATTGTCGTTGATTTTGGTTTGTGATAAGCTATGCCAATTACAAATAGAAGAAATGAAAAATATAATTTGTAAATAACGTATGTCAATTGATATACGTGTTGTCTGAGTGTAGTCTGAGACAACCGAGTCAGCCACCGGTTCGTTAATTAGGTGCTGATCGGCGTGACAGTTTGCAGTAGGTCCCATATTTGCGGAAATATTTGCGAAAGTCCCGAATTCGCGGAGGTCCCCTAAAATGATCGAAATATGTTGATTTTAATGAGGGAACGGGTGCGTATATCTCATTTTGATACGTATGTTAAAGAGGTTAGTCGGATACAGCCGAGTCCGCCACGGTTCATTAATTGGTGCTGATCGGTGTGACAATTTGCAGTAGGTCCCTATTTGCGGAGATCCCCTAAAATGGTCGAAATATGTTGATTTTAATGAGGGAACGGGTGCGTATATGTCAATTGATACGTATTTTAAACAAATAACGACACGGTCATCATAATAGTGGTTTGTTCTATCAATCATATCATCATCATCATCATAATATGGAACAAGTCTTGCGACTTTTCGTCCAATAACATTATTTGCAATGTTTGTTTACAAATATATGTATCGTCATTCGATATCTACTGACATGTTAGTCACTTGAACATATTACTAACTAATTCTTGTCGTCGAACTCGTATTTTATATAATAGAAGAATGAGTCTATGTATATATATCGAATGTTGGAGCCTCAACAGCGAAGTCTGGCAGAGAGTTCCAGCTATTTACCACTCTCTGCGTGAAGAAATATTTTCCTATGGCCTTGTTAACAATGGGCATCTGTAGCTTTTTATTATGTCCTCTTGTTCTTCCTGATGAATGTCTTTCTAATAGGTCACATGCATTGGTATTGTAATGACCATTCAACAGTTTATATACCTCGATTATATCTCCTCTAAATCTTCGATATTTTAAAGACATCAGATTGAGTCTTATCATTCGGTCTCGGTGGCATAGAGTTTTGATTTGACGAACTAGTTTCGTTGCTTTGCTTTGTATTTCTCTAACACAATGATTTGATATTTGTGATGTGGGCTCCATGCAGAGTTACAGTATTCGATGATAGGTCTCACCATGCTTATGTAGAGCGATTAGAAAGTGTCGATATCCAAGTTCGTGAAAGTTCTATTGACTATGCCGATGATTTGAGAAGCTTTATTGTTTTAGGATATTGTATGAAGTCTAATCTGGCCGTGTCAAATTGAGTTATAGCGATGGGATATCTCGCTGGACAACACATTTCGGGTTTTCGTGTGGGGTGTGTATTCGGTGGATGTCTTATATGGGTAAGGTTCTCTATTCCGAAGGTTCATTAATCCGAAGGTTCGCTATTCCGAAGGTTCATTATTCCGAATGTTCCCTAGTCCAAAGGTTCATTATTCCGAAGGTTCGCTATTCCGAAGGTTTTCTATTCTGGGCGTATTTAACCAGAAATGAATCAAAATTTGCACCCCACCACAAAAACCACACGAGGAATGAAAAATACGATTACGCTAGTATTCATATATATAGTACATTTATACATCCACTTCTAATTCCCAAATTGTCCTAGATATCGTATCAGTTTATATCGTTCATTATGGAAAGTTAAAAACACGATGACTGAAATAAACTACATGTAAGAGATATAGTTTTTCCGAACTGGCAATCTGTATTTGAAAAAAAAAACATCAACAATCAAGGCCCACTTAATTTTCGAACCCCCAGATCACATATATAAAATATATGCCACTATATATACCATTTGAAATATGAAGCTCTCTAACACTGTATTATCAGCTTATCCGGTGTAATAAACTGTGAACATGTTGTTTTTGTTGAGTTAACGCATGGTTCACGACTTGTTTCTGTGCTTAAGGTTCAACTGGTTTTGTTGCGCAAAGTAAAGTGTATTATTTTCAATGGAGGGGGTAACTCTATATTTTAAAGATAATGTTATTCCCCTTCAATTGAAAATACATTAGGTTGAATTCCGTTGCATTCTGAGAGCCATGACATATAACGGGGGAATCTTTTTATGATTTAAGATGTTTTCTATTTCTCTAGGGGCATCTTCTGATACAGACGTTTGGAATGGTGATGAACTATATATAGTGTTTTAATCATATTTTATAGCACAGACAGATTGTGTTTAAAACCTGATATCAAGGCACTATAAAAATAGCCGATGACTCGAAAATTAAGTGGGCCTTACAATTCAATACAAATTCACAATTGCAGTTAGGTTCAACTCATACCCGTCTATTCAACGACATTCTGCTTCGCAGTATTCATTAAGAGTTATAGTCCCGCTGTTTTAATCCCGCCTTTAGCTGGCGTATTGTTGCCTGTAAGATTATTGAGATATAACGCCATACGCGATGACATTAAACGTGAATATGTATTGGAAAATAACGTCATACGTAATGACACAGACATTAAATCTCAAGGAAACCCGCGAAAAAATAAAAAATAACATTTATTGATTCAATGTTTTAAGTTATTTCCTTCACAAAAAAAGAGTCTTCGTGATAAAGAACCCTCTCAATACTTGAATATAGAATTAACCTTTTAAAAAAAAATCTTCGGAATACAGAACCTTCGGAATAGCGAACCTTCGGATTTGAATATTTTATGGCGGGAACACAATTTTTGATCCGCATTTAGGAGCTTTCTGGTTTGGTGAATGAGAAAACTGCAGTAATAAGCCGTAGCTTTTGTAATAATTTGAAGGAATAGTTGTTTTAACGGAATTCTGAGGTGGTGCATTCATGTAACCAATATATATTTTATATTATAATTTATATTTATGGCTAATAATATGATATTGAGGGCGTTGCCATTTCTGACTATGTTTTTTTTTTACCAAAATGGTGTGTTTGTTGGATTAAACTATGTATCAATGAGCTCAATGTTCGATGGGGATTTCAAAGATGGCCATCAAGATGGCAGCTTATTCCCGAAAATAGTAATTCGTAATTTTCACAAAATTCCCATAAATGACCCTCGGTATATTGGATATGACGCTACTTTGAAGTATGTGCCCAATGCGATATTTACCAATTAATTCATCCTTGCGAAACAAATATATAAAGGCACCAAATCGTAGCAATCTCGGTTGTAGCCACACAACTAACGACTGAATTAGGTTCATATTAAACACCCGAGTGTCACTCAAATTGATATCCTATTTACCGAGTACATTGTCACAGCCTCTTATAGATATCGTGTCATTTCCTCTCTGATTGGTCTGTCGTAAATGTATATTTTTTCTACTTTTTTCGATATATGTATCTAATGTTTTTCAAATTCTTTTACAGTGTCTGCATTAAATACATCTGGTGGCAGGTCATTCCAGGTGTTTACAATTCTGAAAGGGAGGGTGTTGACTCTCTGTTTGCCATTGTGTGATTGGTGGTAGATTGTCTAGTTATGTCATCTTCCATGTTTCCTCTTATCTCGTTGGGATTAGTTTTGTGAATTATTTTTGCCATTGGCAAATTTGGCAAGTGGCAGTGCGAACACTGAATATAATATACTAATTGAATATAATACAACGTTACACAGTTATATATACAAGATCCAACGTAATAACAATGGCGCGTAATGTGACTGCTGATATAAAAATGGCGCGCAATATAATATCTAGTAAGTTATAACCATTTGGCCATAAAGTCAGCATCTTTGTTGATGCCCAGATACAGGCTCCCGAATGCGTCTATCATTTGTTGCTCTTTGATTATGCGGTCCTCACGCACGGGCAGACCACCACACAATACCTGTAGACGAATGTCTTTAACTGAATGGTCAGGTAAGTTGAAGTGGCGGGCATATGGTAATCCCACATCATGTTTCCTGATATCATGTCGATGGCCATTAACTCTAATGCTCAGAGAATTGCCAGTCTCACCAATATAATGCATGTCGGGGCAACGAACACATGTCATGTAGTATATCACCCCGGCCGACGTACACGAATGTTTTCCTTTTGGTGTGAATCGCTTCCCCCATCCTTAGTAGGCCTATATATACATGACATCATTGGAGATGAGTTTGCACAAGCCACACCTATAGGCCTATATGACATGGAAATGTCTCACTGTCACGTCCATTCACGGTGTCATCGGTGAGTCGGCTCGACACAAGCTTATTTCGGATGTTCGGGGGCTGTCGCATGGCAAGAACTGGCCTCTCGGGGAACACATCACTGAGATAGTCATCTTCAGCCAACACATTCTGCAGATCAGCCGCGATTCCAGGCAATTTGTTTAATTCCGGATGGTAAGTTACTACCAATGGAACACGATCCGATTCGTCTTTTGAGGAACTCTCCATCAATTCACTCCGCTCTTTCGACCGCGCCTTGTCGATCTGTTTGTCGATTACCTTCTTATCGTATCCAAGGCCCCGAAACGCCGCCGATAGCTGAGAAAGTTGGTTGTCGCGAACATCACTATCTGAATTGATCCGATTATATCGCAAACTTTGACTAAATATCACGGATCGTTTACAATGATCCGGGTGGAAACTTTCGGAGTTGAGATATGTATATCGGTCTGTAGGTTTTCTGTAAACAGTCGTAGATAGAGTGTCTCCACATCTCTTGACGGTGACATCGAGACAATTTACAGATGAATCAGAGTACTCCATTTTAAGTTGAATTGAAGGCACGCACTTGTTGAAATCACGCAGAAACTCCTCCAGCTCTTGAACTCCTTGGTCAGGATTCATACCCCCCCCCCCCCGTTTTTTCATATATATCTATATATGAAGAAAGATTAAAACAATTATAATATATAGTAACAAAATAATTATATATTTTCCTACTATATAAAACTTAAATTGGATCATAGAATGAACATGGTATCAGTTGTCCTGAAATAACTAGATATGCTCCATTCTGTAATTATCAAATCGAGGCAGATCGATGCATTATATGTTCAATGTCCAATGCATTTTGCTATTAATGATCCAAAGGCAGGTATAATCAAAACCTTTTGTCTTACTGATTAGAACATCAGGGTAGAATACTCTGTCTATAAATTTGCACCCATTGGCTATCAAAATAGGGGTGGTCTAATACATGCAGATGTACAAAATATACATTTTCTATTCCACATTTAAATTATATAAACACTGAAGATAGAACAATCAGATTGGCGGACGCCATGGGTTTTATGCAAGTAATTGTTAATTGTAATCGCTAGTAATCATTGAAGCAATTTGAATCAAAATTTTAGTTGCAAATTAGCAAAGTCATCTAAGACCTGCAGGTATAATTATGTACGGAGATATATATCATATCCGCTTCACGGTTAACAGATAAATAACTTTAAATCTGCATCATATATATCACTGCTCATCACTGAGAGATTTTGATACATTAATCAGCATTAAGGGTGGTGCCTAAATATTCCAAGTGTCAGTATACAAATGTTGGGAGTTATTTCATGTTAAAAAGCAGCTATAAATGAAAAAATCATGGAAAAAGGTAGGGATTGGTCCTCAATTTGCTGGAAACAAATTAGTTTTCTTGCACTTATAGGGTGCGGGGTGGGTTCCCCGTTGTGTGGATTTTGTTCTACGGATGTTCTTACAGATCCCCCCCTGTATAGTGATGCCCATATGCAAAATGATTGGTGTGTGAAGGCATGTGACGGGAAAAACAATATAGCGCCCGATTAACAAAACGAGACCTGGAAAAGGGTTAACATGTCAAAAAGGCCCACTCTAGCCGTCAAATACCAAATTGGTCGCCACCGAAATCGAGTACCACCCACTTTTCGCTTGAATCCTGAATACCACTTACAGGGGTATGAATCCCGAACACCACTTAAAACAGGGGTATGAATCCCGAATACCACTTAAAACGGGGGTATGAATCCCGAATACCACTTAAAGCATGCAGGGATATGAATCCTGAATACCACTTAAAACGGGGGTATGATCGAATCCCGAATACCACTTAAAACAGGGGTATGAAACTATGAATCCTGAATACCACTTAAAACAGGGGCATGAATCCCGAATACCACTTAAAACAGGGGCATGAATCCTGAATACCACTTAAAACATGGGTATGAATCCTGAATACCACTCAAAACAGGGGTGTGTATCCTGAATACCACTTAAAACAGGGGTATGAATCCTGAATACAACTTAAAACAGGGGCATGAATCCTGAATACCACTCAAAACAGGGGTATGTATCCTGAATACCACTTAAAACATGGGCATGAATCCCGAATACCACTCAAAACAGGGGTATGTATCCTGAATACCACTTAAAACAGGGGTATGAATCCTGAATACCACTCAAAACAGGGGTATGTATCCTGAATACCACTTAAAACATGGGCATGAATCCCGAATACCACTCAAAACAGGGGTATGTATCCTGAATACCACTTAAAACGGGGGTATGCATCCTGAATACCACTTAAAACAGGGGTATGTATCCTGAATACCACTTAAAACAGGGGTATGAATCCTGAATACCACTCAAAACATGCAGGGGTATGAATCCTGAATACTACTTAAAACATGGGCATGAATCCCGAATACCACTTAAAACAGGGGTATGAATCCTGAATACCACTTAAAACAGGGGTATGAATCCTGAATACTACTTAAAACATGGGCATGAATCCCGAATACCACTTAAAACATGGGTATGAATCATGAATACCACTTAAAACAGGGGTATCATCCCGAATACCACTTAAACCGGGGTATGAATCCCGAATACCACTTAAAACAGGGGTATGAATCCTGAATACCACTTAAAACATGGGTATGAATCCTGAATACCACTTAAAACAGGGGCATGAATCCTGAATACCACTTAAAACAGGGGTATCATCCCGAATACCACTTAAACCGGGGTATGAATCCCGAATACCACTTAAAACAGGGGTATGAATCCTGAATACCACTTAAAACATGGGTATGAATCCCGAATACCACTTAAAACAGGGGTATGAATCCTGAATACCACTTAAAACATGGGTATGAATCGTGAATACCACTTAAAACAGGGGTATCATCCCGAATACCACTTAAACCGGGGTATGAATCCCGAATACCACTTAAAACAGGGGTATGAATCCTGAATACCACTTAAAACATGGGTATGAATCCTGAATACCACTTAAAACATGCAGTGGTATGAATCCCGAATATACCACTTAAAAAGGGGGTAGAATCCCGAATACCACTTAAAACAGGGGTATGAATCCTGAATACTACTTAAAACATGGGCATGAATCCCGAATACCACTTAAAACATGGGTATGAATCATGAATACCACTTAAAACAGGGGTATCATCCCGAATACCACTTAAACCGGGGTATGAATCCCGAATACCACTTAAAACAGGGGTATGAATCCTGAATACCACTTAAAACAGGGGTATGAATCCTGAATACCACTTAAACGGGGGTATGAATCCTGAATATACCACTTAAAAAGGGGGGTAGAATCCCGAATACCACTTAAAACAGGGGTATGAATCCTGAATACCACTTAAACGGGGGTATGAATCCTGAATACAACTTAAAACGGGGGTATGAATCCCGAATACCACTTAAAACAGGGGTATGAATCCTGAATACAACTTAAAACGGGGGTATGAATCCCGAATACCACTTAAAACATGGTATGAATCCTGAATACCACTTAAAACAGAGGTGTGAATCATGAATAGCTATTAAATCAGGGGTATGAATCCTGAATACCACTTAAACAGGGGTATGAATCCAGAATACCACCCAAAACAGGGGTATGAATCCCGAATACCACTTAAAACATGCAGGGGTTTGAATCATGAATAGCTATTAAATCAGGGGTATGAATCCCGAATACCACTTAAAACAGGGGTATGAATCCCGAATACCACTCAAAATAGGGGTATGAATCCCGAATACCACTCAAAATAGGGGTGTGAATCATGAATACCTATTAAATCAGGGGTATGAATCCCGAATACTACTTAAAACATGGGTATGAATCCCGAATACCACTTAAAACAGGGGTATGAATCATGAATACCACTTAAAACAGGGGTATGAATCCTGAATACCACTTCAAACATGGGTATGAATCCTGAATACCACTTAAAACATGCAGGGGTATGAATCCTGAATACCACTTAAAACATGCAGGGGTATGAATCCTGATTACCACTTCAAACGGGGGCTTGAATCCCGAATACAACTTAAAACAGGGGTATGAATCCTGAATACCACTTAAAACAGGGGTATGAATCCTGAATACCACTTAAAACATGCAGGGGTATGAATCCTGAATACCACTTAAAACATGCAGTGGTATGAATCCTGAATACCACTTCAAACGGGGGCTTGAATCCCGAATACAACTTAAAACAGGGGTATGAATCCTGAATACCGCTTAAAACAGGGGTATGAATCCCGAATACCACTTAAAACAGGGGTATGAATCCCGAATACAACTTAAAACAGGGGTATGAATCCTGAATACCACTTAAAACAGGGGTATGAATCCTGAATACCACTTAAAACAGGGGTATGAATCCTGAATACCACTTAAAACAGGGGTATGAATCCTGAATACCACTTAAAACAGGGGCATGAATCCTGAATACAACTTAAAACAGGGGTATGAATCATGAATACCACTAAAAACAGGGGTATGAATCCCGAATACCACTTAAAACAGGGGTATGAATCCTGAATACCACTCAAAAACAGGGGTATGAATCCCGAATACCACTCAAAACAGGGGTATGAGTCATGAATACCACTCAAAACAGGGGTATGAATCCCGAACAACACTCAAAACAGGGGTATGAATCCTGAATACCACTTAAAACAGGGGTATGAATCCTGAATACCACTTAAAACAGGGGTATGAATCCTGAATACCACTTAAAACAGGGGCATGAATCCCGAATACAACTTAAAACAGGGGTATGAATCATGAATACCACTAAAAACAGGGGTATGAATCCCGAATACCACTTAAAACAGGGGTATGAATCCTGAATACCACTTAAAACAGAGGTATGAATCCTGAATACCACTTAAAACAGGGGTATGAATCCCGAATACCACTTAAAACAGGGGTATGAATCCTGAATACCACTTAAAACAGGGGTATGAATCCCGAATACCACTTAAAACAGGGGTATGAATCATGAATATCCGGTTATTTAACCGCGGTTTTCTTTGGATTCCGGTGTAAACAATATTTGATTCGAGTCGAGGAAAGCTCATGCAGAGTGATCAGATATCGATTTTTGAAAATTTTCTTTCCCGATATATGTAATTATTGGCGGCTTGGCAAATATTCGTCAAGCCGACGGTCTCAGACCAAATTGCGGATGGATAAAGATGGACAACTCTAAAATCAAGCGGCCAAATTTCGTTGAACAAAATGTTGATAAATAACGCGTTTTACAGCATTTTGGGCACTTTTATATTATAGTTGACTCAACTTGACTGTGGTTATATAGCATTATTTTTTGGGGGCAATTAATCGATTATGATAACTGAATCGGCATTTCAAAAAAAGAATTGTTGTTGGTGGAATCTGATATTGGGACCATCGCATCGGATTGAGTACCTTTACCAAATATTTAGTCTGTTATAGTTGCATTGGGGACCATGCATCGAATCTGATTGAGTATCTTTAAAGATGCATTATCCGAATTAACGTTCCCAAATTACTATTTCTTTGGCTTCGGGGGTAAAAAATATTTGATTCGAGTCGATAAACCAACCCATCAAAGTTCAGACATATCAGATATCGATTTTTGAAATTTGTTATTTCTCGAGATGTGCAATTATTTGTGGCCCAGAAAACAGTCGTCAAACCGACGGTCTCGGACAAAATTGTGGATGAAGATGGTTAACTCTAAAATCAAGTGATAATACGGCCAAATTTCATGATACTGAAGTGATAATACGGTCATATTTCATTGAACAAAATGTTGATAAATAACACGTTTTGGGGAAATTTGATACCATAGTTGACAGTGGTTAGCATTATTGTGTTGCAATTAATCGACTCTGATAACTAAGGCGTATTTTGAAGAAATATTGTTGTTAATTGTTGTTGTTGTTGTTGTTGTATATTGATGATATGGGGACCGTCTGATCGGATTGAGTACCTGTAAAGAAAACTATTTTAAAATTAGGGAGCATATTTTGAGAAATGTTCTAATCTAACACTATATGCGTGCGTCCAAACGCACTTATTTATTATGCCTGAATGGTTCTTTCGATTTTGGTAATTTCAGAATAGATAAATTGTGTGCAAAAGTACATAATAACAAATTGTAAGAGTGTTAATTGTGGTCAAAATGATATGATCAACATGTCTGCATTCATCTTGCAATGTATTGTAATTTAAGCTATATTTGTACTATATAATAGGTATGTCAGGGCACATGCCAACGGCAATGACATTTCATAAACAAAATTCTTAGATTAAGGTATGGTGTCTACACGCCAAATTACTTCTACTCAAGTGTGACATTAATGAATTTAATGTGCAATTAGTAATACCCAGCGCGGAGGCAGGTGAATCTTGTCCAATCTTCCCTCTTTAATTGTGAGGAGCACCCATAATTATGTGGGTTAAATTAAATATAAAACCAAGTTTTTATTTGTAAGATAAATGTATAAGTTAAAACTTAAAAGTAAAAGTTGAGTTACGTTATGTGCAGTTTTTTTTTTGTTTTTTTTTTAAAGCTGCTGTAGTGGTTTAAGAAATTCTGTACTTTATCAATACATTAATCAGGTGACATGATGTTCCTTGCAATCGAAACTGATGATTTCTAACGATTGTAACGTCTGACTAATGTTAAAGGGGTCACTCTGACCTAACAATTTAAAGTGATGAAGGCTGACGACAGGGATGTGGCTAGAGGGTCTCCGCTGGGGGGGGGGTGTCCACCTTAGGAATTTCCAACTGCACCCCCCCCCCTTGAGTCGGAATCACACCAACACAACTTTTTGCATAATTCCATTTACACCCCCCCCCCCCTTGACGCGGAATCGCACCAACACAACTTTTTGCATAATTCCATTTGCACCCCCCCCCTTGTACCTCATGCTCAGGCCTAATTTCCTATATATTCATAAGCCATGCTTCGATTTTCCCAGTATGAGAACATTAAGATATTTGAACCTGAAAATTGCCCCAAAAAAAACAACTAGTGATCTAATTCCAGACAAATGCACACAGCTGCCGACAACAGACCAGGAAACACCGGGCCGACCATGGTTGTTTGGCCCGGTGTGAGAACATTTTGAAAACTATATACAAGAAAATCGCAAATCCTAGCATCTAGACTGGCCTCAACTGAAGCTTTCCTAGTGTTGGAAATTTCAAACCTCATGCCCTCAGGTTGGAAAATTCTTCAACTGATGACCATTTATGTCTACAAGTTTGACCAAATGTAGTAAAATATTGTTTTGCTAAACTAATTAGCAGTTTTGTATTGGCCATGTGGATGGGGCAATGACACACCGGGCCGACCATGGTGGGTCGGCCCGGTGTGCGAAAATTTTGAAATCTGAACAAGAAAATCGCAAAATCCTAACATCTAGACTAGCCTCAAGCCTTTCTACTGTTGGAAATTTCAAACCCTACACCCCCACTTAGGTTGGAAAATTTCCAACTGATGACAATTCCAATGACAATGTTGTTTTCTTAAATTAACTAGAAGTTTTTGACTGGCCACGGGGGAGGGACCAGGACACAAGCTTTCCAAGTGTTGGAAATTTCCAACCTGTCACCCCCCCCTAAGGTTGTAAAATTTCCAACTGATGTCCATTTCTGTCAAAAATTTTGACCAAAAATAGGAACATATGCAAATATTGGTCGAAAAACAATAATTCCCCCCAATAAATTGTTTTATAATCAAACTACAAGAACATTTTCAACCTATTGTTGGTGTGAAATTTCGTTGTGGCAGGTATGAAATTTCCAACTATTGAAAATATAGCTCTCTGCTGGGGGGGGGGTGAGACACCCCCACACCCCCCCTCTAGCTACATCCCTGGCTGACGAATAAGGATGTATACACGGGGTATGAAATCTCGTTGGAAATGAATTTTTTTTTTAGTTTTTTCTTCTGCACGATTTCTGCTAGAATAATTGTTTACGTTCCAATGAAAATTTAGATGACTGCATATTAATTGCTAATTGGCGCCAGTAAGACAGTTGAGATAAAATTGATGCAGCCACGATAGCAAACCATATGTACCATTCAGCACATTTTCAAAAGCTATGTAATCTTTAGTTCTTTTTTATGTGAGAGCTGCTCCTTCCGCCTGACGCATCGTGTCCCTGCTGCATGTGGGATGCACGTAATGCAAATTGGGATGTTGTGGCGACAGGAGGTGGGATATCTACCCCCGTTTTTTGTTAATCCAATTCGTTTATTTTCCTAAGTTTCGGTCAAATTTTGACAAAATTGGTCTAATTCAGTTGGATTATATCGAACCATTTTTATTATTATTATTGGGGATGTGAGGTTGAAAACTTCCTACATTTGGAATGTTTGACGTACAGGTTGGAAAATTTCAACCCAAGGGTGGGTGAAAATAGAATTTCTGGATTTGGGAATTTTTGTCTGCTTGGTTCAACTGGGGGCGGGGGGCGGGACGCACTGCAAGGGGCAGTACGACACCCCATGCACCCTCAGCAGTTTATAAACTAGCACTCGGAGACGCACGTGATATTTCGCAAGCTGCCATGCAATCAAAGAGCGTGACTAACACTTCGGTCAGAGTTCACGTGCTTATTTTCTCCCCGAATATTATATATATATATATTTAACTAGCCGATGAGCCCGACGTTGTCCGGGCTATTCAAAAACCAAATTTCAAGTCGATAGTTTCACCGGTTTCCGAGATCTGGTCTGCGCATGCCCGAAGCTGGCGTCGCACGGCTCGGCGACCCGATAAAATTCGTATCCGGGGCAAGATACATTCACATAGCAAATTTCAAGTCGATAGCTCCACCCGTTTCCGAGATCTCGTCTGCGCATGCGCGAAGCGGGCGCCACACGGGCTCGCCAATACGACAACGTCGACCGCCTGGTCAAACTACACACACGTACCAAGTTTCGTCCCGATCGGTCGAGAATCGTAGATTTGTATAAATGACATACAGACAAACAAACAGACAATTAAACAGAGGTCTTCAAAATATATATGAGATGTTATTTTATTTAATGTTATTTTCTCCCCGATTTTCTCACGTCATCATTATTCCATTCCCGAAAATGCACAAATGTAAACTATTCAAGGCTGTTGACGCCATACACATAGTTTCCACAATCAGTTAAAATCATCCCTCATTGCCATGGAAACAGAAATTTTGCTATTTGTCCAGCTGATTTGTCCCAAATGAGTTGTGTATGTTGCATATATTAACTTACTATATATGATGGCACCTTTGCCAAATTTTGTGTTTCAGTTAGTTCCGGGTCGTGTCGGCTTGTCGGTTTCTTGATATATTTACCATTATGTTGCTCAACTTGCCCGTAGGCATACCGGCCGATATACCGATTGGCTGCTGGTAAACCCCACTACACGTGGGGCTACCGTCACATTATTACATGCATTCCAGAAAATTATAGCCCGGGAGCTAATAGGGGTACCCTTGCACCCCCATGGGACTTAACTTTACCCCACTCGTTGTGTTCCTTGTTATGTCCTTCAACTTTTAAGCAATGTTAACAAGAAAACAAAGTGGTCGTGTAGACTCCAGACAAGATGGCGGCCATCATGGCCGCCGTTTTTCAGACAAGGCCCTAAGTCAGTTTGATGCAAATTATAGCGGGAAACTCTAGTTAAATGTATACAAATGTATACCTTTGCAACTCCCCATCCACGATGGCCGCCAAAATGGCCGCCGGAAGCTGAAAATATGACGTTTATTCACTTATATCTTCTAGATCAGTTTATGCTGTTTGGAACTGGTTTTAGAAATGTGACTTTATTTTGTATTTTGTATATTAACTGATCATTGATGCAATGAAATATGCAATTATCGGGGTTCTAGCCACTTCCGATCCCTCAAAAATTCTATTTTACAGAATGCGATATAAAATTTCACCAACAAAATTGGGATTCTAATCATATTTCAACAAGAAATGACTCAAATGAGCAGAAATTTCTAATGTAAGTGTCACTTAGTGTGGCATATCATTACCTATGAATATTCCAACTCATTGGAACCAAAATTGTTTCTTTGGCTCAAAATGGCTGCCAAAATGGCCGCCAAAATATGGAAAATGGTAGATATTTCCACAGCGTGCCCTGCAATCGCTTACAAGTTGTGGTAGATGTATACAATTGGCCATTCTGCCTACTATACATTGAATACTAACACGTCTGATGTACCAGCATGGACATAATAAGGAACAAAATGAGTGGGGTAAAGTTAAGTCCCAGGGGGGCGCAAGGGTACCCCTATTAGCTCCCGGACCTTTATATCAATGGCGATTTATACTAAAATAACACGAGGTTGATTTGGTGTCGGCTTTCCCGTTTCTTGCCTATACACATATATATGGACGGTACCGACTGCATGGACTGCCTGCGTGAACTGTTTGCCATTATATTGCCACTATATTGCCTGTACCGACTGACTATACTGGCATGCCGTTGCCAGCATTGTCAGTAAGTATAAGTACCATACAGAATGCGGCCGGTACTGGCCTGCGCCGGTGTGTTTACACATATGCCTACATACAGGGACGTGGCATGCAGGTGGAATCGGGGAGGCGTCTCCACAAACTTGGTCCAAATTTCGATACATGTATATGGGTCACGTTGATAGGCCCTATATAGTTGGAAATGGTGCTGATGTAATCTGCATATTCAGTGTATAAGTGATCAAAGAATTGGGTTGTTTTTGGAGGATAGTGCATGGTTAAACTTATATAGCCCTGGAAAAAAACTACGCTGATGAAATAGCCTCTCCTCCAGTTGTCGAGTGCCACGCCAACATTGCCACTCTGCTGGTAGAATGTCTCTTCTGTATCTGTAGTTGATGCGCGCAGGATCCGTTCGGATGTATAAGCGCGTGGGATGGGATGATTAGGACGTTTTGTTGTTTTCAGCTGGTTCTCCGTCCATTGTCATTTGGATGGATCGCATGCTGTCTTCTTCCAGAGTATTCCAGTCCTTGATTGTTTTAGGGAAGAATGAGTTTTTGAATTCTGTAGTCTGCGCGTCGATTAATTCATAGGGTTTTGAGTTGTTACACTCCTGCGTAGAAACAAAGTTCTTTGATACGTACCCCTCGAACTTCCGAGCTTTGATTTTTCGACCCACTTTTTGTTTTGGTCTCAACAGGTCTTTGGTGTCGATAGCCGGGACCAGCCCGTCCACTACCTTGCCAAACAACTGGAGTCGATGGTCATACCTTCGGCCTTCTAGTGTTTGTAGCTGTAATTCACGCAGCATGTTGGTGATTGTTCCTGCCTCTTGTGATGTATAGTCCCCTGTTAGGAATCTCGCTGCTCTCTTCTGTATCCTCTCTAGTTTGGCAATGTCTCCTATCAGGTGGGGGTCCCAGACAACTGATGCATATTCCATCTTTGGTCGCACTAAGGTTTCGTATGCGATCAGCTTGCTTTTGGCTGGAGCCTTCTTTAGGTTTCTTCTAATGAAGCCTAGCGTACTATTCGCCTTCTGTGTGATTTTGGTGATGTGAGATGACCATTTCATGTCCTTGGAAAGTGTCACCCCCAGGTATGGGTTTTCATCTACTTCTTCCAGTAGGCAGTTTTTTAAAGAATGCAAACGAATCTAAGAAGGATATAATAGTAACTGAAGTATACACCGAGATACCTTGTTCCGCAACTGATTCAATGCTTGATTGCTTGTTGTTGAAATCCCTCCTTTAGGTGAGGAGCACCCTATTATGATGTCTATTATATTGGGTATACTATATAAAAAAATAGTACCGTAATAAAAACATCTCTATACTTTTATATATGAAAATTTGCATAGCATGAAAGTATTAAGCACATCGTATACACACATCGTAGTTAGTAGACTCTGAACTTATTAAATCATCCTAATAATAATACAAAAATGTGGGAATGAGATATATCATTTAAAGTTAGCGTAAATGACTTCACCCTTTATATTATTCTCGAAACTTTACTTTATATGGACTATATCTTTGTCCATGTACAAATATTTCTTATTTCCTTTTTAAAACTCCCCCTCTTGAAAATTAGTTAACATTAAGACTACTAAATTATTTACTACCAACACGTAATTTCCCAATAAAAATCCCAACTGCTTATTTCTAAATATATGCTAAATCAAACTATAACTACTTTCTGGGAAATATAGCCAAATATATAGCTTTACGTTTCTTTAAACAAACTTGCAAATAACCTTAAATTTAACGTACATGTACATAATTCACTAGATTCTCCAATAACTAAAAACCAAGTTCAACAAAATGATGAAATGACATGTGTTTAAACGACCAAATTTGTGTTACAATTATTACCTTGTCTGTATTGGCTGTATTGACAAAAGTCAAGAGCGTTAAAGAGCATAAGTGTATTTTTTATATTGATCCAAACATGTGAGGAGATGTTGCCCTTATTATTATCACATTCCGGATTTGGTAAGAATGTGCTTCCGTTAAAATGTTATTTATACGTTATTGTTTGTGCTTTTAGCTTTATCCGTTTATTTACGTTTTCTGTGCGTACACGTGCGCGAAGAAAATGAATGAGGGAAATTTATCACGATGTTTATCTGATTTGCGCAATGCAGAAAGCGATAATGAGAAATTTGCTTCGTTGTTAATGGTAAAATGTTTTCCAATTTACTACCCAGAGAATCAATGCTGTCGCATAAATTTACCTAATTTCGCGCACAACTCAACAGTGTCAACACCACCCACCGGCCCCCCACAACATCATTCATCAATCATCATGATAATGATCATCATGTCAACATTGGCAACAATATAAGTTGTTTTTTCAGGATAACGGTTAACATAGAATTTTGACAATAACTACCTTTGTTGCATCATATCTTAGTCCATTCAAGTTTCAACATTTGTCTCGCCAGTCGATGTTCGTGTTCGCTTTAATCTGATTTAAGCCCTTCCCAGATAGCATGACTACGTTGGGCCAACGTTGGCATAATGTCGGCAACGTTGGCAATAGGTTTGGTTGGGTTAATGGTGTTGGCCCTTCGTTGGCGAACGTGACAACGGAATTTACTGCAGCACATTGGTTGGGTTGACGTTGTTGGCCCTTCGTTGGCCCAACGTATTCCTCCCAACCGTTGGAATTATAACGTTTGGCCAACGCGAACGTGCCAACGGAATTTACTGCAAAATTTTGGTTGGGTTGGCGTTGTTGGCCCTTTGTTAGCCCAATGTATTCCTCCCAACCATTGTAATTATAACGTTGGGCCAATGTTGGGGAGCTCATAAAAGCCGAACACAACCGAACATAACCGAACATAACCGAACACAAGTCCAAATAATAGGAAATTTCATGAATAAAGTTCATAGGCATGTGTATTCATGTTCACACTATAAATATACGAAGTTTGGTGGAGTTTGGGCCAATAATAAGTGTTTTAATCGATATTTTGTAAGACGCGTTTAGTGTTCGGCATAGAAAACCCGAACACAAGCTAGCTTATGTTCGACACTCATGCAGTCACCGGTAATTAATTAACACATAGAATGATGTGACATTAGCTGCCGTTTGAGATATATAACTCTATATAGAGTCTACTAAATATACGAACACCTTGTAAACTTCAGACATATGTATTCACGTTCAACCTATTACTATACGAAGTTTGGTGGAGTTTGCTTCAATAATGAGTGTTTTGTTAGATGTTTTGTATAACGCGTTTGTGTTCGGCATAGAAAAGCAGAACACAAACTTCTGTCTCGTGGATTAGTTTATCCGCTGATAGGTGATAAGTAATATCTGCCAGATGGGATTTGGCAGGCTTTATTCGGGAGAAAAATGCATTGTTGTCCATTTTCGTCCGCATTCTCACTAAAATGTTACCCCCACCCCGTTATTATTACAAGTACATTCGTACAATATGGTTGTTTAGATGGATCATACTGGACAAATATCAGCACGCCCCGAATAAAGAGCGTTTCGTATTGTATCTTTTTAAAAGTCTGATATGCTGTGATATGCAGAAATTTAAGATCTTATTTTATTTTCAAATATGTCTCTGATATGACAGGAATGTGATATGAAAGGAATAAAGATTATTTATTTTGCGCTCAAGATACTTTTTGATGTTTGCTAGGGTTGATTGATCTAGTTTTGCATGTCTTTACTCTTTTAGTCTGACATGGCTTCTTGGCAATAGCCCCGTTTTGCGGTATCGTCAAACGTTAAAAACTTTGAGTT
Source organism: Siphonodentalium dalli (assembly GCA_032622095.1). NCBI lineage: Eukaryota > Metazoa > Mollusca > Scaphopoda > Gadilida > Siphonodentaliidae > Siphonodentalium > Siphonodentalium dalli. The sequence goes on from CP136065.1 coordinate 248,939,777, forward strand.
GTAATCTTTCCATGAAGTTACATAAATATTTATTTTTGTAATTATTATTATTCTCGTCACGTTTTGGGAGAGGACTTAATTACAAAAAAGCCACAACAGGCTTATTGTCTCATCCCTTTCCAATCACCCATAATCACCCATTAGCATTTTTGTAAAATATTCATCTTCTTTTGTATTGTGTATAAATATTGTTTACACCAAGTTTTGCTTCATGTGACGAGTGCATAAGGTATGTGTACTAGCGGGAAAACTTGTTTGTCACTCGACGTTTTTACAATCGTTGTCTTTCACGACGGGGCCTATCAAAAGCATGTTGTTTCTATAATAGTAGGCGCCATCAAACACTGAAACTATTTGTCAAAACACTAAACTACAATAGGTGAGAGACCGCCATCAACAACAATTAAAGCCTTTCGGATTAGTGACCATGTCAGATATTAATTATCACCTAGCTAGACAGCCGTTAGACTAATCCACGACAAAATGATAACTTGTGTTCGGCTTTTCTATGCCGAACACAAAACGCGTTTTACAAAATATCGAATAAAACACTTATTATTTTCCCGAACTCCACCAAACTTCGTATAGTAATAGTGTGAACATGAATACACATGCCTATGAACTTTATTCGTGATATTTCCCATTATTTGGACTTGTGTTCGGTTATGTTCGGTTGTGTTCGGTTGTGTTCGGCTTTTATACGTACCGCAATGTTGGGCCAATGCGAATGTGCCAATGTAAGTAATTTATTGGTTGGGTTGACGTTGTTGGCCCTTCGTTGGCCTAACGTAGGCCTATTCCTCCCAACCGTTGGAATTACAACGCTGGTCCAACATTGGGCCAATGCGAACATGGCAACGAAATTTACTGCAGCACATCGGTCGTGTTGACGTTGGTCCTTCGTTGATCCCAACCGTTGGAATTATAACGTTGGGCCAACGCGAACGTGATAACGGAATTTACTGCAGCACATGCATCAGTTGTGTTGACGTTGTTGGCCCAACGTAGGCCTATTTCTCCCAACTGTTGGAATTATAAAGTTGGGCCAACACGAACATGCCAACGGCCAATTACAGCTTCACGACAGTCCAATTACATATGTAGCGCACATACATGTGATATAAATCTCAACGATATGCTGTATGTTCCGTTAAAAATTAAACGTACAAACATTACTGACACAATATATGCTACGATATGTCATAAAATACGTTGGATGTTGTCGGTTGGTATATCGTTGGCCCAACGTAATGCCAACGTAAATGACGTAGAAAGCTCTGACGTCAAACTATACGCGCATGCACAACGGATCAGGTGTCTGCCTTTCATATTGCGCGCTTTGTTCTGGTTCTCGTTCAGTGTTGCTGCTGGTATTGATTTTAGCAAATAAAGGATTCAGTTTCTTCAATTTGTAATTCAAGGATTTGTTCGCTCTTTAGATGCCGTCATCGGGTCGCTATCCGAGGTAGGTTTACGTTTGTGAGAAACTACTCTTTTGTGTAAAATTAATTAATTATTTTTCCAATATTTTTGTCGGAATCACAAAGTTCTGAATGTTTGCCCGGCGTACATATAAGTTATAGCGGGGAATACTTATTAACATGCATAGTAGTTTCTAACAAACTTGCATCTGATAGTGACACGGTGGCCGATGGTGGTAAGGCCAAAACAAAAAACTTCTCTGTTTCCGATAACATTGGGATAATTTTCCAGACAGGCAGGCAGGGATTTTTTTTTTTAAACCTTTCAGTCGTAAGTGATATAATAGTGTAGTTACAGCCCCATGAAATATGGTAGATCAATGAGCATTAAAAATGAGCCAAGCATTGGGTAAAAACATGTTGTCCCTTGAATTCATTCACTCTGCAGTATGATCTCTACCAATAACTGACTAATTTTTGCTTTCGGGATTGGGGAAAAAACAATAAATATTGACATTGACACTCTAACAGGTAACTTTTGACTAGCCTTCTGGAGAAAAAAAAAAATTTGAGGCAGGCAAGAAAATCTCAGCCAGGCAGGGTATCGGAAACAAAGAGTTTTTTTTTTTGGCCTAACTAAATTATGAACGGATTATTGGATGCCAAAAACAAAAAAATCCCCAACGTTATGCCAACCAATTTAGTTTGAGTTCCCAACATTGTCCCTCCGTTGGGTCAACGTTATGCCAACCAAATGGTTTAGCGTCCAACGTTATGCCAACCATGTAGTCTGGATATCAACGTTGCATGGCCCAATGTTGGGCCAACACTCTCTATATGTCGTCCAACGTTGGCCCAACGTTGACCCAATGAGCAAAATTACGTTGGCCCAATGTTGGTTGCCCTACGTTGGCCCAACCATTCAGATGTTGGTTGTGCCAACGTTGGCCCAACCATGTCATGCTATCTGGGTTAATTCATTATTTAAAACTTTGATCTCAATAGGCAGGTCAGGGAAATCCTGAAATTGAGGTATTAAACCTCGAATTAAGTACAAAACCCCGATCGAGGTTCTTCGAGATCATGTGATCAGTTACATGGACTCACCTTCATAGTGTAAGATGAAATACATGTACTCCACATTATATTACTTCCATCAGTATCATTTTTATGTGTACCCATACCATGTATGGTACACATAATGCCGACGTCCGGATCAACCATCCGTCGTCCGTCCGTCCGTCCGTCTGTCCGTAGACACTTGCTTTCCGATTCAATTACTTGAATATTTTTTATCGGATCGTGTTAAAATTTTATGTGCATGTTTATGATAACACACTCCTCACCTGTATAGTTTTTGGTATCGATCAGTTGATCGGTTTAGAAATTATTAACACTTTGCATCCGCACATAGGCATGAGCCATCCGATGCTGTAACCAAAGTACTTTTTGTCCGATTGTTTTCATATTTGATATGTAGGTTTATAATGACACACCCCTCACCTGTATAGTTTTTGGTATCGATCGGTTGATCGGTTTGGAAAAAATTAACCCTGCACACAAATGCTATCTGATGCATCTAAGTCAAACAATTTTCTTCTGATATGCCTCATATTTCTTACCTAGGTTTTTCTTAGCACGTTCTTTATCTGTATGGTTTTTGGTATCGTTTAGTTAACCCTTTCTGCTCTTGTTTTTAAATAGACTTAATCCAAGCTGTGTTAACATAAATATTTTTCTTCTGATCAGCACCAAATTTGGTACATATGGTCCTCACCCCAAAATACAGATCAGGTTCAAATTTGAGTTTGATCTGGTATATTTTAACAGAGTTATGGCCATTTAAAATTCAAGTAGCTTATAATCTAATTAATGCCTGCAGGCAGTCAGCTTAGCAGAGGAGATCGTATTACACAGCCAGTGTCTTATTGGAAATGAGTTTCTCTTTAGCTTCACATTAGATAAATACCATGGCTCACAGAGTGTTTAGGGGTTCTCCTTAGCCAATGCTAGTTGGAGACAGACAAATAACACTAAGTGAATAATTGAGCTCATCTCTGGAGAAGCTTGTCACAGCATCTGGGCTGTGTGCAGTGTTTGTTTATTTAAGTCTCACATTCCTATAATCTGATCTCAAGCCTCACTCTACTGCATAAATAAAATGAATATGACAGTGATGGCCAGAGGTCATTAACTTCCACATAGGTGTCTGCTGTCTATATAGTCTTCATGACATTAGGGACTGGCTTGTTGTGTGGGTTTTGCTAAATCCAATGACATGCTTTTTATAGACTTTTTTGTGTTTATCAGTTCATTAGTTTGGATAAGATTAACCCTATTCTATCCGATTTCATAACTCAAATATTTCCATTTATTTTATTTATAGTTCTTGGCATAGTTTATGATAACACACCCCTAACCTGCATATTGAGAGTCATATGGTTGATTTGCTTAAAAATATTAACATCTCCACCAATCCTGTTGACACAATGTGATACTAGTAACTAGATATACTTTACATGATCACTATATATAATTGCATCCATGTTGATGCATTCTTCACTTGTTTAGATTTTGGGATCGATTGGTTTGATAAAATTAACCATAAATTATATTTCCGCTGTTACATAAATTACATCTTTCCAATGTTCAGCTTAGAAGAAAATTAACCCTACCCATTCCAATCCATGGTCATACAGTATGCTATCCAATGTAATGAATCTTATTTTCAATCTGTCCAATCTCATACTAGTACATATACCTCTAGCTATCTAAAAATTCAGCATTAAAATATTTTATATCCAATCATTATCAATAATTTTATATCCAAGTCTATACATCCCTCACTTGTACAGTGGTTCATGTATTGATTTTTTAAATGGGAAATATTAACCATTTTCTCCCATCTAAATGATCCCATGAATTTTTAATATGCAACTAACAAAAAACATAATAAAAACAGCTATGGTGCATCTTTCTGACTATGGATTTAGCTTAATTAGCTTTATCACTCTATAAGACATATCTGGTTGAAATTGATTGCCATATCCATGTTCCTATTGTGCATATGTGAGCAAGGTGCCCAGTAAGTCTGATTCCACTTGTGACCTCAATAGTAAGGTGTGAATTGTTGATTTTTTTGCACTCATGAAAAGGTTGGTGTAAGAATCTATTAAAATAGCTAATCAGTATCGCCAAGGTATGGGTTAAACCAGGGTTTCCGCTAGGGATAAATAACTGAGGCCGTATTTGGGGGGGGGACACTCAACGCGACGGGGCGACCATGGTTCGCTCCGTCGGGTGAAAATTTTGATGTTTGTCAGTGAAAAGAAGCAATTTCCTTGCACCTAAGACATGAAATAGGAACGTTGAATCTACGTGGATAAAGTAAATTGAAACAGCGCATGTTTTTTGACACCAAATTATTTAGTTATTAATTTAGTATCTCCATCATCGCTGTTCAAAGGTCAAGGGTATCAGAATGTGAACCGGATTTCGTACCGGCTGTTTTTCGTACCGATATTCTGAAGCATACCGGTAGTTGGTAACCAAGAGGTCATTCCCCTCGCTACGCTGGTTTGGGCGCAATTCCGTTTTGCAAGTAACTCCATGCATTTGAAAATGCATCTAATCTTCTCTCTGTTCGCGCCTCGTGTGGTGTTTGATGCGACTTGCATTTGTTGCATCACATTTCCCGAAGTAGCTGAAGCGGCAAAGTCAACGCTCGCCTGAACACAATCTACGTGAATTCACATGCCTTTCAAACTGTCTACGTGGATGGTCAGTCTGCCGAACCCCTGTGTCCACCCAGGACAGACCGATTTGTTGCATTCTGGGCAGAGAACGGCGCCACCGGGAACATAGGGAGCAAATCCACCCCCCTTTCTCTATACTGTAATTTGCCCACGGGAAGATCTCCATCCATTTTCGACGTGACGAGACAGACGAACCACCTCGAGAAGATGTCGAATCAATACCTTGGCTATCATCTACCATAACGGAAACTATGTTCGCTCCAGTCGACGTTGAAGCAATACATTGTCGATCATATGTTGCATCAGAAACTACGTTCGTAGAGTTTGGCGCATCGTCGGTCGGCAAGTTTCCAGGTCGCCCAGTAGTATAAAACGCAGTTATTTTTGCTGATCCCTGGGCATCGTTCGGTCGCAGTTTTCTTTTGTATAATCCATCTTTGTGACTCATAATTAATTTTGTTTAAACGGACCGCTCGCAAATTTTGAAAGTATTCAACTAAAACTTCAATGTAACATGAGACGTGACGTCGCGGGAACCGAGTGCGTGGGCAGTTTTCTTTGTCGGCAACGGTCCCTTTGATGTGACGATTGGTTTGTCTTTGACTTATGCCGACAAAGCATTACGATGGGTGACCCATGCAACTGATTACGTATAGGCATAAAGTGCATATGTTAATCGCCCAGTGCCGGTGGCCACATTCCCGGGAAAAGAGGTTTGAGCTCGCCGGGCCATTATTGGGGAGGGGAATGAGGCCGCTTGACGGCCGGCCTGCCGTAGTAGCGGAAACCCTGGTTAAACATCTGCCGATCGTGATCGGCCTCTCGTTGGTTTAGAGTGTTTCCCCTTATGTCATGGGTGAGTATTTTGGCCAGTGGTCACATGATCTTGAAGAACTTCGATCAAGGTTTTTACACAAATCGAGGTTTAGTACATAGAGTTTGGGTTTTCCCTGACCTGATAGGGGATAACTTGAACAAATATCAGCTGATATTGTTGATAATCGATTTACGAGAGTTGCTCAATGTTGATCTAATTCAAAACCTGGCAGGTCCGTCAAGTTTGGGTGGACATGTGGGACTGTAACTCCCCTGACTACAGCCCCCCCCTGATGCACCCCTGGTACTGACATAGCATTCAGGGCGCTTATCTCTACCATGACAGGAGGTTATTGTTCTGTGGGATGATATAATCTTCTTTCTTCTCAAAATGAAAAATGACCAGAGATAATCAAGGCTCTGTAATGCCTTGTGAGATGGGAGGAAACAGTATGCTGCAGTTTTATACTGGGAGACTTTATATCATTTGTAACACTTCTAACACCTGTCTACTAGTGATGCGGACCGGATCGGACCACCTTGGGTGGTCCGGTCCACTGCCAAGGCGGTCCAGTCCGGTCCTGTCCAGGCCATTCCGGTCCGGTACACATGCCTGGACCGGTCCAAAACGGTCCGGTCCATCTATAATAGGCTATATGTTAATTAATTCTCTGTTTTCTAAAAGTTTTTACTCTGTATAGTACAAACTATAAGGTTACTGGAGTTCAGTGCATTGCAATCAGTCCATACATGTCAAAACTTACATTGTTTGCCGATTGTATGCATCATTGTCTGTCTCTGGTGGGATATACTGGGAGCGATGCACGATAATAGTATTTCTAGTAATGCGAACATGCACTAATTAAATGTATTGGGCATATATATAGCTAGCTAGGGCCAGAATGTGTTATAACCAATCTAACATGGCACTCAACTGATCGTATGCATGATTCGTATCATACTTATTTTCATTAAATTGAAATTTAAACGAAATAGCTATACTGATGACAATTATACAAATGTGTACTAATATGACTACTACATTAATATTGGAGATTGTGATGGCTGATTGTATAGTCCTGACAATTACAGTTATATACCTAGGCTAAGTACAGCTACTATAATACTATTGGATTAATGTGACTGTCTTGTGTATGTACTATGTAATGTGGTTTGCATGTTTCTTCGATAATTATAACTGTGAAAAACAATAGAATACTCGATTCGATATCCATTCAAATTGATTAGTTGATGCCATGTTACACTGTTTATGACAAATAGTTCCATACTCATTCAGTTGCATGTTTGTCGCATTGGTAGGGTGCTACATAGTGTTGGACATTAAATCAGGCGGCCGCCCACACTGGCACTTTCATTATGAGGAAAGTGACATGTACAATGTACATCTATACATTGTTTTCGTGACATCAAATGTTTAATAGATATTAACCACTTCAATGCGTCAATACATCGTTGCTAATTGATATGACGGCAAATACGCAATAATATTCGCGATAGTTTATTATAACTGAAGTAAAATAGTGGACCGGACCGGTGAGTACCGGACCGGCGGCAAAAAGCGGTCCGGTCCAGTAACACCCGGACCGGACCGCGGTCCACCCCTGGACCGCGGACCGGACCGGTCCAAAGCGGTCCGGTCCGCATCACTACTGTCTACAAGCATTCTCACTGGAATCTTAGAAAGTATGTAAGTTAACGCTCTGTAACGCTTTGTAACATGTTGCTACACTGAGATGGGAGGTAACAATATGCTGTGGCTTTTTACTGGGGACTTTATATCATTTGTAACACCTGTCTATGAGTGGTCTCTCTGGAATCTTAGAAATCATGAAACACTCCGTAATGCTTTGTAACATGTCGCTACACTGATATGGGAGAAAACAATATGCTGTGGTTTTCTACTGGGGACTTTATATCATTTGTAACATTTGTAACACCCGTCTACGAGTATAAAAGTATAAATATTTCATTCTATGAATGCAAGATGTTACATTTTGTTACACTTTTAACATTTGTGACGGTATTACAAAATGCCTAGTGGTGGACAAGTGTACCGGTTTCATACATGTACATGTATCTTTAGAAGCCTCAATTGTTTTCCTTTTCAGGTGACAAAGATAATCAAGTCGAATGAATGTGACTCATCAACCAGGCGCTCCATTTATGATGCGGTCGGTTTCAAGTTTCTAGCTCGACTTCTCAAAACAAGTAAATAATACTTAATCCTGTTAGATTGTTAATTTATCTGATTATATATGCTCTCCATTTATGATGCAGTCGGTTTCATGTTTCTAGCTCAACTTCTCAAAACAAGTAAATAATACTTAATCCTGTTAGATTGTTAATTTATCTGTTTATATATGCTCTCCATTTATGATGCGGTCGGTTTCAAGTTTCTAGCTCGACTTCTCAAAACAAGTAAATAATACTTAGTCCTGTTAGATTGTTAATTTATCTGTTTATATATGCCAGGGTTTCCGCCAGGCCGGCTGCGGGTCTGTCACACGGACCCATTCCCCCCGTCGGTCGTTGCATGAAATCCCGTTCATACACAAATAAATGACGTTATTTAAAACTTATTCAGTCTTGCCTGTGTCGACAGGCTATACATCTACACTTATTTTCATTAATATTGACATATGAAATCGACACAGTCCATCTCCCGAAAAAAACAATAAGAATAGCATGCAAATACATTGGAGCAAAACATCAAAGGCGGCAAACATCAATGCCATCAGAATAAGCATGCGTCAGCTGCAGACTTATTTCGTCAGCATATCGGTGCCATAAATGGGTCTGTTTTTGACGTCGCGTTCAGTTCAGCGCAAACTAACCATGAGCCATAAAAAGGGTGAATATAAAAGAAAAATATGACCAGAAGATGCAAAGGGTTCGGCGTAGATTAGCAATTTTTTTAGACATGAGACTGAAAGCCAGACAGGTATAGATGGTCAAGTTACACATAGTGACAGTTCCATGTTAAGATGAATGTGCAGAACCTTGCCTTGGTACTTTAACAAATACGTCGTCTGACAGAACGCAATCAAGTCGACAATGGGGTGATGAATATCAGTGGGCCTTTTACAACGCCGCTAAGTCCAGGTGGATATGCCAACTGTGTACGAATTGGCACGGACAAATACCACGGGCACCGGATACCGACCCATGGTGGGTTGATAAAGGCATCAGACTAAGCGATCATCCAAGGCGCCAATTTGAAAAACACCAAAATTCATCAGTCCACCGAAATTGTCTAACTACATGTACTAGCATTGACAGAGTAGCCGCCACTACAGCCGGGTCCGTGATTCAACAACTACAATATGCCTCAGATACCACTCGGGATGAGAACAGGGGAAAGATAGTGGGAATTTTCAAAATTATGGAACTGGTTGTGAAACGAAACTGGGCTTATTCTACTTCCCTTCCTGACATTGTATCACTTGTGGAAGATCTCGGTGTGGATTTGAAACTACTGGGAACCACTACATATCTTTCACACCAATCTAATGAAGAAATGATAAAATGTATGAGTGAGTACATAGAGGAAACAATGTGGGATGAATGTAAAAGTGCTAGTTTCTAGAATATCGTAAAGTATATAAATAGTGCATTCGAACAACGAAAGAACTTAGTGTCTAATGCCAACCTCAAGCAGTAACGATTTACCTTATAAACTTACGTCAGTCGTATAGCCTTGGCATACCACATTACAGTACGTAAATATTTGTTTTATTGTCTATGTGAAATGTGCATGTATATGTTTCATTGTGTCTTATGTTAACCATCAATGTTGAAGTTGTGACAATAAAATCTTATCGTATGAAAATTCAAAATTGTCTAGTGGAAAACGAATATCTAAGTTTGCTTTAATTGTGTCTATGTTAATCATCATCATCATCATCATCATCATAATCATGGAACAAATCTTTCGACTTTTTGTTCCAGTACTAATGAAAATGTATTGGTAAAAAATGTCACAATCATAATGGATTTAAATTATGTTGTTATGCTGGTAGAGTTCTGTCATTGACATCGTCATATAGATATCGCCTGTTGTGGAAATATGAATCTATTAACATTTTAAATTCCTTCAGAGATGGTGTTGCTACTATGTGGTTTGGTAACGCATTCCAGTCTTCTATTTATATATCCTCTGTGTGAAGAAGTATTTCCCATAGTCCTTTAACACTGTTCGCTTCTGTAACTTCCATTGGTGACCTCTAGTTTTATCGGACAAACTTTTCTGGAATAGTTCATGAGTATCAACGTTGTAGTGGTCATTTAAAAACCTGTACACTTCTATTAAGTCTCCCCGGAAACGTCTATACTTCAGGGACATTATGTTTAGTTCGATCATGCGTTCTCTATAACTAAGTTGCTTCAGCTGCGGGTACCAGTTTCGTTGCTTTCCTTTGAACCCTTTCGAGAATTATACTCTGGTATTTATGTCGAGGATGCCATGCGGAATTGCCATACTCTAGCACAGGACGTACCATGCTCACATATAATTGTCTAAATGTGCCCAGATCTAAGTGGGAGAAGGTTCTGTAAATTATTCCAATGATTTTACTTGCTTTGTTGCAAATTTGATGTATGTGTTCGTCGAATTTGAGTTTGTTATCAATTATAACCCCTAGATCTCTCTCCGAGTGACTAATAAAATGGGAGTTTCTTCATGTGTGCTTGTATCAATCATGTGGCAGTTTATTTGTAGATTGTTATGCCCAAAATGGATCACGTGAATTTTATCGTTGTTGAATCGGAGTTGCCATTTCTCTGACCACTTACACACAGCATTTATTTCTTTTTGGATGTCATCGTGTTGCGGGTTTACTGTAAGTTTCGTGTCATCGGCAAACATTTCACAGAAACAATTTACACTATCGGGCAAGTCATTTATGTAGAGTAGAAACAATATTGGGCCAAGAACGCTTCCTTGTGGTACACCACTAGTGACCATTTTCCATTCAGAATACTGATTTCCTATCCGGACGCGTTGTTGTCTTATTAAAACCCACCCTTTTACAGACAATTGCACAGAATATTGTTTGGGCTTTATATATCTTACGGTGCTATCATTTTTTATTGCAGAAAAAGTTCCAGAAGACTGCTCACCATACATATATAGGTCAATTGCATTGAGTCTGCTTGTGTGCTTTAGTACAGATCATGATTTGGTGAGCCATATATATATATAGGTCAATTGTATGGTGAGCCATACATATTTAGGTCAATTGTATGGTGAGCCATACATGTATAGGTCAATTGTATTGAGTCTAACAATGTATTCCTTATTCCATTGTTACAACTACATGTATGAGCAAGGTGTGGGGAGATCTTGAGTAAAATCTGAGGTGAGTCGAAATATCAGGGAGGGGGTGATGATAATCTAGGTATTTTTTGTTACTGCCTCAGTTTACTTATTATACCCCCCCCCCCCCACACTGATTATACCCCTATTATGTCTCCCATAGCAGAAGAGGCCATATACAGGTATGGGTTCCAACATTGTCCGCTTGTAACAAATCTTTTCATTGGGAAATTGTAAGACTGACCATAATGGACTAGGTTACAATTTGTGTATCGTTCAATGATAATTCTCAGAAGCATATTTTGAATATTGATGCTGATCACCCTTAAATGATTAGACCAATTCAAAAACTCTAGGAAACATATTTTCACCCCTTATATCAAATTGGCTTATGGAGACATAGGCTCAGATTGAAGTTCCCAAATGGTGAATATTGTGATGTAATTACAACTACTTTCTCTTTCGGTTAAATACGTGCATTTGATTGGTCAATTGCCCTTAGATACGCTTGGTAGCGACGATTTCTATCAGCCGAGGGAAATGTCATTTCCCACATCACAACGCGCAGTGATACTTTAAGAAATTGGGCAACATGCACGAACGGTCGCCCAACATCATGATGCCATTTCCTAAAAGCGTCCATAGTTACCATACCGTGAAAATTAAATTAACGAATTAGACAGATCAGTGAAACTATGAAATGTGATAATTTAGTTGGGGATAAAGGAATGTTTTACATAACTATTCCACCATTAGTATTAGCATTTATCCAGCTTTGTGTCAATACTAATATGACATGGTAGTGGTCATGAGAGCATAGAATGCACCATTGTAGCGATTGTTTACTTTTCGAGTTTGTCACCGGAGAACGCAAATTCGGTGGGGAAATTTGGGAACACTGCTTCAGAATTGCTATCGAATCAGATTGTCTTTATGACAATAGATGTTCTAGAATCGTTTTAAATAAGTGAAATTTACACCAGCAAGTACAGTTTAATAGTTTACGGTGTGGTGTCTTGCTTTTGTATAGGTTGGAAAGTTGGAAACAGAGATCGAATTGTGTGTGTTCATCTCGAACTTCCGGTCAGTCGCCCAATTTATTCTCGACCCGATTTCCCATTTTCCATTAAAAGAGCAACTGAAGTCCAGACACAAATATCACCTGGGTAGTTTTACTATTTTAGTGTTTTTAATATAGTTTCTTAAAAAAAACTAGTTTAATCACCAACTAATATGCAGATTGTCGTAATTATAAGCAATCAATGTCGTTTTTAATGCATCTGTCGGCGTATAGAAGTGTCTGATGCTGAATTACTTACTGTATAATTTCGCAAAGAGAAATTATACTAAGTATGTAGTTTGACATCAGACACTTCTATACGCTGACAGATGCATCGAAAACGACGTTTATTGCATATGTACACCCATTGGGAATCTTGATTATGCAATGTGTCATCTGCCAATTTGGGGATATCGAGAAACTAAACTAAAAAAATAAATAAAATCTGTGTGAAGAGTAGAAATTTTATAATAAAGAAACTTTCAAGAGAAGATGAGGCCTAAGCAGATTGGGGTCCCCAGCGGGTGTATTTAGTGATGCTAACCCGCTATGAGGGATAGTGTCACTAAATTCACCCTCTGGGGACCTCATTCCTGAAATGACACACACTAAACTCAGGATTGAATAGCTCTTTTAAAATATCATTGTTTCATCTCTGTTTCTATTCAACATTAGGTAATATGGAAGGTGGAAGTGACAACAACCTCTGAAGATAATGCATGAAAATGTACAAATCACACCTCTATCACTCACTCACACTCAAATTATAAACTCCCAGTTAATTTTTAGCTCAACTTTAATTTGTAAACATTGAGCTATTGCCATGGGTTGGTGTCCATCGTCCATGCACAATATCAAAGTGAAATTTAGATTTCAACATGTATATACTGGAATGGTCTGTTATTAATTTTGAGGGGTTTTCAGAAAAAAATAAGCAGGGGCGCCGGAAGCATCCAAGGGCAGGGGGGGGCAGAGCCTACAAAAAGGGCACTTTTCCGCAAAAAAGGGCATTTTCTCCGCAAACTCCAGCTGCAAACTCGGGAAAATAACCATAAATTCAATGTGGCAAAAATCCCTATTTTAATGGTATTTGTCGGTTTTCATGGCCGTTTTGTGATAAAATTGGCAAAAAATTAATATTCCTTGTGAAATTGGTGGTATTTGGACCAAAAAAGTCACATTTTGATATAAAAACACAAGATTAAACGCACAAAAAGCATTTTCTGTCTCCAGAAAAAGGGCAAGTCCTGCCCCCCGCTCACCCCCAGGGTGGTCAGCTGCCCCCTCTGCCCCCCCCCCTCTTCCGGCGCCCCTGAAAATAAGCAGGTGCAACAGAAAATAACAAGTGCAGAAAATACAAGTGCAGAAGTAGTCCTATTTATTGGAGGGAAATGTTCAGATAATAAGTTCAACAAATTACCTTTGGTCGGTTGTTGAACATAGTATCTGAACATTTCCTAAAGGAACTAATCATCAATGAGTATTTAGTATAGAAATGTGTCCACGCCTTTTATATTTAGTATAGAAATGTGTCCATGCCTTTTATATTTAGTATAGAAATGTGTCCACGCCTTTAGTATATAAATGTGTCCACGCCTTTTATATTTAGTATAGAAATGTGTCCACGCCTTTTATATTTAGTATAGAAATGTGTCCACGCCTTTTATATTTAGTATAGAAATGTGTCCATGCCTTTTATATTTAGTATAGAAATGTGTCCACGCCTTTTATATTTAGTATAGAAATGTGTCCACGCCTTTTATATTTAGTATAGAAATGTGTCCACTCCTTTTATTATTAGTATAGAAATGTGTCCACGCCTTTTATATTTAGTATAGAAATGTGTCCATGCCTTTTATGTCTGCATTTTGTTTGTGATAAGATTTATTTTCAAAAATTTCCAGGCCGGCCACCAAGATCTGTTGCAGCATATCCCACTATTGAATGAAATCATATCCAGTGAAAAGTGAGTAATATGAAAGTAAGATTCAGAAATGTCACTTAGAACTAGTACAAATAGTGAATTAACAAATATAAACAATTATGTTGATATTATATTTATGATAAGTATATCCTGAATGCACACAACAAAAACATTAACTGCTAAGAATTATATGCAAAAAGTGAAATACCTTCATTTTAACAGACATGATTTTATGGAGCTTTTAACAAGATTGTTCCAAACATCTGGGCATGTCAGTTTGAATGTCCATTTTCCATGATATCACTGCACCTTGTTGTGCAATACTTTTTTGGGTAAAATTCTATTTGAAACCTCATGGAGGTTTGCACTCCAAATACACCTAATAATATTTGCTTTTGAATATTTCCCGGCATCGAAATAGGTCAATAAATACCTGAACTATCTTCCTACGAGCATTATAATTCCCAGAAAGATGCATTGAAGTGATAAAAAATACAACTTCAAAATATTGTATGGGCCCCGTACAAATATGGTGCCATTTGTATTCATCAGAGTTCTGGAATCAGAAATGGAACGTCGGAAAGGTTATATTTGTATTATCTTAACATGAAACTATTAAAAAAATACTTCGCTCACCGCTTTCTCTTCATTTTAATCATCAAAATTATGTTGTGCCTTTGACGACAACATTAGATATTCTTCCCATAGTCTACAATTGCAATGTTTATGCAACCGCTGAATAAAAAAAAGGAACCGGCTCAAATGAAATGATCTCAACATTATCGAAAAATCTAAGAAACAAAACACGTATTTTCAGTGCTATATCGACAAAAAATTGTTCGAAAAAAAATCTTCCACGTATATATGCTATGCTTTGTTATACTTCTTTCCAAATTAGGATAAATAAGTAAAAATCTCTCATCACTGAAATGTTCTCTAAAAAAGCCTCGTCGCGAACATTTTTATTAATATTTTCTATTAGAAATATTTTATTTACACAAAGAAAAATGAATTATTTTTTATTTCTGAAGTATGTTTTCCAGATATTGAGACAAAAATAAAAATGATTAGCCACCCCTCCCTCATCCCAAAGTTGAAAACACAGATATTTTATTTTAATGGCCTTGTGTATACATAATTTTGGAGTTGGAATGAGCCATGTCTATTTAAATAAGAAGCATCACCAAGGTTGCACATGATGTAACACTTACTGTATCACTCTCTTGGCAGCACTGAAGAACAAGAGATGCACTGTCTCAAGGATGATGCATATGAACTGTTAACTAACATCACTCTAACATCGTCGGGTCTCAGGTCATTATCAGAGCAGAAGACACCAACCGTTCTTACAGAAATATATACTAATCAGATACATGGTAAGCTGTTAACTAACATCACTCTAACACCGTCGGGTCTCAGGTCATTATCAGAGCAGAAGACACCAACCGTTCTTACAGAAATATATACTAATCAGATACATGGTAAGCTGTTAACTAATATCACACTAACATCGTTGGGTCTCAGGTCATTATCAGAGCAGAAGACGCCAACCGTTCTTACAGAAATATATACTAATCAGATACATGGTAAGCTGTTAACTAATATCACTCTAACACCGTCGGGTCTCAGGTCATTATCAGAACAGAAGACGCCAACCGTTCTTACAGAAATATATACTAATCAGATACATGGTAAGCTGTTAACTAATATCACACTAACATCGTTGGGTCTCAGGTCATTATCAGAGCAGAAGACGCCAACCGTTCTTACAGAAATATATACTAATCAGATACATGGTAAGCTGTTAACTAACATCACTCTAACACCGTCGGGTCTCAGGTCATTATCAGAGCAGAAGACACCAACCGTTCTTACAGAAATATATACTAATCAGATACATGGTAAGCTGTTAACTAATATCACTCTAACACCGTCGGGTCTCAGGTCATTATCAGAGCAGAAGACGCCAACCGTTCTTACAGAAATATATACTAATCAGATACATGGTAAGCTGTTAACTAACATCACTCTAACACCGTCGGGTCTCAGGTCATTATCAGAGCAGAAGACGCCAACCGTTCTTACAGAAATATATACTAATCAGATACATGGTAAGCTGTTAACTAATATCACTCTAACACCGTCGGGTCTCAGGTCATTATCAGAGCAGAAGACGCCAACCGTTCTTACAGAAATATATACTAATCAGATACATGGTAAGCTGTTAACTAATATCACACTAACATCGTTGGGTCTCAGGTCATTATCAGAACAGAAGACGCCAACCGTTCTTACAGAAATATATACTTATCAGTAAGCTGTTAACTAATATCACACTAACATCGTTGGGTCTCAGGTCATTATCAGAACAGAAGACACCAACCGTTCTTACAGAAATATATACTAATCAGATACATGGTAAGTTGTTAACTAACATCACTCTAACACCGTCGGGTCTCAGGTCATTATCAGAGCAGAAGACACCAACCGTTCTTACAGAAATATATACTAATCAGATACATGGTAAGCTGTTAACTAATATCACACTAACATCGTTGGGTCTCAGGTCATTATCAGAACAGAAGACGCCAACCGTTCTTACAGAAATATATACTTATCAGTAAGCTGTTAACTAATATCACACTAACATCGTTGGGTCTCAGGTCATTATCAGAACAGAAGACACCAACCGTTCTTACAGAAATATATACTAATCAGATACATGGTAAGTTGTTAACTAACATCACTCTAACACCGTCGGGTCTCAGGTCATTATCAGAGCAGAAGACGCCAACCGTTCTTACAGAAATATATACTAATCAGATACATGGTAAGCTGTTAACTAATATCACACTAACATCGTTGGGTCTCAGGTCATTATCAGAACAGAAGACACCAACCGTTCTTACAGAAATATATACTTATCAGTAAGCTGTTAACTAATATCACACTAACATCGTTGGGTCTCAGGTCATTATCAGAACAGAAGACACCAACCGTTCTTACAGAAATATATACTAATCAGATACATGGTAAGCTGTTAACTAATATCACACTAACACCGTCGGGTCTCAGGTCATTATCAGAGCAGAAGACACCAACCGTTCTTACAGAAATATATACTAATCAGATACATGGTAAGCTGTTAACTAACATCACTCTAACACCGTCGGGTCTCAGGTCATTATCAGAGCAGAAGACGCCAACCGTTCTTACAGAAATATATACTAATCAGATACATGGTAAGCTGTTAACTAACATCACTCTAACACCGTCGGGTCTCAGGTCATTATCAGAGCAGAAGACACCAACCGTTCTTACAGAAATATATACTAATCAGATACATGGTAAGCTGTTAACTAACATCACTCTAACACCGTCGGGTCTCAGGTCATTAATAGAGCAGAAGACGCCAACCGTTCTTACAGAAATATATACTAATCAGATACATGGTAAGCTGTTAACTAACATCACTCTAACACCGTCGGGTCTCAGGTCATTATCAGAGCAGAAGACGCCAACCGTTCTTACAGAAATATATACTAATCAGATACATGGTAAGCTGTTAACTAACATCACTCTAACACCGTCGGGTCTCAGGTCATTATCAGAGCAGAAGACACCAACCGTTCTTACAGAAATATATACTAATCAGATACATGGTAAGCTGTTAACTAACATCACTCTAACACCGTCGGGTCTCAGGTCATTATCAGAGCAGAAGACGCCAACCGTTCTTACATAAATATATACTAATCAGATACATGGTAAGCTGTTAACTAACATCACTCTAACACCGTCGGGTCTCAGGTCATTATCAGAACAGAAGACGCCAACCGTTCTTACAGAAATATATACTTATCAGTAAGCTGTTAACTAATATCACACTAACATCGTTGGGTCTCAGGTCATTATCAGAACAGAAGACACCAACCGTTCTTACAGAAATATATACTAATCAGATACATGGTAAGTTGTTAACTAACATCACTCTAACACCGTCGGGTCTCAGGTCATTATCAGAGCAGAAGACGCCAACCGTTCTTACAGAAATATATACTAATCAGATACATGGTAAGCTGTTAACTAATATCACACTAACATCGTTGGGTCTCAGGTCATTATCAGAACAGAAGACACCAACCGTTCTTACAGAAATATATACTTATCAGTAAGCTGTTAACTAATATCACACTAACATCGTTGGGTCTCAGGTCATTATCAGAACAGAAGACACCAACCGTTCTTACAGAAATATATACTAATCAGATACATGGTAAGCTGTTAACTAATATCACACTAACACCGTCGGGTCTCAGGTCATTATCAGAGCAGAAGACACCAACCGTTCTTACAGAAATATATACTAATCAGATACATGGTAAGCTGTTAACTAACATCACTCTAACACCGTCGGGTCTCAGGTCATTATCAGAGCAGAAGACGCCAACCGTTCTTACAGAAATATATACTAATCAGATACATGGTAAGCTGTTAACTAACATCACTCTAACA
This sequence comes from Siphonodentalium dalli, assembly GCA_032622095.1. NCBI lineage: Eukaryota > Metazoa > Mollusca > Scaphopoda > Gadilida > Siphonodentaliidae > Siphonodentalium > Siphonodentalium dalli. The sequence continues at coordinate 248,958,603 of CP136065.1, forward strand.
CCGTCGGGTCTCAGGTCATTATCAGAGCAGAAGACACCAACCGTTCTTACAGAAATATATACTAATCAGATACATGGTAAGCTGTTAACTAACATCACTCTAACACCGTCGGGTCTCAGGTCATTAATAGAGCAGAAGACGCCAACCGTTCTTACAGAAATATATACTAATCAGATACATGGTAAGCTGTTAACTAACATCACTCTAACACCGTCGGGTCTCAGGTCATTATCAGAGCAGAAGACGCCAACCGTTCTTACAGAAATATATACTAATCAGATACATGGTAAGCTGTTAACTAACATCACTCTAACACCGTCGGGTCTCAGGTCATTATCAGAGCAGAAGACACCAACCGTTCTTACAGAAATATATACTAATCAGATACATGGTAAGCTGTTAACTAACATCACTCTAACACCGTCGGGTCTCAGGTCATTATCAGAGCAGAAGACGCCAACCGTTCTTACATAAATATATACTAATCAGATACATGGTAAGCTGTTAACTAACATCACTCTAACACCGTCGGGTCTCAGGTCATTATCAGAGCAGAAGACGCCAACCGTTCTTACAGAAATATATACTAATCAGATACATGGTAAGCTGTTAACTAACATCACTCTAACACCGTCGGGTCTCAGATCATTATCAGAGCAGAAGACACCAACCGTTCTTACAGAAATATATACTAATCAGATACATGGTAAGCTGTTAACTAACATCACTCTAACACCGTCGGGTCTCAGGTCATTATCAGAGCAGAAGACGCCAACCGTTCTTACAGAAATATATACTAATCAGATACATGGTAAGCTGTTAACTAACATCACTCTAACACCGTCGGGTCTCAGATCATTATCAGAGCAGAAGACACCAACCGTTCTTACAGAAATATATACTAATCAGATACATGGTAAGCTGTTAACTAACATCACTCTAACACCGTCGGGTCTCAGGTCATTATCAGAGCAGAAGACGCCAACCGTTCTTACAGAAATATATACTAATCAGATACATGGTAAGCTGTTAACTAACATCACTCTAACACCGTCGGGTCTCAGATCATTATCAGAGCAGAAGACACCAACCGTTCTTACAGAAATATATACTAATCAGATACATGGTAAGCTGTTAACTAATATCACACTAACATCGTTGGGTCTCAGGTCATTATCAGAACAGAAGACGCCAACCGTTCTTACAGAAATATATACTTATCAGTAAGCTGTTAACTAATATCACACTAACAGAAGACACCAACTGCAAATTTCACAATTTTGCATAACCTATTTTTCGTTTGCCTGGTTTGTGCCTTGGTAACCCAATGTAACTAATGTATGGGTTTTAGTGAGATCTGGGGATATTGTGAGCAGCATTTGCTTACTTTAGGCTTGAAATGTTTTTCGCCAAAAGTTTGACCAAAAGAAATTTTCCTTGACCTTTTTCGGAAAAAAATCTAGCTATTGACCAATTCAGCCGCCGGTAGTGTGAAAGCTGGTTGTCCTACATAGTTATGCACACATATCTCCTTAACCCTTTCAGTGCCAGGTCCGATTTTTGTATCAACCCATATACCCTGTGCCAATGCATTCTCTTATATATGTGAGTCGACCATAGGTCGCCTCGCATATATAAGAGAATGCATTGGCCTAACAATTTTTCATCATTTGTTATTATTTTTTACAATTTTTTACAATTTTAATAATTTTTTCTTATATTCTTTAACAGACTTATTTTGTAGGTTTAGTGCCAGGGAATCTTACGTTTTTCATGGGCATCAAAATTATTACTATGAATACTTGGTGATAGTTATAACATGCCCCTAAGGTTTTATCCAGTTTGTTTTTTAAATTCGCTATAGCATGCTTAAGCATACCCAAAACAAAATTCAACCCAAACAAATCTAAAAAAAACATTTTAATTTATTTTTTATTTTTTTATTTTTTTAGGGCCGATTTTACAGACTGTAAATTAGGGCTGATGAGATCGGCCCCCTGGCACTGAAAGTGTTAAGACCCTGCAAATATGCAGATTTGTAATCTGATATCGATCGGGGAGCTGATGTCGACATCAAACTGAATCATAAATCGAATCCCAAATCGTATCCGCTAACCGCCAGTGCTGAATGTAGGTCTTCGAAGTCAGTCCCAATTTTATACCTATACGGTATCAGGGAAATAGCAGGCTAGCATCACTAAATTCACCCTCTGGGGACCTCATTCTGGTTAGGCCTCATCTTCTCTGGAAATTTCTTTATTATCAAATTTCAAAAGAAACTTCATCACATAGATTCTATTTCATTTTTAGTTTAGTTTCTCTATATCCCCAAATTGGCAGACGACACATTGCATAATCGAGGTTCCCAATGGGAGTACATCACAATATTCACTATTTGTGAACTTCAATCTGAGTCTATGTCTCCCATAGCATATGAAGCCGTAGTGAATGGGGTCCCCAGAGGGTGAATTTACTAATGCTAGCCCACTATGCGGGATAGAATCACTAAATTCACCTTCTGGGGCCCTCATTCTGCAAATTACAGGCACACTATATCCAGACTTGAGCCTGTCATATGATATGTCTATTACCTCTAAATTCATTTTCTCAAAATTTTCAGATTGGCAGAAAGCCAAAAATCTATTACTAAGGATTACTTCATTGTGTGATCGAGACATATGGGGAAACAATGAACAGGGTATTCATTTGTTACTTACCTATCTGGCAGAAAACTTCAAGAAGAATTCATTACCAGACAAGTTGGATATGTGCTTTGAGATTTCTCAGATCATATCATCATTAAGGATGGACAGAACGGAGAGTGATATTCCACCGTGGTTACATTTATTAGTGAGTGAGGTATGTGGTCTCCTACAGAACAGACTCGCTGCGGAACAGAGAGCGACGTTACTCCAGTTAGCGTCTGTGATAATTGACTCTACGGGCATCAACTGCTTCTTGCCTCCAAATGTCTCTGATAAGAAGATGTTACTGCTGATAATCCATCTTGTTTGTATCGACACACGGTTGATTCTAGAGAATACACCATTAGCAGAAGTGAGCATTATAGATTTTAACCTCATATCAAATACAAAATACTGGACTTGATCTGTCAAATAAATAGCAGATAGAACGACACAAGTGTGTGAACTGGTTAACGTTATTGTAAAATGAGATCCAGAGTTTCGTGTTTTACCTCGCGGCACGACAAATGAGTGCAATAACGTTAACATGTTCACAAAACTGTATTGTTCTATGTTTATTGCACACTCTGAAGATTGTATTGTACTGCTTTAACCCTTTACCCAACAGAAGGGCCCTGTGCCAATGCATTCTCTTATATATGCGAGTCGACCATAGGTCGCCTCGCATATATAAGAGTATGCATTGGCTTAACACATTAAAAATTATAAAATTGTTAAAGAATGTAAGAAAAAATGGTAAAAAGTGTTTAAAAAAGATTTTTTTTAGGCCAATGCATTCTCTTATATATGCGAGGCGACCTATGGTCGACTCGCATATATAAGAGAATGCATTGGCACAGGGCATAACTGTAACTATCACAATGTGGTCAAGGAGCCGGTTCCAATGATATCCATATTTGTATGGTTCTATTGAGACAGACCGAAGATATTTTAGGCTGTTGAAGCTTTATTTGGCCGGTTTTGGCCGGTTTGTTGGGTAAAGGGTTAAGTAATTGACCCAGTAACTGGGCTAATATGCGTTTATAACTGCGGAAAAACCATAACTGCACCTTAATTAACTGTTCCATTACTTGGTGGCACAGCGATTAAATGCTGTAAATAAACCCCTGTTATATTCCTTGACTGCCGATACACTGTAGCTAACTGTTGATTGTCAGCAAATTTTATTTTTATGACATGTTTAATTTTGTTGGGGCCGCAATTATACTTGAAGTTAGCGTTTCATACCAGTTGATGATTACATGGATTTTAACAACACAATTCTCTGGTTGTCTTAGGGTTTCTTCTAATGTCTAATTGAAATTCAGTTTAACTGAGGGGCCACCATGGTTTGATGAGTTATTTACTTAGGGCAGTACAGTAGCTTGTAATATACTAAAATTTAGGTTGCTATGGTGTTATTTAATTAAACAAATGTGTGATTTATGTAGACTATACTTCATAAGTTAGTCAGGATATTTTCTGTTAAAGTTGAAGTCGCCACTGACGATGTCAACGTAATCTGTTTGTATTCTTCAAGGACAAGACATTATTTATTTAACTTTTTGAAATCTTTGGTATTTTTGCCAAAATAAAACCAACGGGTGTGTTATAGATACATAGACGACATGTGTGTTAAAGGTAATAAATCCGATTTGATGGTCCCCATATCATCAGATTCCAACAAAAACATTTTTTAAATGCGGCTTCAGTTATCAGAATCGATTAATTGCCCAAAAATAATGCTGACCGCAGTCAACTCATTATTCGCCCAAAACCTGTTACTTATCAACATTTTGGTCAACTATATTTTGCCGGTTTGTCAAATATCTGACACAAAAAAGCCACTTGATTTTAGAGTTATCCATCTTCATCCTCAATTTGGTCAGAGAAATTCCTCTCGTCGACTGTTTACTGGGCCACTTAAAATTAAAATAATAGATTTCAAACATCGATATCTGATCACTCTGAGCTTTGATGGATGGGTTCCTTGACTCGAATCAAATATTTTTTACCCCCGAAGCCAAGGAAATAGTAATTTGCGAGCATTAATTTGGATTGAGTACCTTTAATGGGTTTGTTTATATGGCACGAGTGTTAGCGTGGACAGATCGAGTTCTATCATTCCTCGATGGCACAAGTGTCGTTATTTGTTTATTACACATCACCTGTCCTAGAATCTGTGCTTTAAAAAATACAGGCTTACAAGGTTTATTTAGGCACATACAGGGCTTGTTTTTTCATGTGTGATAATGCTTTTATTTTATAGTTTAGGTTTCATGGTTGATTATTACAGATACCCGGGAAGATGAATCTGTTAGTGATATACTACAGTCTGTTAGAGAACACTATACAATACATGATTCAAGAGACACCACTCCAGCTCGAGAAGAAACAGATTGTTCAACTGCATTCAGCGATGTGTGGTGCATTTAATGCTGTTATTTTCTTCTTATCTGAATGTTCAGCCGATGAATCTGTGCAGGTTAGTCTCGCATCCATTAGCGCAGGGTTTCCACTTGGGGTTGGGGGAGTGGGACCCCCAGGTCTGATATATTTTGTCAAATTTACCAAATAGCAAATAGACGACGTCCCAGGGCTCATTTCCACAAATCTAAACGGATTTCAAAGATATTTGGTATATGAGTTCACCTGACCATTACCTAGAACGAGTTCGCAAGCCAGTTCTGGCCAGATATTTTTACCGGAGTTATTGGACTTTGTTTATTATTTTTGTTGAATTTACCAAATAGCTAATAGACGACGTCCCAGGGCTCATTTCCACAAATCTCAACGGATTTTAAAGATATTTGGTATATGAGTTCACCTGACCATTACCTAGAATGAGTTCGCAACCCAGGTCTGGCCAGATATTTTTACAGGAGTTATTGGACTTTGTTTATTATTTTTGTCGAATTTACCAAATAGCAAATAGACGATGTCCCAGGGCTCATTTCCACAAATCTCAATGGATTTCAAAGATATTTGGTATATGAGTTCCCATGACCAGTACCAAAAATGAGTTCGCAAGCCAGGCTTTTTGACAAAATCCCACCTCTTGTTTAGCGCATACTGAGAATGTAAACATTATTGAGAATGCACTTCACCAACTGCACAATTCGGCGAGGGATACCGCCGTCTGCGACTGCTTGTTTTTTTTAATTTTGATGTAAACTTGTTTTTCCTGGTGGCTTATCCGTCAAATTATGTTTTGAAGACCCATAAATCAGTCAATTTTGATCAAATTGGACAGTCTAAATCCCCTTGTAATATATAATATAAGATACTGGACAATCTAAATCACCTTGTATTATTTAATATTGGATACTGGACAATCTAAATCACCTTGTATTATTTAATATAGGATACTGGACAATCTAAATCACCTTGTATTATTTAATATAGGATACTGGACAATCTAAATCACCTTGTATTATTTAATATATGATACTGCTTCAATATCTAGATCTGTCCATGACCATTTATGTTAGGAAGAATAAATTATTAAAAATTGAATTCACCCTCCCACCCTAGATTTCTGAAAACGTTTGATGAAAATCTAGCAATTTATTTATATTGGCCTAATGGAAGTTTGGTTGTATTTCAGCTTCAATCATCAGCTGTCATTGCTTCTGTTCGAGTTCTTGGGTCCTGGTTAGCAGAAGAAACAACAGCACTGAAAGAAGAAATCTATAACGTTCTACCCTATGTTATGAAAGTGTGGTGAGTGAACAATAGACTGAAGAAATCTATAACATTATACCCTATGTTATGAAAGTGTGGTGAGTGAACATTGGACTATAACATCATACCCTCAGTCAGTAAAGTGTGGTGAGTGAACAATAGACTGAACATTTTACCATATGCTATGAAAGTGTGGTGAGTGAACAATAGACTATAACATTATACCGTATGTTATGAAAGTGTGGTGAGTGAACAATAGACTATAACATCATACCCTATGTTATGAAAGTGTGGTTAGTGAACAATAGACTATAACATCATACCCTATGTTATGAAAGTGTGGTTAGTGAACAATGGACTATAACATACCACATGTTATGAAAGTGTGGTGAGTGAACAATGGACTATAACATCATACCCTATGTTATGAAAGTGTGGTTAGTGAACAATAGACTATAACATCATACCCTCAGTCAGTAAAGTGTGGTGAGTGAACAATAGACTGAACATTTTACCATATGTTATGAAAGTGTGGTGAGTGAACAATAGACTATAACATTATACCCTATGTTATGAAAGTTGTTAGTGAACAATGGACTATAACATCATACCCTATGTTATGAAAGTGTGGTGAGTGAACAATAGACTATAACATCATACCCTATGTTATGAAAGTGTGGTGAGTGAACAATAGACTATAACATCATACCCTATGTTATGAAAGTGTGGTGAGTGAACAATGGACTATAACATCATACCCTATGTTATGAAAGTGTGGTGAGTGAACAATAGACTATAACATCATACCCTATGTTATGAAAGTGTGGTGAGTGAACAATAGACTGAAGAAATCTATAACATCATACCCTATGTTATGTTATGAAAGTGTGGTGAGTGAACAATAGACTATAATATCATACCCTATGTTATGAAAGTGGTGAGTGAACAATGGACTATAACATCATACCCTATGTTATGAAAGTGTGGTGAGTGAACAATAGACTGAAGAAATCTATAACGTTCTACCCAATGTTATGAAAGTGTGGTGAGTGAACAATAGACTGAAGAAATATATAACATCACACCCTATGTTATGAAAGTGTGGTGAGTGAACAATAGACTGAAGAAATCTATAACGTTCTACCCAATGTTATGAAAGTGTGGTGAGTGAACAATAGACTATAACATCACACCCTATGTTATGAAAGTGTGGTGAGTGAACAATAGACTATAACATCACACCCTATGTTATGAAAGTGTGGTGAGTGAACAATAGACTGAAGAAATCTATAACATCATACCCTATGTTATGAAAGTGTGGCGAGTGAACAATAGACTGAAGAAATCTATAAAATCATACCCTATGTTATGAAAGTGTGGTGAGTGAACAATAGACTATAACATCATACCCTATGTTATGAAAGTGTGGTGAGTGAACAATAGACTGAAGAAATCTATAACATCATACCCTATGTTATGAAAGTGTGGTGAGTGAACAATAGACTGAAGAAATATATAACATCACACCCTATGTTATGAAAGTGTGGTGAGTGAACAATAGACTGAAGAAATCTATAACATCATACCCTATGTTATGAAAGTGTGGCGAGTGAACAATAGACTATAACATCACACCCTATGTTATGAAAGTGTGGTGAGTGAACAATAGACTGAAGAAATCTATAACATCATACCCTATGTTATGAAAGTGTGGCGAGTGAACAATAGACTATAACATCACACCCTATGTTATGAAAGTGTGGTGAGTGAACAATAGACTATAACATCACACCCTATGTTATGAAAGTGTGGTGAGTGAACAATAGACTGAAGAAATCTATAACATCATACCCTATGTTATGAAAGTGTGGTGAGTGAACAATAGACTGAAGAAATATATAACATCACACCCTATGTTATGAAAGTGTGGTGAGTGAACAATAGACTGAAGAAATCTATAACGTTCTACCCAATGTTATGAAAGTGTGGTGAGTGAACAATAGACTATAACATCACACCCTATGTTATGAAAGTGTGGTGAGTGAACAATAGACTATAACATCACACCCTATGTTATGAAAGTGTGGTGAGTGAACAATAGACTGAAGAAATCTATAACATCATACCCTATGTTATGAAAGTGTGGTGAGTGAACAATAGACTGAAGAAATATATAACATCACACCCTATGTTATGAAAGTGTGGTGAGTGAACAATAGACTGAAGAAATCTATAACATCATACCCAATGTTATGAAAGTGTGGTGAGTGAACAATGGACTATAGCATCATACCCAATGTTTTGAAAGTGTGGTGAGTGAACAATAGACTGAAGAAATCTATAATATCATACCCTATATTATGAAAGTGTGGTGAGTGAACAATAGACTATAACATCACACCCTATGTTATGAAAGTGTGGCGAGTGAACAATAGACTATAACATCATACCCTATGTTATGAAAGTGTGGTGAGTGAACAATAGACTATAACATTATACCCTATGTTATGAAAGTGTGGTGAGTGAACAATAGACTTAAGAAATCTATAACATCATACCCTATGTTATGAAAGTGTGGTGAGTGAACAATGGACTATAACATCATACCCTATGTTATGAAAGTGTGGTGAGTGAACAATAGACTGAAGAAATCTATAACATCATACCCTATGTTATGAAAGTGTGGTGAGTGAACAATAGACTGAAGAAATATATAACATCACACCCTATGTTATGAAAGTGTGGTGAGTGAACAATAGACTGAAGAAATCTATAACATCATACCCTATGTTATGAAAGTGTGGCGAGTGAACAATAGACTATAACATCACACCCTATGTTATGAAAGTGTGGTGAGTGAACAATAGACTGAAGAAATCTATAACATCATACCCTATGTTATGAAAGTGTGGCGAGTGAACAATAGACTATAACATCACACCCTATGTTATGAAAGTGTGGTGAGTGAACAATAGACTATAACATCACACCCTATGTTATGAAAGTGTGGTGAGTGAACAATAGACTGAAGAAATCTATAACATCATACCCTATGTTATGAAAGTGTGGTGAGTGAACAATAGACTGAAGAAATATATAACATCACACCCTATGTTATGAAAGTGTGGTGAGTGAACAATAGACTGAAGAAATCTATAACGTTCTACCCAATGTTATGAAAGTGTGGTGAGTGAACAATAGACTATAACATCACACCCTATGTTATGAAAGTGTGGTGAGTGAACAATAGACTATAACATCACACCCTATGTTATGAAAGTGTGGTGAGTGAACAATAGACTGAAGAAATCTATAACATCATACCCTATGTTATGAAAGTGTGGTGAGTGAACAATAGACTGAAGAAATATATAACATCACACCCTATGTTATGAAAGTGTGGTGAGTGAACAATAGACTGAAGAAATCTATAACATCATACCCAATGTTATGAAAGTGTGGTGAGTGAACAATGGACTATAGCATCATACCCAATGTTTTGAAAGTGTGGTGAGTGAACAATAGACTGAAGAAATCTATAATATCATACCCTATATTATGAAAGTGTGGTGAGTGAACAATAGACTATAACATCACACCCTATGTTATGAAAGTGTGGCGAGTGAACAATAGACTATAACATCATACCCTATGTTATGAAAGTGTGGTGAGTGAACAATAGACTGAAGAAATCTATAACATTATACCCTATGTTATGAAAGTGTGGTGAGTGAACAATAGACTATAACATCATACCCTATGTTATGAAAGTGTGGTGAGTGAACAATAGACTATAACATCATACCCTATGTTATGAAAGTGTGGTGAGTGAACAATAGACTATAACATTATACCCTATGTTATGAAAGTGTGGTGAGTGAACAATAGACTTAAGAAATCTATAACATCATACCCTATGTTATGAAAGTGTGGTGAGTGAACAATGGACTATAACATCATACCCTATGTTATGAAAGTGTGGTGAGTGAACAATGGACTATAACATCATACCCTATGTTATGAAAGTGTGGTGAGTGAACAATAAACTGTAACATTATACCATGTGTTATGAAAGTGTGGTGAGTGAACAATAGACTGAACATTATACCCTATGTTATGAAAGTGTGGTGAGTGAACAATGGACTATAACATCATACCCTATGTTATGAAAGTCTGGTGAGTGAACAATAGACTGAAGAAATCTATAACATCATACCCTATGTTATGAAAGTGTGGTGATTGAACAATGGACTATAACATCATGCCCTATGTTATGAAAGTGTGGTGAGTGAACAATAGACTATAACATTATACCCTATGTTATGAAAGTGTGGTGAGTGAACAATAGACTGAAGAAATCTATAACATTATACCCAGGCCTGGCATTCTGAGGCGAGCGATAAAATCGCTCGCCTACCGCCCGCCTGAAAATAATCCAGGCGGACGAAATAACGCCCTCCCAAACGGCAAAACATCGCTCTCCAGGACCCGGGTGTAAGTAATGATCTATGTACTAACAGAGTCGGCAACGAAGTGTTAAACGATGTCGGTATGGGACCTTTGATCTATAAGCCGCATTCCGACTGTCCCTGGCGAAATGTACAAGCGATATTGATTACGTTGTAGCAATATTTCCACCGGAAGCACGTGCCTCTGTGAAATAGACACACCGTTCAGTGTTATGTCACTTTGAAGTATTGCGTCATGCCTCCCACGCAACTGGACAGTGCTATATAATGTCAGGCATCATTGAGGCATTGTTATGAGGCAATGTAAAAAGAATAGTTGTCTGAATTGTTACTAATTACATTACTAGCTAAAGTAACAACATATCTTGTTATTTAATATTAAAATATTTTGTGTAATGAAAACAACAAACTCAGCAATTATTGTAATAGTTTAATACTGACATGTACTTTATTTTTATCAATACTGTACATGTGGAGTGGAATATTTACTATGTCTGATTTTGGCAAACATTTTCGCCCTCATGTGCTCGGCACAAATAATAGCCCTCCTAGACCTTTTCAGGAGGGCGATTTTTAGCTCTCCTAGATTTCTGAGAATGCCAGGCCTGTATACCCAATGTTATGAAAGTGTGGTGAGTGAACAATAGACTATAACATTATACCCTATGTTATGTTATGAAAGTGTGGTGAGTGAACAATGGACTATAACATCATACCCTATGTTATGAAAGTGTAGTGAGTGAACAATAGACTGAAGAAATATATGACATTATACCCTATGTTATGAAAGTGTGGTGAGTGAACAATAGACTGAACAATTGTGCTTGTGCTGTATAAAAATAGAGTATGGGAAGGTTAACCCTTCCATGACTGGAGCTTCCTGTAGGGAGCCCCATACATGTGGCAGCTTGTTTAGCTGAGTGTCGTCTGCTCACGTTTGAGATGCTCCATATGGGTAGCTTAATCCTTCCATGACTGGAGCTTCCTGAAATTTTGCGAAAACCCTGTGCCAATGCATTCTCTTATATATGCAAGTCTCCCATAAGGAGCCTGGCATATAGAATAGAATACATTGGCCTAACAATATTTACCTTGACCTTGTAAGCCAGTGAATAATAAGGTATATAACTACTCATCAAAGAGTATTTAGTATTGAGCATGTTAAAGACATATGTGACCCGCCATATCAAATCCAGTCGTAAGTCGGGATTTTTTTACCCTGTGCCAATGCATTCTCTTATATATGCGAGTCGACCATAGGTCGCCTTGCATATATAAGAGAATGCATTGGCCTAACAATTTTTTATCATTTTTTAAAAATAAATGTTTCTTACAATTTTTAGGACATAAAATAAAAAACATCCATTACCCTGCAGGGAGCCCCACACATATATAGAAGCATATAGAAGAGTGTCGTCTGCTCATGTTTGTCTGGGGCTCTGTATGGGTGAAATTTTAAATAAAATTGTTCAAGAATACAAGAAAAAATTATTAAAATTGTAAAAAATTGTTAGGCCAATGCATTCTCTTATATATGCGAGGCGACCTATGGTCGACTCGCATATATAAGAGAATGCATTGGCACAGGGTAAAAAAATCGCGACTTACGACTGGATTTGATATGGCGGGTCACATATCATATGCTTTCATTATATGCTTGCTTATAAAATATCGGAAAATGCCGAAATGTAGATCGTCTTATATATCTCTTTGAAGCTACAGTGAAATACGATTTTATTATTATTGTAGCTATTGTTATTTTCACTGTTGTGTGAAACCCTCACCAAAGCTTAGTCCAGAGCTAATTTACTGGACGAGTTTTGTAAATTCCACTATAAACTGGGGACAAGTCGTAGATCCTCTATATATATGATAGAATGACGTTGTGTGTTGGAAATTTTGATACAAAATTACATGAACTCCTTGTTTATATAATTATATTTGCCGATACCTTGGAAACCGCTGCTTCTGCTTTTACGACATCCAAATTTTTCTCAACATGCATAATTGTCCAAGCTTCTATTTATACATTTTCTGGTCAGTTTGTTTGATACTTGACACTCATAGGCGAACCTGTGCGCCTACGATTATGAGCTCGATCCGACTTTTGTTTATGGAGTTTTTCCCATTTTTGACCCCCGAAATATTTTTTTCCGGGGACTATTAAAATAGCCGGTGTCCGTGCGTCCGTACGTGTGTCCAGAAATGGTTTCCGGATGATAACTTTAGTTCGGTTATTAGATCAAAAGCAAATTTCATAGGTGAGTTTATCAGACCAAAATACAGGTCAAGTTCGAATATGGTTTTGCTCTGCCCATTTTTGCGAGAGTTGTGGCCCTTTTTCGACTTGGAATCCTGTCAATTTCTGGTTTCTGGATGATAACTTCAGTTTGTGTGATCATATCTGAACCAAATTTGGAATGGTTGTTTATCAGCCCAAAATACAGGTCAGGTTCGAATATGGGTTTGCTCTGCCCATTTGTGTGAGAGTTATGGGCCTTTTACGACTTAGAATCCTGTTAATTTCTGGTTTCCGGATGATAACTTTAGTTTGTGTGATCATATCTGAATCAAATTTGTTATATGAGTTCATCAGCTCGAAATACAGATCAAGTTCGAATATGGGTACGATCCACCCATTTTCATCTGGTTGCTTCGGATTTAAGATCCTTGTTATTTTTTTCAGAAAAGCTGATGTCCCCAATGAAGCCCCTTTTTCGGGGGACACTGTGGCCGGATGGCCTTTTATTTCAATTAGAAATTTTTCTAAACATGCACCTCTAAATTTTTTTGCTGTTCCTTTGAGAAGTTCTCTATTTGTCCCCCGAAAAATTTATTTTCGGGGGACTATAGAAACGGGGTCCGTCCGTCCGTCCGTCCGTTGAGCCGTCCGTCCGTCCGTCACACTTTTGAGTACCTTCATGGTGTAATCATCTCCTCCTACAGATTTCATCCCAGAGATTTGAAACTTCAGAATATTGTTGCCCATATATTGAAGATGTGCATCATGTATATAGATAACGGATTTTATTTTTTTTGGACAGAGTTATTAACCCTTTTCGACTTAGAAAAATTTCAACATTTTTTATAATTTTCAGTATCAGGGTACCTTCATGGTGTAATCAACTCCTCCTACAGTTTTGATTGTAGATATTTGAAACTTCAGAGTATTGTTATCCACATATTGGAGATGTGCAACATGTATATAGAGTACGGAAAAATTATTTTTTTATGGAGTTATTAACCCTTTCAACATTTAAAAAAAAATTCTTTAACAAAGCGGCATTGACTTGCCACTTTTTCGGGGGACACTGTGGTCAGCTGACCTTTTATTCATCTTTCTTTTAGCCAAAGATCCATGAAAGACCATTCATCTAAACAGATCCCTTCACAAGAAGAACATTCATCACCATCTTCACTGAAAGAAGGGGAAGCTGATGTACATTCTGAAAATGGAGATCTCCCAATGCAGAGTGATGCGAATGAGCTGAATGGCCAAACGGACACTGGTGGTCAACCACCCCCTCTACCACATTATAACATAAGCAATATCAATGTTCTAAGATTTCTGCTTCCTGGGTTGTGTCACTTGACATGTGAGGACAAACCTAGATCAATTCTGCTGACGGAGAGAGTCCATTCTTTGGTCATAGATTATTTTCATTTACTCTGGAAGGATTTTGTGGAAAATGGAGATGAGAGTGTCTGTGTAAGTTGTGTATTTCTGCACTGTTTGACAACATAAATTTAATTCCGTCTAGATTTTTTTCCTTTATGTTTGTAAACCAATTTATTAACTTGCTGTGACCATAATACCTACTTTTATCTACCATTTCCTATGAAGATAAAATTGGCGATAACGAATTGGCGATAAAAACATCTTTATCATTACTGCAGTTGTGTGTGATACAAGGCACACATGACGTCATTGACTGGTTCAAAATCATGAATGAACTGACGTCACATCAATCGCGTGAAAAATCGACATTCCGACGTATATTCTTGCTTACTATAAACAAATAGTTCCTAGGTTTTAGCATTATTTGATTGCCTACCATCATGGATATTATGGTATAACATATCACAAAGTAACAAATATGTATTTGTTGAGTATTTATTATACATTATATAAAACACGCAGGTGTAAGAGATTTTGTCCATCGAATTGAATTTCAGTTAGGCATATTCGCGTGAACTTGCAGGTTGAGAGAATTTAGCAAAGCAAGGTAATCACGTGACACACAAATCCAACAATTTTGGCATTTACGAAACTTCTAAAATGTAATTTGTGTGGTGGATTCTGTCACACCAATGGTAGATAAACGTGTTATATACACAATGTGTTTGCAATGATTCATGTATCGTGACTCGGCTAGTTTTCGTGACCACAGAGCCACTCAGCGACCAAGGTCGCCTCGTCGCTATATGGCCATGAAAACTAGCCTCGTCGCGATACCTGAATCGATACAAACACATTGTGTATATAACACATATTTATTCCCGATTTATTAAAGATTTCATTGATTTATTTTATTGGTGATGTTTGAACAATCATCCTATTCCAAATCATTCAGTAAACAGTACTTTAAGTATTCAAATATTTTTGCTACTTTCGAATCAAGTGAATACAGAGTATGATTCTTAATAAGTGATGATGATTCAGCCAAACATATATTATCACAAATATCAATGTAATACACACAGGCTGAACAGTGTTATTTTTATTATATTGTCGTTTATATCTCACAATGTCATTTAAATTCACTGTTAGTAGAAACACATTGCCAAAATTTAAGCCTGTGTTCTAAAAATATGTTCGATGTTACAGAATAATTACTTGAAATACAATGGCAATACAAGATGTGGGCAGTGCCTGAGGACACGGATTGCTTAAAACACTTTAACAAAAACACATATAAATTTGAGCTACAGTGTTATTGTACACTTTCATTTAACGTTGAGCTTCAGTGTTATTGATACATTTCTTTATACTTCCAGGAACCTCTGACGACACTGTGCAGCATTCTACTGAATCTGTCTGTTCTAGAATCCTCCTTGATTTCTATCCACGGTGACTTCCATATGCTCCTCGATACCATCCTTCATGATTTACCTCTCATCAGTGAGTATATAAAGCCAGATAAAGTAGATTTCCCGTTTCTCACACATGCATGGTCCCTAGTGTTGATTAGTCAACATCGACTAGAACTCGAGACGACATTGACAATCACCTAGTCGACAAATCGCTATATTTCCCAGAAAGGTATAGATAAATGTTTCATTGGTAGCAATCATTGATGCATTCAGTATACTTCCATATTTAGCATCGCCCATGTGAATAAAACACAAACATTGCATTGGAACCCAAATACGACTGCCTGGTAGCGGTTACGGTATTATAAAAACATGTTGCTGATCTAGATATTCAGTTATCACGCCAGACATAGCGTCACGTTATGGTCTGTTATTCGCCGAAAAAACCGGATCCTTTTTATGTCTCATTGGAACAAACATTGTTCAGCTAACTCGGATCAGCAGAATTACTGTACACGTTCACATATTCAAAGCGCAGCACCTTTGTTCTACGAAATTCTACATCCAACGTTGCAATAGATATGTTGATTTGACAACTTGGTGACTGATACAAGATCAAACCAATTCCGATGTGACCACGTGTTACCTTCAGTCCTGACTGGTCGCTGTTATATTGTGCTGGATTATGCCAATATATCAGTCAGATTTCTAATCAAGTCATTGACTCATTGTCTTACAACCCACACACCCCTAAAGTAGACAAACGGTTACATGGTATAGCAGAATTAATAGCTCGCAAAGTAGACAAATGGTTACATGGTATAGCAGAATTAATAGCTCGCAGAACATTGCGTAAAATGTTACAATTGTGATATCATTGGGCAAAAAATAGACTGCGCATGCACCAGAAGTTAGGAAGCTTGTTGCATCCAGCTGTATCGAAGTCTATCTATAGTATTTTCCGCCAAGGAGAAGCCCTCAACTGAACTATATGGATTACGTCTCCGGCCCTGTGTCAATCAGGAGGGTTAAAATTTTATTGCTGTGCCGACCCCACTCACACCCGTGTCCAGATTAGTCTCGCATGAATACACCCGCATTCTATCTATTGTCTAGTCAGTTTTTAATTCCTCCTCGCCAGGACAGGATCGTTTCTATTTTCTCAAGGTTGTATCTTTCTGTGTTGCGAGTTTATCGACTCAATATTTATTGTTGATATTACAAACTTGCAATTTATTGTACCCGATAGTTAATTAATATTTCTCACATCCGAAACGGGAACTTTTTTCGTTTCACTGTATCCGTAATTTGTTTCCGTGTTTTTTTGTTTTCCTCAAGACGGCTTTATCTTTCAACAATTGGAATTAAGATGGCCATCTTGACAATGACTAAAGAGGCACATAGCTTACTTGTGGCAAAACCACATAGTGCATATTGTGCCACACATACGGCGTGATGACTATCATGACTTACAATTGAGGACGCAATGTAGTACGGTATGCGATATCTCCTAATTTCGTACTACACGTGCTTCACTTTACATAAGTTTCCGTCGACTCGCTTCGGTTATTTCGTAAGTTCCGTTGCTTTGTATCATAATGTATACTGCCAAATCATACATGGCACTGCTCTGTTAATTCGCAGAAAGTTGCACAGGACAGCAATATCCTCCTTTGTAATAATTTACATGAATAAATACGAAAGATAGTACTTGTTATCAGATGACAATTCACATTTCTTTCGACTGAGCGATCTGTAACATTGTTTTAACGATCAATACCTGCGAATCTACGCCCGCCAGTATGTATGAGCGTGTGGTCTTGTCTTAGACACATGGCAAATGCAATAAAACATTACAGCGACTTCAAGGTATTTAGAAAATTCTGCCTTGTCTATCACGATTAAATATCATATAACTCATTGTATCATCAGTACAATAGTTACTAACACTCCGTAACAGGGGGATGGTATTCGTTATCACATATATAACCACACTTCAAATTGATGTGTTGTCTGACGATCTAAATATTGTGTTGCATTCTTTACATCCATGTATGTACAGTTTGGGTTACTACGAAATATTGATCACCAACTGCAATGAAGTGAAAACTTTGTAGCCTGACACTCCAGCTACACTTGGCTCACTTTACTTAAACAATGGTGATTCTACCCATGGTAAGAACATTTTGGAGCCATCTTGGATGTTCGACTTGAAGTGAGACCACTGGCCTACTTGTGGAGAGTAACCATCTCCAATGGGAACTTGGCAAATAAGGGAAAGCTTCGTCTTCAATATGGCACACCTTGTTCACAACATGGTCAGGGTGTTGCAACGATTTATTGGCTTGCCAGCATCTCACTGAATTTAATTCGATTGATGTTTCTCCTTCATAACATCCGCCAGATGATTTAAGATTTACGCCACACATGGGTTGGCACTTAGAATTGACAATCTTTGTGATGTAACGACTGTGATCAGCAGATGTCACCAACTTGACACATCTGACCTCTTATCCTCAGACATTATTAGTGTTTGTCGATACATTCAATTTCTCGGTCCCATTGACATATTATGGTTTAAGTGCCTCAATGCCATCTTACCGTAGGATCTAATATGCCGCGGCATTGGCGAGCTTGCAATAATGTATTGCACGCCGTAATAGTTCCATACATTGTACATGACAATCATATGGTATTAGGGCCTCATGTATGCTGTCAGAACTGACTACTAGTATGCTTACATATGGTGAACAGTTTTCATCCCAATACTGACATACTTTGCAGTTTCATCAGTGAATGATAACGGCAAACAGCGAAATAGAAAGAATAAATATTGTCACGTGCTCCAGATTCACTGCCAATAGTCTTTCCAGTAGAGACCATCACTTGGCTCACTAACTTCTATTTCCACATATATCAAAACGATAATCTGCCAAATAGCTTTCACTCATTTATATTGCTCAGAATATCAGAAAGGACTGCATTTGTATTGTTACATGTCTAAAGCGAGCTTACATGCGCAGCGTTTATATTGCGCACATCTACTGCCAATATATTTCCGAAGCGGCCAGAACATGGCTCTTCGTCTATTGTCACATATCCACTGATTATGTGACAAAACGATTCGATACAATCATGACGAAAATGAAGGCATTCGTATCTTCACGTCCGCTGTAAGCGCACTTTCCTAACGGAAACCGCCTAGTTCTTGCCTATGTGCATTCGGAACTCATCGTCCTCATATACGAGAAAAGACAGTATCTTACCTGTCATAGCAGGTAAGATCATGTGGCCAGGGGTATTAACCTTACTTTCTACTCAATAACCTACAGATTGTATTGTATTATGTCTATTAACCTTGCTTTGTTATAACTAACAGCATGTCTTGCAGTCGAACATGATTCGAATTTGCTGGCCACACAGTGCGGGTTGCTCATTCACGGGTGTATTACTTGTTATAGTTGGGTGAGGGCATATTAGTCAATGATTACCTACTTTGAGCAACCGTACCAGTCTTTACCTCGGGCAGGACCAGTTCTGGCCCCACCCGGCCTGCTACGGCAGTGTGAACCAATGGTAGGCGGGTGCTGCAAGTGGTTGATTCGGGAAACCAATCTTCTCGGGCGATTGCTCCAGCACCTTTCTCTCAGGTGCCTAATGGTAGTGGCAATACGATTATTAAATTTCAAGAAAATTCACATCGATCTACTATAATTCCACATAGAGAAATTTCTATCAGTATTTTGATTTCGGCCTGGATTCATGCCACGAAGATCTGTTTATAGGTCATCACAATTATTGGGCACCTGGGAGTAGCCTTTGGCGGCTGTTCTGGGTGGGGAAGACTCGTTGTCACGTGACGCTCTTGCTCTCATAGACATAGCGCACCAGCCAAATGGCCTTCTGACTCTTCCCCATGGTGCAGTGGCCCACATCATTACAAGATGGGGTCCAGTCGATCCCCTGGAATCGTAATACCTTCGGGATACATCCGGGCCTGCTCCTCCGCCGTCATGTGATCATAGTGGTATGTCATCGACATTTATTCCAGTTTGGTCAGGACCAACTGCATTTGGGGGATTCCATGGAAGGGGCTTCCTCTGATCAAATGGCTCATCAGAACTAATTCCCTCTGGCCTTGGGGGCACAGCTTATTCTACATTTGCCATTGCTCGTGCCCCAGACTTTGAGGGGGTGACCTTGGACAGGACATAGCTACTTATCCCAAATGCAAGAGCATTTGTCTTGCGTCGAACCATTTCAGAGTAGGCCTCTTCCACAGTCTGGTATCCCAACCTAATGCAGCCAATTCTGTTGGCTGGCGTCGATCTTGACATGCTTCTCTGCATCGCGTGGCGTCGGCAGGTTTGACGACGATGAGCAAGAATCGCGGGTCGACAGTGGGTCACCAGGCACACTGTCGGACGAGGATTCTGATGTTCCGCTGGTAAGTGATTTTGTACAGGATTAGGATACAGGTTGATATCTTATATTGCTTCATTTAATTCAACAATTTGCGATAAGTACAAGTATTTACCTCAGTCAGGAAAGATCCAGCACTGTAGCCTTTGGAGGATGTTCTGGGTGGGGAAGTGAAGACTTGTTGTTGCGTGCCTCCAAGAGCTGCTCCAGCCTTCTGCCTCTTCCCCACGGTGCAGTGGCCCACATCTCCACAGATGGGGTCCAGTCACTCCCCTGGAATCGTACACCTTCGGGATACCTCTAGGCCACTCCTCCACCGGTAGGAAAGAAAGGCTGAATGTTCTGGGTGGGGAAGACTTGTTGTTGCGTGCCTCCAAGAGCTGCACCAACCAGCCTTCTAACTCTTCCCCATGGTGCAGTGGCCCACATCTCCACAAGATGGGGTCCAATCCCCTGGAATCGTAATACCTTAGGGATACCTCCAGGCCACTCCTTCACCGGTAGGAAAGAAAGGCTGAATGTTCTGGGTGGGGAAGACTTGTTGTTGTGTGCCTCCAAGAGCTGCACCAACCAGCCTTCTATCTCTTCCCCACGGTGCAGTGGCCCACATCTCCACACGATGGGGTCCAATCTCCTGGAATCGTAATACCTTCGGGATACCTCCAGGCCACTCCTTCACCGGTCATTTTGCAATTTTGATCATTCTGCTAAATTTGATCATTTCGAAATGTACCCGACACTCGTTATGTGCGCCATCATAGATCACTGATGCTTCTATGCTTGTTCATCAAGTCCTCAGTGGTGTTCTCTAATCCCATATATACTGGTATGCAATGATACCTTGGATCATGATGGCGTTCCCTGCTCTCTACATTATACGAGGCTGGAGTACAGATGTGTGGCATGATATAATGAAACCTCATACCTCGCTACGATATCTGCAGCATATCATTTTTATACCCCCCCGCAACGAAGTTAGGGGGGGTATACTGGAGTCAGCTTGTCCGTCCGTCCGTCGGCGTCTCCGTCGTCCGTCCGTGGACACAAATTTGTCCGGAGTTTTTCTCAGTCGTTTTTTTTTTAGTTATCCCCCCTTTTTCGACTTAGAAAATTTTCGCAACATGTATACTTTTGTCCGAGCTTTTATTCCTACATTTTTCGGTCAATTTTTTTAAAACTTGGCACAGATATTTAGTACCATTGGAACTTGTGCACCTGCGATTATGACATCTGTCCGACATTTTTTGGTGGAGTTATCCCCCTTTTTCAACTTAGAAACTTTTTTTGCAACATGCATAATTTTGTCCGAGCTTTTATTCCTACATTTTTCGGTCAATGTTTTTTAATCTTGGCACTGATATTTAGTACCATGGGAACCTGTGCACCTGCGATTATGACGTCTGTCCGACATTTTTTTGTGGAGTTATTCCCCTTTTTCGACTTAGAATTTTTTTCGCAACATACATAATTTTGTCCAAGCTTTTATTCCTACAATTTTCGGTCAATAGGTTTAAGATTAGGGTTATGGTTGTACACCTGCAATGGGAACTGTTATTTTATTATTTTAACTAAATGTTTACTGACATGTGAAACATCTTAGTATTTTAAAAAGGGGGGTATCCGTAGTCCCATTGGGACAGTCACACCTCTAGTTATATCTGGTTTGTGTATCACAGGGAGCAATTGACTTTCGATATTTGATTAGCAAATAATCTCACATTGACATGATTAGATAGCATTTTTATAACATCATACATGTATAAAAAATTCCTCGCTATTACCGGTATCCACATTTCAGTAGCAAATCGCGAAGCGATTCCAGTTAATTTGCTCCCTGGTGTATCATAAGCATTCTGATATCTTATGGCATACACAATGGCTGCATGTGACATCAGTTCATAATGTGAACTGTCGAGAGAGCGAAGAAGATGACAAAGAGAATAGGATGAAGCAAAGTTATACTTGCTCGGTTGTCTCGCTAGCATGAATTATATGGCACTACCTGGGATGTTTCTTCCAAAAACAAGGGGGGGGGGGGGTACACATTTGAGCAATGTCGTAATCTGAATTGGGAGCTCTTTCACGTAACATAATCATATCTGATTCATGACTAAATCACATTTACATGAATCCTGTTTCGGAAGAGTACATTCCCATCGAATTTGGATATTAATTAACTTTATTGCTCGTGCCTCCTCCTGGGCTTGCATTCTAATCCATATAGTTCAGTTGAGGGCTTCTCCTTGGCGGAAAAATATAATTTTTATAATTAAAATTACTTTTTCCTTAAGGGAAGCCCGAAACTGAACTATCATAGATCCCTCCCATGGTGGTGCCATTCCCAACCCCGCGACTCGCAAATCTCATGATTAAGTCGGAAATAAAAAACTGACTAGACAATAGATAGAATGCGGGTGCATTCATGCGAGACTAATCTGGACACGGGTGTGAGTGGGGTCGGCACAGCAATAAAATTTTAACCCTCCTGATTGACACAGGGCCGGAGACGTAATCCATATAGTTCAGTTTCGGGCTTCCCTTAAGGAAAAAGTAATTTTAATTATAAAAATTATATTTCTATGTCCGTCACTTTGTCGAGATCGCACGCGAACATAACTTCAATGCTTTATTATAAGATATGGGTGATGTTCATGATACTTACCTTTCACTATAGGCTGTCAACATCGATAAATAAAATGATAAATATGCATGTTTTAATAAATTTATAATAACAAACAGCTGTGAAATATGTAGATCATTGATGTCTAAGAAAATACTTTGATAATCCCGTGTGGGATAAGAGGATAAATGTTGGATTTATTTATATTCATTCGCAAATTATTTCAAGTGAATATATAAGATATACATGTACATTCACCAGTTGTTGACTGACAGACCTGTTAAGTTTTGAATATGGCCATTCAGGAGATTTTTACGGGAGGGACCACCTCCAATTTGCGACCACATTTCCTGTTCACTATCTGGTTTATTCTATATATCACCTTCAGTGGGTGATCACCTGTTAAATGTGACCGCGACCCCCTAATTTTCGTTCAAAACACAAATTCCATCTGTGTTGAGAGACCACCACCACCATTTATTAAAGAGAAAGAAGCAGACACTTCATTTAAACTAAGTTAAAATACTCAGAATTCCACCGGATATGGCCGGATATTGCGTGAAACCGAAAGAACAAAATCGGAATAAACTATAAAATGGACTCATCTTACGGTTTAACCCCCAAAAGAAATGGACA
This sequence comes from Siphonodentalium dalli, assembly GCA_032622095.1. Taxonomy (NCBI): domain Eukaryota; kingdom Metazoa; phylum Mollusca; class Scaphopoda; order Gadilida; family Siphonodentaliidae; genus Siphonodentalium; species Siphonodentalium dalli. The sequence goes on from CP136065.1 coordinate 248,982,152, forward strand.
CATTCCACCAATTATTAAAAAAATTTAAGAAGCAGAAACTTCATTTAAAATGAGTAAAAATGAACCAGAGTTACACAGGTTACAACCAGACATGCGCAAAACTGAAAGTACAAAATGGAACTGTCTTACAGTTTTACCCGCTAACGAAATTGACACGTTTGCATGCTTTGTGACTTAGCGGTTATTATATGCATGATTGGATGTTTGTTTTGACAAATGCTTGAACTGTCTCAGAACAATTAATTAATATATTGAGGTATGCCCAAAATGTGATAACGGGTTTAGTGGCCAATGCGTGTACTCATTTTATCTGTTGTCCGATTTTCTTGTTGTAGCTCAGAGAGAAGGTAGCATCATTCTGAAATCCAATATAATTACCCTCGGACTAAAACTGAGCAGGGAACAGAATAAAAGGAAAGGTATATAAATAATTCATTAAAGTCAATTCAATCGCCCTCGGGGGACTAACACTAAGACAACTTTGAACACAATGTACGGGACGCATACCTAAACGGGCCGCATACATAAACGGTGGCATTTCTATTCATTGGAATTCTGGAATCAGAATGTCCTGAAAAGGTATATTGTGTTAACTTATCATGAAACTATTAAAGGTATATTGTGTTAACTTATCATGTAACTAATAACAAACTTCACACGCTTTCTCTTTGTTTTAACCCTTTACCCAACAAACCGGCCAAAACCGGCCAAATAAAGCTTCAACAGCCTAAAATATCTTCGGTCTGTCTCAATAGAACCATACAAATATGGATATCATTGGAACCGGCTCCTTGACCACATTGTGATAGTTACAGTTATGCCCTGTGCCAATGCATTCTCTTATATATGCGAGTCGACCATAGGTCGCCTCGCATATATAAGAGAATGCATTGGCCTAAAAAAATATTTTTTTAACACTTTTTACCATTTTTTCTTACATTCTTTAACAATTTTATAATTTTTAATGTGTTAAGCCAATGCATTCTCTTATATATGCGAGGCGACCTATGGTCGACTCGCATATATAAGAGAATGCATTGGCACAGGGCCCTTCTGTTGGGTATTCAGTACCATAAACATTTTAGAGTGATGACGGCTCTAGATTTTATTCCCATGGTGACGGTCTAAACTAGAAATTTTTACGTGACCGCTGACTGAAAAATTGAACCGGCAGAAACAAAACAATCTCAAATTTATTGAAACAAAACATATTTTGAGCACGTTATCAATGAATTTCTTCGTAAATGTTCTACATAGGTATGTTCTGAGATACCTCTTACCAAATTATGTATAAAATATATTGGGTTTCGAACAAACCATGTTCACTTAGCGTTTGGTAAATTTCCCTGAGTCACATTTCTTATCCTAGTCAGAATATGATAGGATAGGATAACTTTATTTATTTTATACACACATGAATATCACAAATATATACCTGAGTATCTCATGCGTTACAGGATCTTGATAACATTTGGTATAGGAGTTCATCATCATAAAGGCTTTCAACGAATTGTCAAACTGTCTTGTTTGCATTTTAGAGTTATTCATCTTTGTTTATCTGGAAATATATTATTGCCCGTCCACCTGAGTATCTCAGCCATGGGTTATAGAATCTCGATGAAATTTGGCGACATATATGTTGAAATATGTTCACTATCTCAAGGGCTTTCAATGAAGTCTCAACCGATGTTGTTTGAATATTCCATTCTAGAGTTATTCATCTTTGTAATATCTGGAAATATTTGTTTTGCCCATCCACCTGAGTATCTCAGCCATGGGTTATAGAATCTCAATGAAATTTGGCGACATATATGTTGAAATTATGTTCACTATCTCAAGGGCTTTCAATGAAGTCTCCATTCTAGAGTTATTCTACTTCATTTATCTGGAAATGTTTATTTTTTGTCTGTTCATACAAATATCTCAAGTCATGGTTTATCAGATCTCAATGAAATTTGTTATGAATATTCACCGTAATGAGGACTTTCCAAGAAGTTTGAATCATTGTTTTTTTTTTGCTTTCTTCTTGGGTTATTTCACTTTGCTCACATAGAAATGTTGATATTTGTCTGTCTGTTTGAATGTCTCAACCAAGGGTCATCAGATCTCAATGGAATTGGGTGGAGATATTCAATACAAGGACAGCTTTTAAGATAAAAATTTAAAAGGATCGAAAATGGTGACGATCCTGTGACTTCTACTTCCCATCCTAGATTTTTTCAGATCTCAAATTTCCAGTTAACCCTTTACCCAACAAACCGGCCAAAACCAGCCAAAATAAAGCTTCAACAGCCTAAAATATCTTCGGTCTGTCTCAATAGAACCATACAAATATGGATATCATTGGAACCGGCTCCTTGACCACATTGTGATAGTTACAGTTATGCCCTGTGCCAATGCATTCTCATATATATGCAAGTCGACCATAGGTCGCCTCGCATATATAAGAGAATGCATTGGTCTAAAAAAAATCTTTTTTTAACACTTTTTACCATTTTTTCTTACATTCTTTAACAATTTTATAATTTTTAATGTGTTAAGCCAATGCATTCTCTTATATATGCGAGGCGACCTATGGTCGACTCACATATATAAGAGAATGCATTGGCACAGGGCCGTTCTGTTGGGTAAAGGGTTAAGATAACAATTTAAAAGGATCTGTTGATGAGATTGAAAATGGTGACGATCCTGTCACTTCTACTTCCCATCCTAGATTTTTTCAGATCTCAAATTTCCAGTTAAATGGCAATTTAATTATAACAATTAATATTTTTCAGATCTCAAATCTGACGCCATCAATAGTTTTTTGACATCTGTGATCTCATTTCTGCAAAGAACGTTCTGTGTAGAAAAAGAAAAGAAGTCGGTGACCAGACTGTGTATCTCCGAGTCATTTATAGAATGCTGGCGTGATATTTCAGAGCTATGGGGCCTCGCTGTCCAAAGTATGTATGAAGTTTTACTCTGATTAGCTTACAATGAGTTTACCTAATTACACATAACATTATAAGGCCAAAAACAATTCATATTTTGTTTACGAACCCTTTTGCATTTGATTTCTGCCTGCACATTTAACTTTTTTATTGACATCACAAAAAAAATTAAATACAAACACGCCATATAATTATACAATGAAAATAAGCCAAAAAAAATACCCAACTTGGAGCATCTTGTTTAATTGTAATTTTGAGCATTGTTTTCCATATACGTTTGATTATTTGATCAACTGCATTTTGGTCACGGTTAGACCATAAACTATGCCTGTTGACTGCCGAAAATCAGTGTTAATTAACCCAGTTGTTTGGTTGGAAAAAATCAGTAAATTATAGTCAGAAAACTAATATGGACCAATCTGTAAGTGAAACGTGCCAGTATACAAGACAATTTAAACAGTAGATTGATCTTTGCTATATGAAGCTTGCGAGTTTCAAGCGTAACTTTTACCAACATTTATAAGGATCAACTAATTTTACATTAAAAGAAATATTCCAGTTACAAGTTTATATTTTGATTGAATGACTACAAGAAATAACAAACAGCTCGAAATTTGATTAAAAGAATAAATGTGGAATCACAATCACAATGTGTCAATTCATCACTCCCTCTATGGAGTTTGGTTAAAGAAATTTAAAAACAAATTCATTTGTGAAGCATATTAAAATTTCGAACGGGATTACTAACAGAGCGCAGTAAAAGTGTTCATGATTTTGTTTCGTTTCTGTTTGATAAATATTGTTGGCATTTTTAACAACCCGAAAAATATGAAATAAAATCCTGTCATTCTCTCACAATTACGATATAAAATACTGCTATCCTCTCACAATTATGTTTGGGTATTATTAATAGTTATTAGGGTCATGAAGTGAATATAATGACTCCATATTTCAACCATTGTTTCATAAGTTTAATTGACATATTTCATCTCTCCTATTTTCGTTCTATAGCGACTCCTGTCGTAGTACTGATCAATTTAAATTCTGTAGACTCACTTCGCCCTATAGAACGGCCACTTCGCCTTATTTTTATAGTAGGGCGAAGTCATTTCGCCCTGAAAATCTGGTCTAGGCTGGTCCCTGTTTGTTATATGATATTTTAGGGAAAATGTTGCATGCATAACATTTGACTGTTACTTTTAATGCTTCCACTGCTAGTTTTATTGCTTCCAACTATGTCCACTTGCCCCTAGTTGTAGTGCATTTGCAAAGAAAATATGACTGTCGTTATTGTATAAACTAAACATTATTTATGTAAACCAAATGTTTTTTGTATAAATCAAAATTTTTATATGAACCAAATATCACCCATGTCCCCTGAATTTGTCTCTATCTGAATATCCTGAATTGACAGTTAACCTGCTATGGTATATTTTGGTAACACGTCTTTGAATTGACACTGTCATTGTTGAATGTTTAACAATGAATGCAACTCGCAATGTCCCAATAATCCATATCGGTCAAATGAGGAGTTTTCATTATGGGCGCATTATCGTTATGTGCTTCTTTTGTGAGAAAGATTGACTGATAATTTTTTGTACTTTCTCTGACTTCATTGAGTAGTTTGTCTTATCTTATTTTCAGTTCTGTGCTCAATAATACCAGTGTACCCAGAACTCTCTCTGATTATACTAAAGAGTGGCTGGATACCGTCTCTCATGAAAATGTTCCTTGATGTCAAAGGTCAGCTCAGATTTCATGTTATCGAGTCTTAGCATGTGTTATGTTATATAATGTTATATGTTATATAACGAAAGTGGTGTTTGTTTAAATATATTTATCAGATTTTGGTAGACTGAAAAACATGAATACTTTTGTACCCTGTCGTTACATCATTTGTGATTGTGATTATTGCTATAAGGTGTCGATAAATTTCAGTTTAAGAATTTTTACACAGAAAATAAAATTGCATATGCAATTCTCTGGTTGTATAAGTTATATACATGTACACTTTGATGATGTTTTATTAATTGAAGTATATTGTTTCAAAGTACAGTTATGTGTACGCACAAAAATAATTATTCTGTTTGCAGTTAATCATCATTTCGATCCGGTTTGATGTCAATACTGCATAATCTGCAGACATATTCATGGCGTAATAATGTGAAACTAACTAGCGTTATATATATGCATGTACATGTACACCCACAATGCAGTTTGAGAAAAATTGGGTCCATAAAGATCTACATTTGTATAACCACCATCCTGATAAATTACAATCAACCAATATTAAAATGCTATGCCCTATTGGACAGTTGTCTTATATGTGATCTTTTTGACAGTATACCTAAGTGAACAAACCTCTAATAATAAGAAATTAGCATATTACGACAAATATCGTGGATGCATCACTGCTATATATCATCATCAGCCTGGGCAAAATGTCCAACATAGCGTCAATGATGTCGACAAATTGGATATTCGAATCGGCTGTCCGATTTAGTGTCGACACCGAATCAAATCTACAATATTTGCAGGGACCTAGCTTCATGGCACCCTCATAACCCTGAGAGGGCATCATGGCACCCGCATAACCCTGAAAGGGCCTCATGGCACCCTCGTAACCCTGAAAGGGCCTCATGGCACCCTCATAACCCTGAAAGGGCCTCATGGCACCCTCATTACCCTGAAAGGGCCTCAAGGCACCCTGATAACCCTGAGAGGGCCTCATGGCACCCTCATAACCCTGAGAGGGCCTCATGGCACACTCGTAACCCTGAGAGGGCCTCATGTCACACTCATAACCCTGAGAGGGCCTCATGGCACCCTCATAACCCTGAGAGGGCCTCATGGCACCCTCATAACCCTGAGAGGGTCTCATGGCACCCTCATAACCATGAGAGGGCCTCATGGCACCCTCATAGCCATGAGAGGGCCTCATGGCACCCTCATTACCCTGAAATGGCCTCATGGCACCCTCATAACCCTGAGATGGCCTCATGGCACCCTCATAACCCTGAGAGAGCCTCATGGCACACTCATAACCCTGAGAGGGCCTCATGGCACCCTCATAACCCTGAGAGGGCCTCATGGCACACTCATTGCCCTGAGAGGGCCTCATGGCAAACTCATAACCCTGAGAGGGCCTCATGGCACACTCATAACCCTGAGAGGGCCTCATGGCACACTCATTGCCCTGAGAGGGCCTCATGGCAAACTCATAACCCTGAGAGGGCCTCATGGCACACTCATAACCCTGAGAGGGCCTCATGGCACCCTCATAACCATGAGAGGTCCTCATGGCACCCTCATAACCCTGAGAGGGCCTCATGGCACCCTCATAACCCTGAGAGGGCCTCATGGCACCATCATAACCATGAGAGGGCCTCGTGGCACCATAATAACCCTGAGAGGTCCTCATGGCACCCTCATAACCATGAAAGGGCCTCAATGCATCCTCATAACCCTGAGAGGGCCTCATGGCACCCTCATAACCCTGAGAGGGCCTCATGGCATCCTCATAACCCTGAGAGGGCCTCATGGCACCCTCATAACCCTGAAAGGGCCTCGTGAAATTTTTTATTTGAAAATGTAGCCAGAATTCTCTATGAGCTCAAAAGACAAAGTCTCAGCTGGAGCGATAGTCATCACTCCTCGTCTGTTCATCCATCCATCCATCAACAATTCTTTAAACATCTTCTCCTGAACCATAAGACCGTATGGGTTCATATTTGGTGTGGATGTTGACTCACATTCAGATTTATTCAAATTAGGTCACTGGATCAAATATTTGCGAAGCTAAAAGGTACTAGAGAGATATTCAAGACTTCAATAAAAGTGTAGGATCTTTTTATTGAAGTTTTTTGAACATCTATTGTGTCAACTTAAAACGACTTCTTCTCAAGTACCATTGGGCCCAATGGGTTCATGTTTGGTATGAAGAGTACTTGGATGACTGGGGTTCAGATTTGTTCAAATGACATCACTGGGTCAGATGTGGGCAGAGCCAGGGACATAGCTAAAAAATAATTTAGATTTTACTCTCAATTTTTTTTTTAATGAAAATTCAATTTTTATTTTAAATTTAAATTTTGAAAAACTAACCATGCTATAACATCCGCCAGGGTACACCGACTCACCCCACCAAATTTAGTTGAAATCGGTCCAGGGGTCGGGGAGAAAAATCATGAACAGACAGATCATTACCCTTGCCATTTGAAGTGTCAAGTGGTAAAGTACATGTACCCCTGTTACAAATGTTGTTCTTTCACATTCATAATGCCACAATATAATTTGAGAAGTCGTCTCCTTCACTGACAACAATATGAAGCTTGCCTACATGCCATTCTTTACAATTCCTCTTGTTTATGAAATGAGATCTTATCTTATTGGAGAGTGGTTGATAAACAAGTAACAGAAATGGCTGGATGCTTATTTGTGATTAATTCCCATGTACTGTGTTCTATGCAGTTGTACAGGCAGGTGTTACAATATTATGTTTATATAGGCTATTGACTCCTTTTCATCTGTGATAATGACGCATCTTATTTATTATGCTGATGAATTCAAGGAACAATTATTAGAGGTGCCATGTTGATAACCCTTCCCTACATTTTGTAACTTATTTTAAGGAAAGTGAACTCACTTCAACTTCTTTAATATACCCTTTGAAATTACAAGATCAATGAATCTCATAGATTGAGATTTACATTTGGTTCAAATAGGGGCAGAGATAGGAGATTTAATACTCCCGCACCCATCTGTGCTATGAATTCATGTTTGGTACTTGTATATAGATTCCTATATTACATGTAATAATTTTGTTCTATACCAATATTATCAGTAAGATTTTGATAAATTTCCAACAGTTGGAGATCTTAATGTACCAGTTGTAATTTAGTTTGGTCCAGTTGGGAGGTAATGGGCAATGATCTATTTGGGGGAGGGGGAGGGTGTGCAGTTAGAAATTTCAAGTGGAGACCCCCATATTCCCTCCCACCATTCAACGAAGACCCTCTACCTGTGTCCCTGTTTAGAACTACTGTTTTAAAGTGATTTGACGAGTACTGACTATTGTAGTCTTCAGAGTCCCAGTCTTCTCCATCTTTACAGTCTGGTGAGTGACCCCACAGTCATGGACTGTCTTGTTTAAAAAAACTCTCCTCATCCAGCCTCATGACAATTTTTTTATATGACTTATTTTCCCATGTACATGTTTCACTCTTTTGCCCCAGGTAATGGCGTTGATGAGATGCAGAGGGATATGGTAACTGCCCTACTTTGTTCTGTAGCAAGCAGCAACAAGAATGCAAAGACACTCGTCTTGGAGAAAGATGGAATAGAATTTGCAAGGTGACTATACTTGTTTCGTTTGTAAAAATACTGTATTCTGAACTCTGTATTCAAATATTTAGTCCGGTTATTACAAATAGTAACATTTGTAGCAAGCTTTCATATTCATCTATAGAACAAGACTAAATGGTTTATAATTTGAGCTGACCAATTTAAACAAACACAAGTGATTTATGCTGTGAAAGGCGAAAAATGATGTATACTAGCTTGAATGTATTTATGTATTTATATGCTACCATCATAAATAACATAAGTTAACCCTTCCATGACTTGAGCTTCCTGAAATTTTGCGAAAACCCTGTGCCAACGCATTCTCTTATTAAAAGAGAATACATTGGCCTAACAATATTTACCTTGACAGCCAGTGCATTCTCTTATATATGCGAGTCTCCCATATATAAGAGAATGCACTGGCACAGGATCTTAATGCTGCACCAGCGCAGCTCCCGTCATGAAAAGGTTAATTAAAACCTCCGTAAATTTTATATTATTATATATATTATAAATTATTAGCGTTAGACCATTACCCTGACCTACAGTAGATGTTCTTATTTCACACCTAACTCAGACCTCGTAAATGAAGAGCTGATTGTTGTCCCCCGAAAAACAAATTTCGGGGGACTATTAAAATAGCCGGTGTCCGTCCGTGCTTCCGTCCGTGCGTCCGGAAATGGTTTCCGGATGATAACTTTAGTTTCGGTTATTAGATCAAAAGCAAATTTCATAGGTGAGTTTATCAGACCAAAATAAAGGTCAAGATCGAATATGGGTTTGCTCCGCCCATTTTTGCGAGAGTTATGGCCCTTTTTTTACTTAGAAAACCCCTGAAAGTTGGTTTCCGGATGATAACTTTAGTAGAGTTAATCGGATTCAAACCAAATTTGGTATATTACTTTCTCCCAACAAAACACAGGTCAAGTTCGAACTTGGGTTCTGCCCGACCATTTTTGGCAGAGTTATGCCCCTTTTTTTACTTAGAATCTTGGTTGATAACTTCAGTTTGTGTGATCATATCTGAACCAAATTTGGTATGTGAGTTTATCAGCCCTATGTTCAGCTCACGTTCGAATATGGGTATGCTCCGCCCATTTTTGCGAGAGTTGTGGCCCTTTTTCGACTTGTTTCACTTAGAAAATTTCTCACTTTTTCGGTTTCCGGATGATATCTCAAGTTTGGATCCTTCAATTGCAAATGCCGTTTTTATATGAATCAGTCATATCAAGATACAGGTCAAGTTCGAATTTGAGTTTGATCCGATGATTTTTCTCAGAGTTATGGGCTTTTCGACTTAGAAAATTAAATTTTTCTTGTAATTTTCTTCATTTTGTGCCAATTTGAGGTTATATTTTGACTTTAAGAGTTTTTTTAAGATTTGGTTATTTGTATGCATGTCAGTAATGAGACAATGCACAAGTGTCTTATCCATATAGTATACTTCTACAAAGCCTCCGCTCCAAATGAAGCCACCGGTTCGGGGGACACTGTGGCCGAGCGGCCTTTTATTTTAGATGATTTTCATATGATCTCCTTTTATCGTTTCAGATTATACCAGTCTCCAGAACTTACTCATGTTTTGACGCAGACTTAATGTTATGTACAATAATTCTACTCTAATGTTCCAAATAGACCTGCTTTATTTTCATTGAAAATTCCATGTGTTTCTTATTTGGGTCTGCACATTTAAACTTGGGAAAGGTTTGTTAATAAGATTCGTGAGGAGGTGTTTCTTATATTTCCGTTGGTGCCTGCTGTATACGTTTTGACATCAGCTGTAAAAAATCACACACCATTTGCATGTTAGTATTAGTAAATCAGCACACGATTTTGTTTCTAACTCCATCTGAGATGTCATGTTTGTTTATGTTTTGACAACTGTGCAGAAGAGGGTCACCGGAACAGACTTAATAATAACCATCTCCCCAGACTAGATAGGATGCGCCCTTGTGGAAACATCTCTGTATGTTTATGTACATTCCGGGAAATTTCTCTATCCCATAATTACTTGTAGGTATGTATTAAATGTGTGCAGTTCAGTGCTAGCTCCCTAGTACCAGAAACAAATGTAAATTTAAACCCTTGGCAATATTTCAAACCATGTAAAATACTCTCAATCTATGGAAAATCAACTAATTATACATGCACCTACACTTGGTCCTGACATATATTTCAATGAACTACATGATTATTTGGGTCTACACATTTATTAAATTTTATCAGGATTTCCACCCTTTACATTTATTTGGGACTGCTCCATTAATAAATTTTGTCAGGATTTCCAGCCTGCACATTAATTTGGGACTGCACCTTTATTTGGAACATTAGAGTAATGTATGTGAAATTTTGATATATTGTTGATTTTCATGTGAGAATTAAAACAAACTGTTGTTTTTGTCAGATTACTTTCTTTGATATTTTCTCTCAAACAGGGCTTGTGGGTAACTTTGACAGGCATCCCCCCCAGAAATTTGTGACAATACAGTCAATCAATATGGTCATTGTCTGATGCAAGGCGAAAAATAAGTGGCCGGTCATGGTCATTGTCTGATGAAAAATAGCTTATGTCCAGTGCACTTCTGTATCTGTCGGACATTTTGTCCGATGCAAATTTTTAAACAATCTATCTGTTTGGGTATGTACAAGGAGCCACTACTGGCCAAATAGGACATTGAAGGTGAAATTTTTTTCAGTACTGCAAGTTATATATAGATCCATTCTGAACCCACTCTTTGCTGAAAATAATGTGTATTTACCACTTTGGACATGAAATGGATAATCTAAATTAAATTATACTTTTATTGGTGCGATAATTTAATTCTGGTTCGGGTTTTTGTTTTTTTTTCCATATGACGGAAGCTAGATAGAACATCTGTTTTGCAATTCGTGTAAATGAAATGTGGAAAAGAATTCTCGATGCACGTTATTGTTTTATTTTATTCATTGAATTATTAAACATAGTTGTATTGATATGATATTTGACCTTGAATTGTCCTGTGATAACATAAATAATACAGGACCATCAACTGTTGGTCATTTGTAAATAAATCGGAGACAGTAAGCCATATGTCCTATTATTCTGAAAATTTGACAGGCATCATTTTGAAATAGACAGCACCATCCATTTGGTGCCTGTCATTTTGACAGTCATAAAAAATTTATTTTGAGCCTCGATGATGACTGATTCAGCCATAATGTTAGACCAAGTATTCTCGGTCCACAACAGCTTGGGATATCGGTTTAGATGATGCTGTGACAGCTTGGTATATCGGTTGGGTTAGTGCTGTGACAGCTTGGGATATCGGTTGGGTTGGTGCTGTGACAGCTTGGTATATCGGTTGGGTTAGTGCTGTGACAGCTTGGGATATCGGTTGGGTTAGTGCTGTGACAGCTTGGGATATCGGTTGGGTTGATGCTGTGACAGCTTGGGATATCGGTTGGGTTGGTGCTGTGACAGCTTGGGATATCAGTTGGGTTGGTGCTGTGACAGCTTGGGATATCGGTTGGGCAGATGCTATTTTGGACAGAGTCCCGTCTCGTTACTCTTCTATAACAGACTTTCATTAACTGGTTCAGTGCTGAAAGCCCATATTTGGACCCTATGTAAGAGTGCTGGAAGCCCAGATATGGGCTTTGGCAATGACACTGTCTTGTTTAGTCAACTCTTGTTTAGTTTAATCATTTAAATAGCGTTTGTCAGGTAATATTTCAAAAATATTGTTACATATATAATTAAATTGGGACATTGTGAAGTTTGAATGGATGCCGACCAATAAAATTGTCATAAAAGGTACTTATATTGCGAAAAGTTTGAGAAAAATTACAAATGTTTTGCCCTAAGGGCGGCCGACAACCAAGCTCATAACCATAACCTAATCAGACATCCAGGCTCATATCGATAACCTACTTTGACAAACAAGACAACCAGGCTCATAACCATAGCCTAATGAGACATCCAGGCTCATAACCATTGCCTAATGAGACATCCAGACTCATAATCATTGCCCAATGAGACATCCAGACCCATAACCATAGTCTAATGAGACATCAAGGCTCATAACCATAGCCTAATGGCTAGTGGGACATCCAGGCCCATAGCCATAGCATAGTGAGACATCCAGGCTCATAACATAATCACAAATGTATATATATGGGGGTCAAATTTGAGAAAAGAGTGCAAATTATCAACTGCGAGCATAAAATTCAATAATTTTCTGTTTTTTGAAATATATATACGCATTTTATGACGTGTATGTAGGATATTTAGCAGCGAACCAGTTAAAGAGACATACTATATTTACACGCGTAACCCAGGCATTTCATGTGAATCCCTGAATGTGATTAATCATCTGACATGTCCGCAATTAATCTGTCTTCAAAATGGTAAATTTACCGTGATAGCAAAAGTTAAAGTAATGATATTATCGTTTGATATATTGTTTACATACATTTTCTGATAGCACCGCAAATAAAAATTCTCAGGGGAAAACAAGGCTCTGTTTACTTATAAATCTCATTGCTTTGACATTCAATGGACCTCTGATATACGCATGTTTGATATCATGATTGGGAAAGGCTGTCCTCTATGTTCATATATGCAAAGCGTCCATTCGACCAAATATGAAGACATACAAGCAAGATAACTCCCGCCCATGATTCTGGGCATAAAGTCTGTTATAGAAGAGTAATGGGATGGGACTCAGTTGTAGATATAAAGCTGTATTCAGGGTTCCAAGCTAATTTTTCTGTGGCAGACTCCAGCGATATGAGGACGATCGTAGTGTGAGTTCCGTCATGGCCGTGATCCGTCCTGGTGTTGAAGAATGATTAGGCAACCGTTCAGATTGATTATAGTTTAATTTAAAACTGATGTAGGTATAGAGTAGAAAATTGGAGACGATGTTAGTCCCGTGTAGGACAAAGGCACAGCAAACGTGTGGACTCCTGTTAGATGGTAAGTCGAAGTGAAGTATCAAATTCGGCGCGTGGCTTTTATCCAAATCACCGAATTTGGTGTTCTCATAAATCACAGGGGTAATTAAGATGTAATCGCATAAGTTACTAGCGACACGGGACAGTAACATGACTGTTATCAAATTAATAATCATAATTAGTATTGTAATATCGTGATGATCCGTCAGGAGACAGACCTCATTAGAGTCTACTGCAGGTGTGCTTATGGTTTGTAATTAGGACCCAAGTTGTTTGGGTACCATAATGAACAAATCACCGCAATAGATACAGAGATAAAGAATTTGGACAATGTCCCGTGTTCAGGCTGGGTTGAACAATGAAGTTAACGAATTTAGAAAGGTCTTAAAGGAACACATTGTTATTATCAACAAAAGATTTAAGGGGCAGATACCGTATGGATAACGGCATTCTGTTACAGTCTTCAGGGTTCCAAGCTAATTTTGATGACACCTATTTTACTTTATATTTAGATTCTAATCTGTTCTAACAAAATAACTTGTTTGGAACAAGAAGTGCTACAAGAAAGATTTCAATTTTCTATGTGTTTATTTCATATATGTTTGCTGTTTTAGAGGGACACCAAAAATAAAACATTTTCAATAACAAAATGGTATTCTTCAGTATTTATAGGTCTAGCTTATATGTCATAGTTGGTTTTCAACTAAAGCAGAAAATGAGAAAAGGAAGCTAAAGTAGATTTTATATGTTGTTGTAACTGGAGGTCTGGAACCATGAATGCACCTTTAAGTGTGTTGGTCATTATCCTAATTATTTCAATTCAATTTCAATAAGTTTTTAGCTCACCTGAGACGAAGTCTCCGGTGGAGCTATAGTCATCACTCCTCGTCCGTCTGTCCGTCCGTCCGTCCGTCAAACTTTTTTAAAGCATCTTCTCCTCTGAAACCATCATACCGAATTGGTTCATATTTGGTGTGGATGTTCCCTAGGTGACTCTCATTCAGATTTGTTCAAATGAGGTCACCAAGTCAAATAGTTTTGATGTCAGGACCATAACTATTTTTCCACATAGTAATTCTTAAAACGACTTCTTTTCTGAAGTTGTCGGGCCGAATGGGTTCATATTTGGTATGAGGGTACCTTGGGTGACTGTGGTTCAGATTTGTTCAAATGAGGTCACTGGGTCAAATGTGGGTGGGGCTATGGACATAAATCTGAATTTTTTAATTTTTTTCAATTTAACTTATTTCTCAATTTAACCAAAAAAAATTATATATATATATATTTTATTTTTAATAAATAATTTTTATTTATTAAATAAAATATTTTATTTTTAAATAAAATAAAAAAAAACTCATTAAAATTTTGAAGAACCTATGACTACATCTTTGGGAGGGGAGGGGAGGTACCTCTAGTCACTCCACTATATTTGGTTGAAATCAGGGGTTTGGGAGAAATCAGGAACAGACAGATGTACAGAAATGTTCAGTAAATTGCTTTAATCATATGTATTCTCTACTACACCAAGCCACCCATGTGCTCTGATGGACCCATGTTTATACAACTGGCAGATGGGTAGATAACATCTGCTGTGCTTTCCATCCCCAGAGAGTAATTCATGTCATTTGTAATTTAAATGAGATTAATGGTGTTATCAATGAAGCACCCTTGTTGTTTACATTATCACTCAGTGGTCATTAAAATCAGATTATTTTCATTTTCTCCAAGTTTGAATTAAGAGAGTCTGGCATTAGCAGAATGAGGTTCCCAGAGGGTGATTTATGTTGCTCCACACAGCAGGCTAGCATAACCAAATACACCCTCTGAGAACCTTATTCTGCTTAGGCCTCATCTTCTGGAAAGTATCTAGAGTCTCAAGATCTCATTCTGCTTAGGCCTCATCTTCTGTGAAGTATCTATAGTATCAAATTTACTTTGTTGTTAGTTAAATTTCCCTTCTAGGAAGTTTATATATCCCCTAATTTGCAGAAGATAAAATTCATGATTGAGGTGCTCAATGGGTGAACATCACCAACTTCAACTGGGGAACTTCAATCTTATTCTAGGTCTTCCATAGCAGTTGAGGGCCTTATCAGAATGAGGTCCCCAGAGGGTGAATTTAGTGATACTAGCCCGCTGTGCAGGATAGCGTCACTAAATTCACCCTCTGGGGACCTCATTCTGCAAATAACAGACAGACTATTTCAAGGCTTGATTGTATAATACATTGTGTTGCTTGAAGCCAGACAATTACAATGTAGGAACAGACATGCTTTTAGTGATGCTATCCCACACAGCGGGCTAGCATCACCAAATTCACCATCTGGAGACCTCATTCTGCTTAGGCCTCATCTTCTGGGAAGTATCTATAGTATCAAATTTACATTGTTGTTAGTTAAATTTCCCTTCTAGGAAGTTTCTATATCCCCTAATTTGCAGAAGATAAAATTCATAATTGAGGGGCCCAATGGGTGAACATCACCAACTTCAACTGGGGAAATTCAATTTTATTCTAGATCTTCCATAGCAGTTGAGGGCCTTATCAGAATGAGGTTCCCAGAGGGTGAATTTAGCGTCACTAAATTCACCCTCTGTGGACCTCATTCTGCAAATGACAGACACACTATCACACTATTTCAAGGCTTGATTGTATAATACATTGTGTTGCTTGAGGCCAGGCATGCACAATGTAGAAACAGACACGCTTTTTGTGATGCTATCCCGCACAGCAGGCTAGCATCACCAAATTCACCCTCTGGAGACCTCATTCTGCTTAGGCCTCATCTTCTGGGAAGTATCTATAGTATCAAATTTACATTGTTGTTAGTTAAATTTCCCTTCTAGGAAGTTTCTATATCCCCTAATTTGCAGAAGATAAAATTCATAAATGAGGTGCCCAATGGGTGAATATCACCAACTTCAACTGGGGAAGTTAATTCTTGTCCTTATCAGATTTGTGAAAATGGGATCACAAAGTCAAATAAGGGCAGAGCAAGAGACTTAAAGGGGTACTGTACGCCATTTTCAATAAATTCCCGGTGATAACAACGATCTATTATCGATACTATATAGAAATATAAGTAATTTGAGTCGAAGATGTATTCTGTAAACGCTCAGGTTAATAGGCTATCTTAAAATTTAATAATTTAAAAGTTAATAATTTAATATAAATTGATTTTATGGCTCCAGCCATAAAATGGCGTCTCTTAAAATTCGAATTTCCGTGTACAAAACGTAATCAAATTATAATTGAGGGATACCGGATTAGGAAAACAATTGCACACACGATCGTTTGAAACATTATGCTTATACGGGGAGAAAACCCAAGCCACTCATTGACTAGTGACGGTACACTAACTTAAATGAGTATATGGGACTACTAAGCATATAATATAATGTTTATTTGATTCATTTGGTTGAAAACTTTACAAAAATTACTCGACAACGACAATTTGTATTTTTGCATTCCGGTAAATTTGCCATCCGTAACAATACTTCGTACTCAACAGACTTTCAAAAAATAGAAAAGTTGTTACCTTATTCTCCGACTCGGGGATTATAGAAACCAACAACAACATCTTGGGTACAGTACCCCTTTAACTATTTCACTACATAGTAATTCTTAAAATATGTTTGCAAGAACTAGTTGGCTTATATAGAATGGAATGTTCTTCCTTGACTGCAATTCAGATTTTTTTTAATGGGGTCACCTGGTCAAATAGGGGCCAAGCGAAGGACAGTTTCCCTCTTAATATGATTCCTTCACAAGGACCATCAGGTCTATTTTACTGATATTTATGATATGTATGAAGGGTTCTTTGGTGTCTGGGATTCAAATTTATTCAGATGGGGTCACCAGGTTAAATAGGGTGGGACCAGGGACATAACTATATGTCTCTATAGTAATTCTTAAAATGTCTTCTCAAGAGAGTTTGGACTATTTAGCTTTAATACATATAGTATGGAGGAATCAGGAGGATCCTTTAGTGACTGAGATTCAGATTTGTTAAAATGAGGTCAACCTGTCAAGAAATGGCAGGCTATGGGGAGTTAACACTTTTGTGTCCAATAAAATCATCGAAATACCAAATTCATTAAAACATCTACCTTGGAACCACCTGACTGATTGGTCTGACATACATGTATTGTGTTTTGGGTCCATGGATAATTGGGCTTCAAACATGTTTAAATGGTTTTAGAAAAAGGCGCTTGTGAGATTGGAAATTTCCAACAATTGAGAAAGTTTGAGGTGTCGGTTGTGAAATTCGAACCTAAGACTTGGGAGTCTGGAGCCCGGTCGGGAGGGGACTTGTTGAGCTGGAGGAGGGGGGTGATCAGTAGTGTACAGTTGGCAATTTCAAGGTGGATTTTCACCAAGCTACATACTTGAAGTCTCTCTAGCCACATATCCTGTTTAAATCTACTTCTTTTAAAGTGATTATGAAAAGAGCTGACTGTTTTGGTCTCCAGAGTCCCAGTCTTATCAGTCTTTGCAGTCTGGTGAGCGACCCCACAGTCATTGACTGTCTTGTTATTTGATATTATCGAATAATAACATTTTATATACAACAGGACCCCACAAAAGCTGGGCTTATGAGGGCAGGACCCTTATACAAATATATTACATTAATATTATATTGACCTTGACCGAAGGAAAGTACAAATTTAACATTAAATATGTGAAAAAAACTAAATTTAAATGGAATAAATATAGATTTACTAAAAATAAAATTATAAATCTTTTGAGCATTTTTTTTAGAATTCTTTGTGTATATTCAGATCATTTCCCATAATCCTTTAACCAGTTTTATAATCTTCACTTCCTGTTTGTGAGCAGCTATGACATCGATTTCCCATAATCCTTTAACCACTGTTTTATAATCTTCACTTCCTGCTTGCGAGCAGCTATCACATCGCTTGTGTCTTTAGGATTCGATCCTCTCATATCCAGATGATGGGCGCCATCTTTGATGCCAATGGCAACAAGTGTAGGTGACAGAGATTCCAAGACTCCACCTCCTGACCAGGGATCTAGATAACCATTGCTGAAATTACAATACATCACAATTAAAGGGACCCAAGGCACTCAGTGGGTAAATGTGCAAATTAAAAATATAAACATCTGTAAAAACATCGCCACTAAAAAACAAGCCTGCAAATAGGGTGTCTGTCATTTGCAGAATGAGGTCCCCAGATAGCATCACTAAATTCACCCTCTGGGGACCTCATTCTGCTTAGGCCTCATCTTCTAGGAAGTATTTATGGTATCAAATTAACATTGTTTTTAGTTACGTTTTCCCATCTTGGAAGTTTCTATATCCCCTAATTTGCAGAAGATAAAATCCATAATCGAGGCGCCCAATGGGTGAACATCACCAACTTCAACTGGGGAACTTCAATCTGATCCTAGGTCTACCTAAGCAGAATGAGGTCCCCAGAGGGTGAATTTAGTGATGCTAGCCCGCTATTTGCCGCCTTGACTAAAAAGAACATGGAGAAAGAGATAAACTTTGTTCTTATATTCATTACTGATAGTTCTCCAGTGAAAAAATGTTCATATCATTGGAGTTGGGCATCAAGTTCGTTCCAATATTAGCAGAATATTATATAGATAATGAATGGCTTGGAGTTGACTGCCAAAATAGTGGTCGGAGGAATAGTCCACGAGCTGCAGGTGAGTGTAATATATCTCCTGGAGGACCACTATTTTGGCATAGTTAATGATAAGACACGCATTATTTATCATATTATATTGAACATTGGTGCCAATTCTCACACAATTTCTGTGTCTGATTTTGTAACATTTTAATTTATCGTGAATTTTGGAAATCGGTCTCAGATTTTACAATTTATGGCAATCTTTTGATGATGGCAGGGGAGCATAACTATGTTAGTTAGTTACATCTAACAGCATCTCTTCATGATTCATGCATTTAATTTTTAAATACATCATTAGCAAAGACATTTTGGCAAAATTATAGAAGTTAACTTGCTTAACGTCGATTAAATCAGAAAAGGAAGTTATAAATAATGTACACTGGCATTACAAAATTAGGACTGTCCGCTTGCCAACTAAACGAACAAACTATTAAATACATTGGATAGCTATGCAACAAGTATCGTACAAGGTATAGTTTAAGATTGGCCGTATCTTCAGGCGGCAACCAGATTTCGCGAAATGAGTTTGTTACTATAAATAGAAAAAGAATAGTAGGCATGTAGGAATCCTACTGGGGGTACTATCGTAAAATACGACAGCAGTGTGCAGCCAATTAGAATGTGAGAAAGTCACATGAGATATAACATGTATGTACATTATACCCAGACCTGTTTACTTTCAAAATTGGAAATAGGGAGATTTGTCCTCAGAAATAGGGAGATTTAGTGAAAAATTGGGAGATTTTTTTTCAATGTCAGTATCATGGAAAAAACTATTTCATTTAAATGTCATACAGACTGTTTGTTGCATTTGGTTTGCATCTGCCACAATTAACGGCCTTGACATCGACTACCGAGTGTCTTAATTCCTAAAATCACTGAATCATTGGGAATAAAATTACGATTTTCCGGTTATGGATCACGTTTTATTTCGAACAAGGCAATACAACGATTAAATCTATATTTGCACACTATAAAATGGTGCTCTCAGATAATTTTGTCGACAAATATATTCAGTAACATCAGGTTACATCAGTGAATTTAAAGAGAGTACGCATTGACAGAATTGTTTGAGGTCCGTTCGATTCGCGTTCTGTTATTGCGTATATAAGACACGGAATACCACAAAGACGGAAACGGAACTAAAACAAACAAAAAGTTTAAATCGGCATTATAATAATTTGAGTCGGCGGTTTTAAAGCAGTCTGTCGGGACGAGCAGAAACCAACACTTAATTAATTGTGGCCAAAAAGGAAGGCTTCTTGTATGATGTGTTATAATCATTGAAGACCGCATTTACTTACTCAACGCTGTTAAACAAAAGAGAGTCAACGTTGTGTCAACATTTTGACTCGCAGGCGATATATTCCTAATTGATTTGTAACACTATAGCATGCATGGCTTATCGTTTGATACAGCTGTAGGCTAATTTTTGGTTTCATCTTTTAAATCGGGAGATTTTGTTTCCCGATCGGGAGCACAGGAGAAATGACACAAAATCGGGAGACTCCCGCCGAAATCAGGAAAGTAAACAGGTCGGATTATACCTGAAAATGATATTGGATGCAAATTTGATGTTCTTTCCACCATAATGCTGCTCTATCCAATAAGGCCGGGGTCTGGTTTTCCAGGTCTTGTAGCAGTTATCGCTGAAAGCTTTGAAGTTCCATGTTGATGGCTCAAACATATCATGAATGGCGTCATTACAAAATGGCATTACCATTTCTGTGCAAGCCTAAGATGGGAGAAACAAAGTATAAATCTAGTCGTTATTAAAGCTTATGTTTTTTTGTGTGTGATAATGATGGTATGTAATCATTTTATACATGTAACAACAAATAAAGATGTTAATGAATCAGTTTATTGACATAATAGTAATTTACAACAAGGTGTGAGATGAAATTTGAAATTGATAGACGGCGACAGAATGATTTCGCTATTTTGCCATTTCGTAGTACTACGGTACTTGTACAAACCAAAAATCTAAGAACCTCAAATGTGGTGATGGGGTGATTTCGGCTTTATGCATATTCGGTTAATTGCATGAGAACGGCCATGCACCGACGCTATGCAATAAAGCGAAATTGACTGTATGATTAAATGATATATTTAGTGGTAATCTCATATATATTTTGAAGACCTCTGTTTGTCTGTCTATATGTCTGTCTGTCTGTATGTCATTTATACAAATCTACGATTCTCGACCGATCGGGACGAAACTTGGTACGTGTGTGTAGTTTGACCAGGCGGTCGACGTTGTCGTATTGGCGAGCCCGTGTGGCGCATGCGCAGACGAGATCTCGGAAACGGGTGGAGCTATCGACTTGAAATTTGGTATGTGAATGTATCTTGCCCCGGATACGAATTTTATCGGGTCGCCGAGCCCGTGCGATGCCAGCTTCGCGCATGCGCAGACCAGATCTCGGAAACGGGTGGAGCTATCGACTTGAAATTTGGTATGTGAATGTATCTTGCCCCGGATACGAATTTTATCGGGTCGCCGAGCCCGTGCGACACCAGCTTCGCGCATGCGCAGACGAGATCTTGGAAACGGGTGGAGCTATCGACTTGAAATTTGGTATGTGAATGTATCTTGCCCCGGATACGAATTTTATCGGGTCGGCGAGCCCGTGCGATGCCAGCTTCGCGCATACCAGATCTCGGAAACGGGCGGAGCTATCGACTTGAAATTTGGTTTTTGAATAGCCCGGACAACGTCGGGCTCATCGGCTAGTCTAATATATATTTTGAAGACCTCTGTTTGTCTGTATGTCTGTCATTTATACAAATCTACGATTCTCGACCGATCGGGACGAAACTTGGTACGTGTGTGTAGTTTGACCAGGCGGTGGACGTTGTCGTATTGGCGAGCCTGTGCGGCGCCCGCTTCGCGCATGCGCAGACGAGATCTCGGAACGGGTGGAGCTATCGACTTGAAATTTGGTATGTGAATGTATCTTCCCCCGGATACGAATTATATCGGGTCGGCGAGCCCGTGCGACGCCAGCTTCGCGCATGCGCAGACCAGATCTCAGAAACGGGTGGAGCTATCGACTTGAAATTTGCTATGTGAATGTATCTTGCCCCGGATACGAATTTTATCGGGTCGCCGAGCCCGTGCGACGCCAGCTTCGCGCATGCGCAGACCAGATCTCGGAAACGGGTGGAGCTATCGACTTGAAATTTGGTATGTAAATGTATCTTGCCCCGGATACGAATTTTATCGGGTCGCCGAGCCCGTGCGACGCCAGCTTCGCGCATGCGCAGACCAGATCTCGGAAACGGGTGGAGCTATCGACTTGAAATTTGGTATGTGAATATATCTTGCCCCGGATACAAATTTTATCGGGTCGCCGAGCCCGTGTGACGCCAGCTTCGCGCATGCGCAGACCAGATCTCGGAAACGGGTAGAGCTATCGACTTGAAATTTGGTTTTTGAATAGCCCGGACAACGTCGGGCTGGGTAGAGCTATCGACTTGAAATTTGGTTTTTGAATAGCCCGGACAACGTCGGGCTCAACGGCTAGTCTATTATATATTTTGGAAGATCTGTGTGTGTGTGTGTGTGTGTGTCTGTAATCGATGGACTCGAAAACGTCGATTTCGATGAAACTTGGTATGTGGGGGTATTTTCGGCCGGGGAGTGACATAGGCCTATTAATTTGCCCGTGCGACGTGACCTTGAATTCGGTTCATTTCAAGGTCAAACGCCCGAATATCACGGGATTTCAATGAAAATTAGTGTCTAGGGATACTTTCATATGGGGAGTCTCATAAGCCTATTCATTTGCCCGTGCGACGAGACCTTGACCTTGAAATCTGGTCAATTCAAGGTCAAATTGCGAATTTTGATGGGATTTCGACGAAATTTGATATGTGGGGTTACTTTTGTCCACTGAGTGTTTTGGACGGGTCGAGTCGTGACCCCGACCTGACCTTGACCTTCAAAATGATCAATTCGAGGTCAAATCGGGTCAAACCAGATGGATTTAGACGGGTACTTTTGTCGGGTACTTTTGTCCGGGCAGTGTTTTGGACGGGTCAAATCGTGACCCCACCTGACCTTGACCTTCAAAATGGACAATTCAAGGTCAAATCGCGCAATTCGCCGAAAAGCAGAGGGGAAACAGCCCGGACGAAATCGGGTCAACCTGCTAGTTAAATATAAATCTAGTCGTTATTAAAGCTTATATGATTAAACACATCTATACTATATATTTTGAGACTTCGTATATATATATGTATGTACTTCATAGAATCGAAAACGGTTCGCTCGATTGAGTTCAAACTTCCCATCTAAATGTAAAAATCCACGGGAATCGTCGCCGCGGCGTTTTGGAGAAGTTCAGAGCACGCGTTCTCCACTATCAAAATCACCGCAAAGGCACGGCGGGGGTTAATCGCGTTGATAGTTAAAGAGCGTTCCTATCGCATTGTAGTTGATAAAGAGCGTATATATGCCTAATGTCATTCTTACGTCTGGGTCTCGGCGTGTGCGTGTAAGACTGTATGCAGACATGAGCGTGTTGTGTGACGACATTCCCAACACCTAGCAGGGACAAATATCTATTAGCCAACATCAAGGCGAGTTTTGCGACGTATTAATTCAAATGCTTTCGATCAAACAATATTATCTGTCGCACTCATATTTCGTCATCTGTACGAATCCACTGCAATCGACCTATTTTTAGAACGCAGCACATGTCGCGTTGCCGTTGGTGATGGGGTCCACGGCGGGATTAATTTAAATATGTCATGTTGGTAACAATATCTAGCCGAGAATTCCTGACATACAGACGAATGCGACCAGCAAATTTCAAAATTGGTCACTTGACCTCCCCATGAATATCTTCTGGGAAATGCCAGGGAACGTGTGCCCATTATCGGGCCATTGTGTGTGTCGCGGTCGCGCAATTTTAACACTTTCGAGGTAAATACACGTGGTTGTGAATTACGTCACGCCACGTGGGTCCAGGCGGAAGTTAACCTGACCCTTCCAATGCCGCGTACGTTAGTGATACCGGAGTTATAGCGTGCGCGTTATGTTTTTTGACTGACCGCATTGCCCGATCCGCCGAATGTGAGCATGTTATCAACTGTTACGGCAGTCCGTGGCCCACGGCAGTCAATTGCCGTGTCGAATATTGAAGCCTACTGATCAATTCAAGGTCAAATCGGGTAAAACTCGCTGATTTCGACGAAATTGTACACCTATGTGCAGCATACGTGTCTCGGAAGCTGTTGCAATTGCTTTTTCGAACAAAGCCATGAGACGAAAAATTAAAAAGGCACAATTAACTCATTGAAAAACAAAACAATTTAATTAAAAAAACTTAAAACTTAAAAATTGTCATGTTTCTGACGATTGCCGCCAGTGGCGGGCTAACCTGCTAGTAATATATATTTTAAGTGGTGATTAAATAATTAAAAAATCACTGCATTGATATATGGGGATGTTTAAATCTGATTTGATGGTCCCCTTATAATCAGATTCCAACAATGACAACATTTTCAGATAACAGAATCGATTAATTGCCCAAAAATAATGCTAACCATTGTCAACAATAGTATAAAATGCCCGAAACTGTTATATATCAACATGTTATTCAATGAAATTTGACCTTATTATCAACACAAAGCCTCTTGATTTTAGAGTTAAACATCTACATCCGCAATTTGGTCTGAGACCATCGGCTCGTCGACTTTTTACTGGGCCACTAATAATTGTCGATGGTGAAAAATAATAGATTTCAAAAATCGATATCCAATAACTCTGAGCTTTGATAGGTGGGTTCCTTGACTCGAATCAAATATTTTTTACCCCCGAATCCAAATAAATAGTAATTGAGGGGCGCTTAATCGGATTATGCATTTAAATAATTGTCTGAAATCTCCCGTGTGCAATTGAACAATTGTAATGGTTCTGTCCCATAACTTAATAATTAAACTCTTTACGTTCAGTCTGGCATATAGTTTAAAAATCCTGAGTTATAATCACCTGGTAGTCCCAACCTAAGTCATCCAATGATGATGAGGCTTGTTGAGAAGTGTTCAGGCACTTCTCTGTTCCAGTGTAATTAAAGTATATTTCAACAGAGTTTTGTAATGCCACCAGTAGTGTCTTTCCATCCATTTCGTTCTTTGATATGGGTTCACATACAGCCTGTGAAAATATAAATATGATACTTGAGACTTTCACCTGACATAAAAAGAATGGGCCGAGATAATGCTCTGCGTATACCAGTTTTTCACTTGAATGAAATATCGAATCGATTACCCATTCAGAAATTAGAAAATTACATTGAATATTTCAGATCTTGGAGCCTGTAATGTATGAAACATATAGGCCTTTAGCACCTCCCGTTGCTATACTATAAGACTATAAATAAACCATTTCAGCTGCATGAGTGAATGATCTCAGGATATTATTTCATCAAATATGTTAAACATATTGCAAATATGAGCCATCGCTAGGGACTGGCAAAACACAGCCATGGTAATTCCAACTGCTAGAGTTACTTAGTTCATAGCTATACATACCTTCACAGGCCACCCGGGTAAAGGCATGAGAAAGGATGCAGGGTATGGGTAGTTAGCCATTGCTAAATCACCCCATATTGCTGAAAGCCATGCTTTGAAATCAGTCACACCTGATGTGCTTGTGATCGGCTTGCATAATTTATAGCTTTCAGATATGAATTTCTTCCCTGAGTCTGAAAAGAGTAAAGAATAACAAAGAATTGGGACTCCAGGTGGAGAGTAAGAAAAAAAGAAACATACAAATCAGATTTCAAGGGATCAGTTTTATCTAACACTAATGCTGAAGGGTTCACTCTCGCCAAAAAAGTGCTGAAGGGTACACATGGTTTGAAAATGTGCTGAAGGGTACACAGGGTTTGTGATCGGCACTAACCCAGTTACTTAAACTGTGTTTCTGATAGTCTGGCACCAATTAGCTTTCAGTTTATTTTAATGTTCATTGGAACGTAAACAATTATTCTCTAACAGAAATCATGGCAGATACGAAAACTAAACGTCATTTAGAACGAGATTTCAAAACCTGAGTACCCTTCAGCACTTTTTTTGGTGAGAGTGACCCCTTCAGTAATACTAATGGCTACAAAACCATATCACAGGGATGTGGGCTACAAAACCATATCACAGGGATGTGGGCTACAAAACCATATCACAGGGATGAGGCCCCCCACCCCCCTGGAATACGGAATACCACTTATCATTTATTGTGACAAAAATCGCATTTATATTATTATTATGATCATTTTTTGGAAGGTCGGCGTACGAATACCGGTATTTTTGGAATACCGAATACCTCCTAACAGAGGGGCCGGAATACGGCGTACCTCAGAACAGGGCATGGAATACGGCATACGAAAAGGGGGGGTGGGGGCCTCAGGGATGTGGGCTACAAAACCATATCACAGGGATGTGGGCTACAAAACCATATCACAGGGATGTGGGCTACAAAACCATATCACAGGGATGTGGGCTACAAAACCATATCACAGGGATGTGGGCTTTAGTGCAGTCAGATGTCAGGGTCACAATTACTTTTGTTTTTTTTTTGTGCAGAGATAGTTTCATTATGAAACCATACGGTAATGCCCTAAATAATCAACTCCTTAACCATAGCAGAATTATGGGTAATTTTTCCAGAAATATGGTTTGTTGCCATTCATTCACCGAGAGCTTTCCGATGAATTGCAACAAACCATATTTCCGACTAAATCCTGAAAAATTACCCATAATTATTCTGTGGTTAAGGAGTCGATTATTTAGGGCATTACTGTACTAATGTATAAATGTAAAATAAAAACCACCATCCTCAGTGTTTAAAGCTGCCTGATGATCTGTGTGGCTCCAAGTGAGCCACCAGGACTCCCACCACAATAGAGTGTATGATTTTTGACTGAGTTATGCCCATTTTTTTTTATTTAGAAATCACTGTTTTCAGGTTGTGTGTGGTAACTTTTGCTATATTAATCAGAAGTTCTTGATATTTGGTACATGGTTCATATTTGAGAAGATGCAGGCTAAGCTTATATTTGGTTATGGTTCAATGATCATTGATGGAGTTTCACATTTGAGACGATGCAAGCCAAGTAAAATTTTAATCGCCCCCGTCGCCCACGGGCCACACGTATGGAATGCGCCAGACAAGTACACATGTACTATCAGGTTAAATAAATCACTGAAAGAATCTTGTAAGCATCCTGTCCTGGTTGATATACTTTAATATATATACAGTAATGCCCTCAGTAATCGACCCCTTAACCACAGCAGAATTATGGGTAACTTTTCAGGATTTAGTCTGAAATATGGCTTGTTGCCATTCATCGGAAAGCTCTCCCTGAGAGCTTTCCGATGAATGGCAACAAACCATATTTCCGACTAAATCCTGAAAAGTTACCTATAATTCTGCTGTGGTTAAGGGGTCGATTACTTAGGACATTACTGTATAATGTCACAATGTATTAAAACAGAGATAAAGTGAAAATGTTTGATTGTTGTGATATTATTGAACTGTCAATATACCGTTAAGAAAATGATGTGGGTAGTGTAAGATGGTGCTGGTTTTAATACCAGTTGTTGACGATCAACCAAATATAATTACAGGACTATTTTCATGTGCTTAATCCACATACTAAAATTGAAAGCTGCCAGATTATCATAACTTCAGTTTAACATCATCCGGACAACAAAATAATCAGCAAATTATAAAAATGGGCATAACTATGCCAGAAATGGACGGACCGAACCCTACTTCGAACTTGACCTGTATTTTCATGTGATTAATCCATATACTAAATTTGAAAGCTATCGGATATTCATAACTTGAGTTATCATCTGGCTAACAAAATAATCAGCAAATTCTAAGTCGAATAGGGGCATAACTATGATAGAAATGGTCAGATCGGATCCAAATTCAAACTTGATAGGTTCTTTCTCATATGAAGGCCACATACACAGTGTTAACAAATTCTGTCAAATACTGTTCACGGTATCATCCGGACAACAAATGTTTGAGACGGACGGATGCACACTGCTCATTTCTATAAAAAAAAATTCAGGGGACACTATATACAGTACAAAATTCAGGTGTGTAATTCCCAAAGTTCATTCTATCCCATCAAAACAATTATTTATTTTGGCTATCCAAGAAAACTCCTCATACCCACCTGATTGGCTGACAGAATCTAAACACCTCATACCCACCTGATTGGCTGACAGAATCTATTGCTTTCCAAGACTTCCTGATATTTGTGACACACGTACTGGAGCTCAAATTGAAGGCTCGGGTAATGATTGATGAAAAGGACTCGCATGGAGTCAGTCCTGTGAATTCCCAGATAGGAGCTGAGGCTGCCAGGGATCTAGAGAAGAGAATAGTAATCATCAAGACTGGAAATATATAGTGTGTGACAGATACATGTAGGAGCTGAGGCTGTTAGAGAAGAGAATAGTAATCTGTTAGAGAAGAGAATAGTAACCTGTTAGAGAAGAGAATAGTAATCATCAAGACTGGAAATATATAGTGTGTGACAGATAGGAGCTGAGGCTGCCACGGATCTGTTACAGAAGAGAATAGTAATCATCAAGACTGGAAATAGTGTGTGTCTGACATTTGCAGAATGAGGTCCCGAGAGGGTGAATTTAGTGATGCTGTCCCGCACAGTGGGCTAGCATAACCAAATTCATACTCTAGGGACCTCATTCTGCTTAGGCCGCATCTGCTATGGGAGACATAGACTCAGATAAAAGTTCCCAAATGGTGAATATTGTGATGTACACCCATTGGGAACCTTGATTATGCAATGTGTCGTCTGCCAATTTGGGGATATAGAGAAACTGAAAAAGAAATAGAATCTATGTGAAGAGTTTCTATAGACATTTGAAAATAAAGAAACTTTCCATAGAAGATAATGGCTAAGCAGAATGAGGTCCCCAGAGGGTGAATTTAGTGATGCTAGCCCACTATGCGGGATAGCGTCACTAAATCCACCCTCTGGAGACCTCATTCTGCAAATGATAGGCACACTAAACTTAGACCATCAGTGGGACATAATATTGTAATCACAGGTATGAAAATCTGGGATTAATAGATAAAACATACATTGTGATGCTGAATTTGACTTTCATATCTACATAGTACGATTCCTTGGAAAAAACTTAACAAAATTACAAGGTGTTGTCGGATTGAGACTAGGCGATTACAAATGTGTGATCTTATAACTTCTCAGAGAAATATAACAATAGTAAGAATTAACTCACCCTATGACCACATTAGGGTATTTCATTCTGAACCATGCAGATAACATGCCACCATATGATCCACCGAAAGCTACCACAGGTGAATGTGTTGCACCAGGAAGTGTAGACTTTAGATGTTGGATTAACAGGGCGTAATCTGCCAGTGCTTGTTCAGATGTAAAGTACGTCATCTTCGCGGGATCCTGGAAAATATAGAATTCAACAAGAGCATCAATATGGCGTGGCAAAATACGTGGTAATTCTAACAAAGGGCCATAACTCTGGTGAAAATTGGCAGACGGAACTCAAATTCGATCTTGACCTGTATTTTGTGCTAGTAAACTCACATACCACATTTCATTCTATTCAATTCAGACTTTCCAAAGTTATCATTCGAAAATGAAAATTTAGTGCAAATTGCAACAAAAAGGGCCATAACTCTGGTGAAAATTGGCGGGCGCACCCGAATTCAAACATGACCTGTATGTTCTCCCTGATATTAGTTGGATTCTAGTGAGTGTATCCAGGTAACTGAGTTATGAGTAGAAAACCACTCTCAGTCTATTATAACACTCATTATCTATACGGTTAACCCTTTACCCAACAGAAGGGCCCTGTGCCAATGCATTCTCTTATATATGCGAGTCGACCATAGGTCGCCTCACATATATAAGAGAATGCATTGGCTTAACACATTAAAAATTATAAAATTGTTAAAGAATGTAAGAAAAAATGGTAAAAAGTGTTAAAAAAAAGGCCAATGCATTCTCTTATATAAGAGAGGCGACCTATGGTTGACTCGCATATATAAGAGAATGCATTGGCACAGGGCATAACTGTAACTATCACAATGTGGTCAAGGAGCCGGTTCCAATGATATCCATATTTGTATGGTTCTATTGAGACAGACCGAAGATATTTTAGGCTGTTGAAGCTTTATTTGGCCGTTTTGTTGGGTAAAGGGTTAAGAACCACTAACCTTGTAAACTTCTGGACCATACGGCGAAGACTTCCCATAGTATCTGTGCTCAGCAAAAACTATCAAAGCTCCAAACTCAGGAGCAATGTCCCAAATGAATCCCTGTAGAATACAAGCCTTGAAATAGTGTGTCTGTCATTTGCAGAATGAGGTCCCCAGAGGGTGAATTTAGTGATGCTACCCCCGCATAGCGGGCTATCATCACCAAATTCACCCTCTGGGGACCTCATTCTGCTTACACCTCAGCAGAATGAGGTTCCCAGAGGGTGAATTTGGTGATGCTAGCCCGCCATGCGGGATAGCATCACTAATTCACCCTCTGGGGACCTCATTCTGCAAATGACAGACACACTATTTCAAGGCTTGGTAGAATATATTGAACATGTTAGCCCTTCTGATTCTTAAATGGAGTTTCACATTCAGTCATAAAGTATATTAGAATAATAAGATTCAGTTTTGGTATGTTTAAAAATCAGACGGCAGGCAGGGAAACACCCTGTGGATTCCAATTCATTCATGTGTATGGATGGTTACATAATCAGCTCTCAGTTCAATGTGAAAGGCATTCTATGTAAGCTCATTATAATACCTTCTATTTAAGTCTGCGTTTAGTGTGCCTGTCATTTGCAGAATGAGGTCCCAAGAGGGTGAATTTAGTGATGCTATCCCGCATAGTGGGCTAGCATCACTAAATTCACCCTCTGCGGACCTTATTCTGCTTAGGCTTCATCTTTTCTGAAAAAGATTCTTTATTATCAAATTTCTATAGAAACTTTATCCCCAAATTGGCAGATGACACATTGCATAATCGAGGTTCCCAATGGGTCACAATCACAATATTCACCATTTGTGAACTTCAATCTGAGTCTATGTCTCCCATAGCTGATGAGGCCATGCAGAGGATGAATTTGGTGATGCTAGCCCACTGTGCCTCATCTTCTGGGAAGTATTTCTAGTCTCAAATTAAAACAATTTTCAGTTACTTTTCTCTTCTGTTCAGTTTCTATATCCCCTAATTTGCAGAAGATAAAACGTATGATCGAGGTGACTAATGGGTGAACATCACCAACTTCATCTGGGGAACTTCAATCTGATCCCAGGTCTCCCCATAGAAGTTGAGGCCTAGCAGAATGAGGTTACCAGAGGGTGAATTTAGTGATGCTAGCCCACTGTGCGGGATAGCGTCACTAAATTCACCCTCTGGGGACCTCATTCTTCAAATGAGAGACACACTATAATCAGGCTTGGATTTTAGTCCACATTTATATTTTCACATTCCAAGTGAATCATAGCATGATGCTGCACATATATGAATTAGTTCATATAAGGATTAACTGTCATGTGGACTGTTTTTATGGAGATGTAACGGTGAGGTAAGTGGACATAACTTGTGTAAAAACCGAAGGGTTTTACATACAAGTTATGACCACTTACCTCACCGTTACATCTCCATAAAAATAGTCCACATGACAGTTAATCCTTATATTTATATACATTTAGCGAAAAAGCCACTTTTGTAAATTTATTTAAATCGAAAAGTGTATCGTGACAAGATCAGCCCAAAATACCCGATAACACCCTTGGCAAAAGTTAATAGGAACAATTTCTCTTCATATTGAAACCCGATGATGTATTAAGTCAGTCCTGCGCGAGTCCAAATGTGCCCAAAACATTACGCGTTCGTCTTTCCAAACCTAATGACGTATCGATGGTGTTATTAGCTTGGTGTTATGAGGCGTTGCGCATTCACCGAGAAATAACTGCAACTAGCCACGTGGGCGCCGACCAATCAGAATGCTGGATTTAGTGATGACAACACTTAGTGTGTAAATATATTTCGATATTGCTTTCAACAATATTAATTTCATGAATACAAATTAATAACCATATTAGGGTGTATAAAAGAAAATTAGGTGAGGATGATCCTCCAGGGAGGTATTCAATCACTTGAATATCCTAAAAATGGTCCTAATATCATATTAGGGTGTAGATATGATGCAAACATAATTTTAGGATAGATATAGCTTATGTTATCTCCTCAGAAAAGAACAAAATATCTCTGTATACAATAAAGTGGATAATTTGTTTCTGTACCGTGTTGTTGCAAAACCAGGTAATATCTCCTTCGTTCCCAGTGTAGAAGAAGATAGGTTTGCTGGACTTGGTCCAGTACTGATCTGCTATCAAGTACCTCTGTCTGAATGTGTCATTGTTGAAAAATCCAAAGTGGTCAACCTGAAATAACAGTAGTTAGTTAGGCTCAATTGGTCATTGTTGCATGGTTTCGAGCAAATAGACACCCAGGATCTCGCATACATGCAAAAAGACACACAGGGTGTCCCAAATGTGCAAAAAGACACCCAGGATCTCAAAGTCTCACCAAAAAACAGGAATTTAGATTAGTCGTTTGCTATTTATTAATGCGGAACTGCGCTGCCATACAGTCAGACTCAAAGTGGACAGTATAATATGCCCATTTAAATTCCGTTGATATTTCACTCCGATCACAAACAAAGAATTATTATAATAATATTAATAAGGCCAAAAAAAAAAATGCTATGTTTCCGTACATCGACCGACCCTAAAAATAACCTGCCGACCCTAATCTTTTTATTGATATTTTGAGAAAAAGTCAAAAAATTCTATAAAATATTTTTATTTTTTTTTACCACTAATGCTCATAAATATTGATGATCATTAGTGTGAAAAACACATGGTTTCTAACATATGCTTGTGAAAAGTGACCATGAAGTGACAGTTGTCTCAAAAGCCCCAGGTGTGTGATGGGTTGTGGATTGATGGGCATGAATTTTGCAATTTTAATTTCATGAGAGTGGATCTCATGCCTGCTTTACCTGCATGCCTTGTTTGGGACTTATGGAACATACTCATGGGTTCCAAATAAACATGCACGCATTTATTATTTTCTTGGAAAAATTTCCCCCCTGCACAGTGCTTATTTGAGTCTGCAAGTTTATTAATTTTGATGCTATGAAAATTGAAATCATCACAAACTCAAGATTTCTATATGATTCTGATACCAAATTGATGAGCTTATAATTTTATGCATGTACATATTCAAATATATGGCATACATGTGAACATTTAAATATTGAATAAAACACTACATGACACATACTATGTTGATTCATATGCTTGACCTACTAGTACATGTACTATAATTTTTTTAACTATAGTTGATGTTTTGCTCAGAGTTTCCACTGTGCTATTATTTGGGTCTGCACTGTTATTAACTTTCAATGGAATTTTTCCCCTGCACTATTATTTGGGCCTGCACTTTTATTTGGAGCCCGAGAGTACCGGTAGGAGCACTATCAACAGACATGGTGTGTGTATAGATATATATACATGTATAGAGGTTATCACCACATACATGTATGTTAGGGGTAAAGCTACTGTTTCCAAAAACCAGGCATGCTAGGTTGGGTGTACTGGCTACCTCCAGACAATGGGATGTAGTCGTCACAATATAAGAACTGTATAATGGTGGTATTATGGGTAAAATTCTTATAAACGTTAGTGACATCAATTTCGTTCCAAGTTTATAGTCAAATGTATGAAAATGTGGTATGTGAATAATAAATAACATACCTACATGTAAGCATGAAGTAAGCTTGATCTTTCATCAATCTTAATGTCTATTTCCACTGTGTTTATCAAGTAATACTTTCCCCACAACACAAGTTGGCATTTTATGTCACTTCGGTCGAAGTAATTCAATATTTCAGCAGCTGGATAACAAATATCAAAATAAAATTAAAAAAAAAAATTTCCCTACCTACCTACCCTAATTTTTTCACTCTGTTATTGGAAAAATACAATTATTTTTTTTGGCCTAAATAGCAGACGACTAATCTAAATTCCCGTAGTTTGGTGAGCCTTTGAGATCATGGGTGTCTTTTTGCATGTTTGGGACACCCTGGTTGTCTTTTTGCACATTTGAGAGATCCTGGGTGTCTTTTTGCTCGAAACCATGCGACAATGACCAATTCAGCGTTTGTTAGTTAGTTAGTTAATTGAGGTCCACTTTCAACAGCTATGATAAGAGGAGACCTAAAGGCTAAATTCAGGCTAAGATATTCATTTATGTCTCCTCCCACTTTTAGAATAAGTACTCCCAATTCAGGCAGTGACTAATGTTGTATGTACTCTGTTGTCTATAGAAACCAAGAAAATGCAGTCAACGCACCTGAGAGAACAGATTCGATATAATTTGAATCAGGGCAGTCGATTTTGAATCAAATCGAATCAGACAAACAACTATTCCGAATCAAATCAAATCAATGTTAATAATTTCAGCCTAAATCCCACCCATCACTATTATTAGGCACATGAGAGTATGGGAGACTCACATATATTAGAGAATATATCGGTGGACGTTTTCACATTTGTTAGCCAATTATGCTTTAATAACCGTAAATGATTTACGCTTAAGCATAATGCTTAAGTGTAATTCATTTACGCTTAAACCAGGGTTTCCGCTAAGGTTTGGGGGATTGGAACTATAGCTGCTGGGGAAAATCTCAGTCCATCATCAGACTGCAAATATCTAATAGCTTTTTTGTAAAGTTTGAAGGGTTAATGTAAGGATCTTGTCATTTGGCATCTAAACATTGTTATTGTATAGATACCTGAAACTTTGCGACAAAAACATTGTTATTATTAGGAAAATGTGTGCGTGAATATACGGACATTCTTTTATTCATGTGCCCCCTAATAAATTAATAATCATCATTTCATTGAGTGTACTGGGTCCGTGAAGATTCGGCGGAGGGAAGATTCGGCAGGGAAGATTCGGCTGGTTTTATCGGCCGAATTTTCCTAGGTTTATACCAATATATTGGGACAGGAGATTTTATGTTTTAAGTTTTATGAATAATGTGGACATATTTTTTAATAATATATTACATGAATAAATTAAATTAAATGAAGCTATTACTTTTATGATGTTTTGTTTGAGATAATTTTAGAACTGGTAAGTTTATTTGTTTTGTTTCATGAGTGAATATTTTACAAGAATAAATTACTTTTATTATTACTTTTGTTATTACTTTTATGATGTTTTGTCATTAGTTTGTTTGACATATTTTAGGTTTATGATAAGGTAAGTTTAATATATTGAAGTTATTACTTACAAATTACGTGGTAAATCCAAATATCACGTTCGAACACCATAAGGAATTATGATTAATGAAGATTCAATGAGAAAACGAATAAAAAATTTGACAGTTGTTCACACTCTGTTCACGTTGGCACCAAGTGTTTACATAACAGTCGGTAGAATATACAGAGTCGTCTTTCTGATGCTGATATGATCTCAGTGAGAACTATTCGATGTTTGTTTAGATAAGTTTGCTTAGTGCATTTCAGTTGGGACAGTTCAGTTGTTTGTTTTACCGCATCAGATCTAACGACTTTTAGACTATATAGTTGAATGAAATTGACTTCACCATATCACATCTTCATCATGCCTTCGTCCCACATAAGCCGTAATCCCCAAGCCGTAATCCCTCCACTAATTAGTTAGATCAAACGACTGGCCGAATTTTCACCGCCGAATCTTCCCTCCGCCGAAAAATACATGGCCGAAACTTCCCTCCGCCGAATCTTCCCGTTCCCAGTGTACTGTACATACTAGTAGATGTATAGACTTCCTTGATGATACAGTGTTTTTACAGCAAAATGTGACATAAACACAATTATGTGTCCTCTTACAGGAGTGTTGTTACAAATAATTATGTGATTAGATGTAATCAGATATGTTTGTGACTAAGTCTAATGTAGGCCTATGGGAGAGGGGGAGATAGAGGGGTAACAGTGGGAGCTCTGTGCCAAAAAAAAAGCACTTAGCGGTTAAATTCCGTACATGGCCTGATTTGCCTGACCTGACAGACAATGTTAATTTTAGTCTTTTGACTGTTGTAGAGTGAGAGTGTGTGTTGTTGACAATGACCAGATGACAACCAGCTGATTACCTGTTGTTCAAAAAAACTTAGTCTTGTATTCATATTTGCGTGAATTTTCTGTATTTTCTAACTCGCCATCATGTTGTCGCCTCATTAGTCGTCTTTCTAGCTTAGGAAGGTGGCACTCTACTTCGTGTGGGAGAGCAATAAACAGATATATAACTAAACCAACTAATAAGCGATCAAATAATATACAATTCTCCATTTTTAATAAAACTATTGTCATGTGATTTATCACGTGCTCAATCTGGAAGATACTTTTTCGTGAATGGGAACTGGACAATAAAACGTGTTGTTATCTTCTTCTTCTAGCTATCGATCCGTCCGTTTAGGACAACCTCGTGTTGCGAGTAAAGTCCGCACTTAACTGTGGTCTATACATATGTACAGCCTAAAATAATACTTAGATAAAACAAAGATTTGGTGGAGACGTGCAGATTCAGCATTCGCAGATGTATTAATTTATGAAAGTTACTTTTTTGCAGACAGTGTTCTGTATCGCGCACAATGAAGATAGTAACAGGGGTCAGATGAATGATGATGCAGGTCCTCAATAGTGTGGATATCAGCAGTCTCTATGCCAGGTAGTGATGAAGGATCTGTCAGGAATTGTACTTTTATTTCATCCGTACACAGTTTGAATTCTGAAGTGAATATAATCTGATAACATTCAGCTACTAGAGGGAGTGTCCGATCTCTGACAGGTTGTAAATATGTACAGTGCACTGAGTGCAGTAGAAAGTGTTGTATGGTTTCAGATTCCTCATTACATAGCAAGCATATATCAGAAGTTGAATTTTTATTGTATCGCTGTTGGCGTATACCAAGTGAGTATGTATTTGTCACGAGTCGAAGTTTGGTTGATAGTTTGAAAACAGGATCGATGTTGCTCACTGCGGGTCTTCAGAAGCTGGTTGACTATCCCAGGATTATACGAATATGAATTAAGACGTGCTAAAGTACTGTAGAAAGCAGCTTCAGCGACAATCCGATCTTTCCAGTACAATTTAACTGCTTTCTTCACTAGATGTTTCCATTCCTCTTTGCTGTGTGGTGATGTTAGTTCCTCATAGATGCACAATAAATCATATTTTAGAAATAGCTTTCTGACCTCTGAGAACCAACTATTGCTGTTGACATCTTTAAGTAAAAGTTGACGATGGGCGAGCGTTTTTTTCAATGGCAGAATCAGGTTGTCTACAAACATTGTTGAATAAAACAAGTACTTTTTTGTCGATTTGTCCCTGAATAGGTAAAAGTCCCGATAAAATAAATACAGCCGGGTCTGCAACTGCATTTGATAGTGATAAAATCTGTTTGATGAATTTCTTTTGGAAGGACTCCAATAATTTCACATGCTTCGGAGATGGAATTAAAACTTCACATCCATAAGTTAAAACAGGAGCTACATAAATATTAAATAGATGTATACATGTTTGATGATCCAGGCCATTCTCACCATGGAATCCAAGAGGCATAAGAACATAAGCAGTCCGACGAGCCTTTTTGATATTGTTGTTTATTGTTTCCAGGATAGTTTTATTGATAGATGTTGCCCGAATAATTCCTAAATGTGAGGAGGAGTCAACATTGGGCATATTTATGTTGTCAATGGTGAAGGATTCAACTGGATGCTTCTTCTTTCCACATTGGGATACTTTGATAATGACACTCTTCTTAGGTTGGAGCAAATACCGGTGTTCTCTGCTATACTGGTATGCCACATTAATGAGAGTTTGTAGATCAGTGACGTTTGAGCTCACAAGGGCAATATCATCAGCGCAGGCAGTTGCCGATACATTTGTATTTCCAATCGTAATCCCAAGGTGTTGATCTGATAAACGTTGTAGGAGATCATTAATATAAAGTTTGTAAAGATCGGCACTCAAAATTCCTACTTGTCGCACTCCTTGTAATATTTGGAAACTTGCAGATTTCTTGGATGCCCATTTGACGACAGAAGAACAGTCAGAATGAAGATCATCAATACTAGACCATGTGTTGTAGTCAGTTGATGTGATAAAAGTTTTCCGAAGAAGAATTTCTTTACAAACAACGTCAAAAGCTGACTTGGCATCGAGTAAGGCAATATATACATCTGTTTTGTTGTCATATTGCTCCCTGATTGCTTCCTCTAACAAGAGTGCACTATTTAAAGGAGAAGCATTTGCCGTGAAACCTCTTTGTAAAGGTGATTGTTCAGGTAGAGTGTATTTCCTTAGCTCGTCACGAATGATAACTTCAATAATTTTAAGTAGAACAGGTAGAACAGTTATTCGGATCCTCTGTAATTTCCAGAATTATTTTTTTCACCTTTGTTCTTGTAGATAGGGTTGAGAAGACCAGTTTTCAATGGAGTCGGAATAGTGTTATGCTGAAGTATCACGTTGATTAATTCAGTTAATATGAACATAAAATTGTCACTAGCATATCGAAAGTGTTCTGCAGAAAGTCCAAAAATATCCTCGGCTTTCCCCTTTATTTAGCGTTGAAATTGAATGCTTCACTTTCTGAACATCAACCACTAATGCTGTCTTCTCAGTCCTAGAAGCTTTGATTGCAGCATAGTCATCAAGTGCTTGATGGTAAAAAGAGAAGTCATATGAGGTATTGTCACTTGGAGATGCAAGTTTACTGAAGTGTTCATGCCATCCATCAATTACATCATCGTTGCTGTACTTGGTGTCATTCACATATAAATCACTAATAAAGGTGTTACCATTACATTTTTGTCGTTTGATCAACCTGTAGAAAAGGTCCTTATCTGCTTCTCTAGACTGCATGATGGAACTCTTTAGGTTCATATTCTTCTGTAATACAGCTTTGCGCACAAGCAACCTATATTCCTTCCGAGAATCTTTTCTGTTGATACACAACTCATTTGTTGGGTCACTTGGTTTACCAGCTGTTATCCAATCTGAGTGTGCCTTCCGGTTCTTATGCAGTGCGCTGGCGATAAATTGGTTCCAAACATCTAGTTTAGGTTTATTTTTGTTAAGTCTTCTTTTCGGAGTACATTCACCAGCAGAGCTTGTGAGGATATTAAATAATGAATTGATGGATATCATCACATCAGTCTTCCGGTGAAGACATTACTGTGCCGGAACAATGTATTAACTGACAGCACAGTGGTATTTCTGGCTGTTAATTAATTAATTGACCTAGTGAAAGAGCTGCAGTGGTATTCACTTGACGGTCTATTTCAGTGGGTTTATAGAACTTAGAAGTGCTACATTCTGGTCTCTAGACAATCATGTTAACTTGTTTAAAGATACATATAATCTGATTCGATGGTCCCCGTATCATCCAGTTACAACAAGACCGGAATTTCTCACACCATTATAATTAGTATTAGTATCTGTCCTTGGGCCCATCTACATAAACGACCTCCCATCCTCGCTATCGGGCAATTTTTTTATCAAAATGTGTAATTACTAAACCGGAAATATTTACTCTATAGACTATTATATTACTCCGACGATACCGGTACACTTCTGTTACACGAACTATAGTGACATTTGAACTTCCCATGATTCTCTTGGATTTCCCATAATTCTAATATCGGGTATAAAACACTTTTCGCGCCGAAAATATTCACTCGATTTCGAATTTTTTCGACATGGCACTTCGATTAAGTTTTCCCCCACCCACCCTATTCCCCCTTGTTTTCTAATTCAGATCAGTTTTAGATGATTGTTCACGGTAATTCGCTTACCGCTAGAATAATGGTTATTTCTTGAGATTTTGTCTCTGTTCTGATTACATAATATTAATAATATGTGTTATATATTTATGTGGGCAGAAGTTGGAGAATTCATAATAATTTCATGTGTAAAAGGTAGAGTGCAAGCATGAGGAGGAGAGAAAAGTGAGAGTAAGGTTTCATTATTGTTCACATGTTTAATGTATGTTTGTTGGGAGATCAGATCTCAATAAATAATATTATGGCCATTCCGTCTTTGTCATAATTTCCATATGGAGTGGTTCTAATTAATAGTGAAGGGCATAGTAATTAAGTCACTATCGCCTCTTTGTAGATGACACTATAGCTGAAATGGTCATTGTCACCACCTTTCGTTTAGTTGGGTACCCAGCTTTTTTAAACTTTCAGTTGGGTACCCAGCTTTATGTAGCAGTACAATTGAGTACCCAGCTTTATGAAATCTCACACAAAGCTTGATTTAATTAGTGATTGCCCTCAGTTGATTTGCGAAATGAACCTGGTAATTTTGTCAAATTCTTGTTTAATATGAATAATGATGTCTATTCGTCACGCAGTCTATGTAA